>CM062838.1:23418117-23851695 GCA_031772345.1 Himalopsyche anomala
TAAAGGGAAAAAGAGTAAATATTAATAAAGCTACCGACCTCCTTGAACCACCACACAAGCTCTGTGAATATTTTCTTCCTGCATCCTTGTGCAATAAGTCTTAATAGTTTTGATTCCAATTTTAGGTTCATCAGGGAAAAAGACGAACATCTGATCTGTGGGATCATCATTGTGAGCTACGAGGACAATCAGATCACTCCGCGCTGGACGCTTCTCACTGTAAATACAAACAATGCTAAAAATTAATCTCAACAGCTCTATTTCTTTTGCTGGTGGAGGCACCAAATTCCTGCAAGTGTTTATTTAACAAAAATGAAAATTCATAAGATTAAAGCATTCCCTGATTCACGTGAGGAACATAACAAACCACATAAACATATTTTGTCATCGCTTTTGTATAAACCATGTAGAAAAAAGGTGTTTTAAGACATAGGATTAGTGACAACTTAGCCTACAAAATGTCATATATATAATACCTTGGTTTGTCACCGAATTGCTCTTTAAACTGATCCAAAGTCTGATCCAACTCGTCTTGTGTCACAAGATATCCTCGGTCATGGCATAACTGAAAAATTACAGATAAATTCAGTCATATTTTATTTTAAACGTCAAACCGACCAATGTTATTTGAGGTTATACTGCATTTACCTGCATAACGGTCTTCCGGATCCTCCATAGTTTATAGGTTTCTGCATCATCATCCATGATTTATTAGATCTGTTAAATGATACTCTTTAATAAGGAATATTAGTAAGTCTGTTAATATTTACTCACTCACACAAAACATGTACCGGGAGAAATAATTTGAATACCAAAGACAACTCAACAGTTATTAGAGTTTCTGTTTCGATAAATCAGATAAAATAAAGTAATATATTTTTATACAAAGATAATGATAATTTTGATTTTTAAAAATGAAACACAATTTTTTTTTCAGTAAGATACACATTTCTTAAAATATTAGTTATGAAATTATTATTTGATCTGTTTACAATAGTTCGTATTGTGTAAAAAAATATTTGGATATTAAGATTTAGATGTTTCGACATTAAAATAATCTTGAGAGTCCAAGGCTTTACAAATAGTTATTAATTATTACACATTCATTCTTTATTTAATAAAAGAATGAAGAAAGTTCAACATTAGTCGGCTTTATAATGTACAAGTGTTTACACTTGCATGAAAAGAAATGAATGAATAAAATAAAGAAATGTTTCTCGTATTTACCACATTGAGTTGTTTTTGTTTTGTAAAACGATAAACAACTTTTATACACGCGTTTGGATATTTTTCTTAGTTAGCAAATAGTTGCAACCACCTTATCGCGTGTGAAAGCGCCTGTTTGTTAGCCTCTTATATTATTCAGTTGTCTATTATATCGTACACAAAAATTTCAATAGATGGCAATGCTAAACTCGAGAGAATTGTTTTCGTTGCTGTATCAAACGCTGTTTGAAGTGAAATTGAAATAGTTGATCGAGAAGTTGATTGGAGTTGTGGTGTGTGAAGTGCGAAAAAGTTGTGTTATTTGAAATATTGTGAAGCAATGTTTTGTTTACAATCAATGTTATCTATCATTTAAATTTATTTGATATGATAAAACACGCTGGCAGACATCTGTTAAGTTTTTATCACTGATTGTCAGAGTTTGGCAGTTAATTGGATTACCTCTTCACGAACAACAATCAACTAACAGGTAAACTGATTATGGGCGTTAACCTGTATTGGGAGGGCCACGCAAGTGGCGGTTTTTTTACATTCCGCGTTCGTTATTTTAGCTAGTTATATTAATTATCTATAATTTGTATAACCTTTGTAAACTTTTCCACTTGTTGGATTCAATTAAAAGTGTTAGCGAAAAGTTTGTTTTTTTGGGGCGTAAACTTTTAGTTCGGCGTGAGTCAAAATTCAAAACTTTGTTCACGTGTTTACTCATTTTTGCCCGCTGTCCTGAGATTACAGGTGGAATAGGAATCCAACTCAAACAAGTTATTAAATAATTGTTTTCATTTGCTAAAACAATGACAAAGAGTTTTTATTTCTTTCTTTTTTCTGACTCACCAGTAAATTTAATAAACGTCTTTTTGCTTACACATAGTATTTATGTACCTGCATCGCAAAGTAACCGCCTGCCTGACCTGCCTCCTACTACTACTACACACTACACAATAAACGAGTCATTCACAAGAATGCGCAAATAAAACATACATAATATAATGCTAAAAGCAATTTTAAACTGTGGAGACACATTCAATGTTTTTGATATCAGATTTTCTTTTATTGAACTGCTAACCGAGATAGATAGTTAATTATTGCTGAATGCCGCGAATTACTATGATAAAATACGTGTTTTTTTTATATTTTCAACATCTCTACGGAATATTCATTTGTTTCACTTAAAATAAAGCGCTCAATCTCGCTCATATTTATAACATAAAGGAAGTAAGTAATTTCTCAAATATTTTTACAGGTGCGCGTTCACCTGTATATGTTTAAATTAAATTGTAAAGTAGGATAACGAACTTTGATAATCTCAAAGCGCGCGCAAATTTCCTGACAGACAACAGTATTAGTCAGTGTCATGTTGATCTCCTGCTTAATTGTAGCAAATAACATTTAACTTTAAGAGTGGAATTATAACCTTAAAATATCAAAAGTTTACGACGTGCATTAAAAAGCATCGTTTCTTTTTTATACAATCAAAAAAAGTTGTACTTTATTGTACTTAGATCATTTTTTTGAGCCGGTTTCATTTAATAAGCAACAATTTATTCTTACTCGATAAATTATATAATAAAATACATAATAAAAACATGTGTACACACTATCATTGTTTGTATTTAACCAAAAAAAAAATCCCAACTTATAAGTCAAAAATTACTATCTATGTTTTCTTTGTAAATACATAAACCTACTAAATAAATTTGAAAATGCTTCTCAAAGATACGTCACACATGACACAATTTGTAACACAATCAGTGTCATAACTAGGTTATCAAATTCAATTTTATATTATTGTTTGTGATTTATGCTTTAATAATAAATAAAAAAAACTTCTGAACTCGGCGAATTGTGTTTTCTGTACACATTGCAGGAGAATATCGTTGAGTCAGTTAAGTACGTCTTAAATTATTTTTAAACTGATCTGTGCCTAGAGACTTCGATGATATGTCATATACTGATAAAGTATTATTCCCCAAAGTCTGTATTTGTGACCCAATATTATTCAAATACAGAACGAAGTATCAAGTTTTACATTCAAGATGTCTGATAGTTTTCACATGGCCTACAATCCTTCCATGACAGTGCTGTGTTAAGCATAAAAAAATGGATATTCCTATTTAATAAATAATTCTTGAAGTGTTTCGGATAGAGTGTAGAATTCATCGCAGATGTATCGATTACAATGCAGGTGTAAATTTGACATTGTAAATTATCAACGAACCGGAAACAACCGATTTATCTCAACCATGTTACTTCGACACTTATGTAGTAGATAGGATGTATAATTAAATTAGAGTCCTTTTAGTTTTACAATAATTTTATATTTATCTAGTGCTGTAGTAACCCAATCCTTGTATATTTACTCTTTCCGAAAAAGAGAATATGAGCAACTGGCTTTTAAACAGTGCTCTTAGTATAAGTGGCAGATTAAAAACTTGGGTGGCTCCAGGCGCAATATAATTTGCAGGGCCTGTTTTCGGAAAACAAACAAACAACGTCTCAAAATATGTTTGATATTTTCATTTTACATATTTAAATAAAACTCTTCGATATTCGTGATCTTATCTAATGTCAAAACGGTTCCAGTTAAAGCATACATTGAAAAACAAAAATAGTTGTGGCAATATTATAAAAATTCCGTACAAAATTAAAATAAATATTTAAAACTGAATAAAAATATGTGAATTAAGTATATGATATTTAAAGTATCTAAGAGCGCGCCTCGTGCACTTATGGGGTAATCCGCCATTGCTTAAAATAACTTATTTTGACATAAACTCCATTAGGAATATATACGCACTCTTCAAATGGGAAGTTGACTTGGATATAAAGTAAACCAATATTCTATAGGTAGTATATTATCATCAAACGTAGAGAAGATGCATTCAACGGTCACACTTGACGGAGTGACAAATACAATTTACTCCAACCCATATTTTAATTAAAATTGATTGCAGGATGATTCTTCATGGAGAATATTCAAATTTACTGATGCTGATTAATTGGTAGAGATACGTGATTATCGCGTTTTGCAATGAATGCGACATAGTTGCGATAAATACGATAAAAGCGAAATTTTATTAAATTATATTTTCTTCTTATCTCATTCTAAATGAATTTCAAAGTGGGGCAAAAGCAGATACTCTTCTACTATGTACTTGCAGCGGTGGGCTGCCAACACTTTAACAAGGGGCTGGCTTAATCTCGAAGCAATATTCAGTGTTCTGAGGAAGGAGTGAATTTTCTAATCGTTCCTATCATGAAATTATATGCAATACTTAAATAAGCAATCGATTGTTACTTAATACACTTGTAGTATGCAACAATATGAAATATACCGTAAACTTATCAATGTAAATAGTTAAAAATGTACTATTATGTATACTGAAGCTGTCGTAGATAATATATAAAATATAAATTGCAGTTATATACTAATTTGATATGAGAATATTGTTTTGTCTTGAGTTAACAAGGGGCTCGCCCGAGCCCCTCCGAGCCCCCTCCAGCCCACCCCTGTGTACTTGCCTACAAAAATGTAAGTATTAGAATTCTACAGTACTGCCATTCAATCCATTTCCTGTCCTGCAAATAGTGTAGATGCAGAACGTTTCTTTAGCACGTATAATCACATTTAAACAGATCGTACCTAGTATTCGGCTAAAATACTTATCTATTTTAACATTTTCTATGTAAAGTTATAATAAATTTTAATCATTTATTTTTTCATTGTTCTGTACTCATGAATAGTCTATTTGTACTTTCTTATGTACATATCGACTGTGGAAAGGAAAAAGGACGTAACCCACAGTTTTTCCAAAATAGCTTTTTTTCGATAATCATAATGTATTCAACTTGATAGACAATCTATTAAAAGGATATAACCTGAAATTGCCGAATTAGTGTATAAATTTAGCTTTAAAGTTTGAAAAAAGAAGGGCATTTGAAAATTGCGACCAGGAAAAAAGTCTTAAAAAAGATTTTTCTTGAACAATTTATCAAATTAAGTCAAAATAAAACTAGTTTATCAGTCACCGTGCACTTCAGAGTTGTGTATATTTCATAATTTACCTTTGACCCAAAATCATCAAAAAACTTTTTTTGTGTCTCATGTAAAATGTATGTGTGGGTTACGTCCTTTTCCTTTCCACAGTCGATATGTATGTTTTTCTCTATTTTGAATTAAATACTTTTTGTTTTCGTTATTATTGTTATAATTTCAAATATTTTCCATCAATTAATTGTATATTGTATAGTCAGTTATATTTAAATTTTACTCTTTAACTTATTATTTATGAAAAATAAACGCCTAACAAATGCTAAAATTTATATTTTTTTTTTTGCTCGAACAATCTTTGTCTCTAATTCTCTTCTCCAACTCACTTGAAACTGGCCCTAATCATATTATACAATATAATTTTGGACTAAGTACTGCAAAGTTCATTTTATTTTTATAACTGGTCGGAGCAAAACACTTGTATATACAATATAATAAATATTAACTGCGTGGAAAATATTTACCGAATCAACGAATGACCGCTTTCGGTCTGGGCACAGCCAGTAAATTCTTTCTAAGTCATAAATAATTTACTTTTCGCATCTTATTTATTTTATGCACGCCAAAAATAGACTCGCATCTTTTTGGCCACTTTCTATCTTCCAGGAATAGAATGTTTTTCGTCTGTGTGATGTCTGAACTGTCTGGGTACCTAACGGAAAGTCAAACGCATCGTGTCGTCAATCAGCGACAAAATGCGGCCAAAGGAGGAGACAGCTGTTCCACCATTATCCCTCTTAATTACCTGTTCGGCAATTATGTCACTTTCTGTGATGTAAGCGCCGCTCGTCAGATGCTGATTGATGCCTTTTGAGTTATCCTTTACTTCTTCGTCACAAAGACTAAGACTTCTTAATATCGGTCGCTTGTAAGGAAATGCCACTCAATTTTAAATAGCTAGTCGAAAATGGCATATTAAATTGATATTATCAGAGTTTCCCAAAGTTTTTCTGTAATGGAACACTTCACAAATCTGGAAATTTTAACTGAACACTAACTAATCAAGTAAGTGATTCATAATAGTAATAAAAATAATTTTAATACGCTTATTATTTAGTAATTATTTGTATGACATAGCTTACAATTATAAGTAAACAAAAGTCATTATAACTTTGATGATTTTGAGTCCATGCATCACAAATCTTCTTGATTTCAATCACAATATTGGTGAGTTGAATTCTTATATTATCTTGTGGATTCGAACCCGTGACCTCCGTAGCCGAAGCCAACGACGTTGACCACTCGACCACACATGCGACATTTCAGTCCGGACAGTTTTATAAATTGATTTTTCAATCGATTTATGAATTTCTGTCCGAAGGCATGGATGTGTGTGATGTCTTGAGATAACTGACGCCTTACAGATATAAGAAGGCAGTTTGTTCACCATTTTGCATCAACATCGAGGAGACGATCAAGTCGAAAAAATTTCGAAACATAAAAGTCTTCGCGGACCGGTAATAAAGACTGATGGCAGTCCGCGAACCCTAGGTTGAATAACACTGCTTTAAGATACCCGCGTCATGTAGTTTTGGACGTCAGTTGAAATGACATTCTCTAATTTTGTATTTCATAAATATTATATTTCATCTATGCAGCTTAATCATTAAGCTTAAGTAGTTACAGTAATAAAGATTTTTTATACTTTTATAGCACACGCTATATTTTGAATAGTTTTAATTATATTCAAATACATTAATTAAAATTCATTTTGCCAGTCATCTTTCTACTGTAGTATATAATATAAAACAGGGGTAGCCAACGTTTTTCTGGTAATGCTTTTATTGAAATTGCAGTGGCCGATTGATCAAACAAAGGTGTGACGAAAAAAAAAGTTTTTGTCTCAATTTGTCAATATGCGTTCGGGATATCTAGAAATATTTTAGCTTTGTATTCATATAAAGGCGTGTAAATATTTTTCTACAAGAATTATTATATTATGTAGTTAATAATTATTTCGACAACGTGCGGTCGTCAGAAAAAGTTTAAGTAAATGATAATTAAATCATTTAGATGTTTTTCACGTGTATTTATTTGATGCCACAAGAATTATGCTATATAATAATTTAACTATTTCGACAACATGCCATCGTCCGAACTAGTTCTAGTAAATGATAATTCAAAAGATATCTTTTACATGTTTGATACAACATATTAGCCCTCGAGAAGTAGTAAAATGTTCAAACTTTTCTATTGGATGAAGAAACGTAAGATATTATAACTCATCTAATTCGTCTTTCTCGGGACCTGTGGTGCAGCGGTTAGCGTTGTGGGCTTCCGTGCCGGACTTCACGGGTTCGAGTCCCAGTACGAGCAGGATTTTTTCGATCAATTTCTGTTCGAAGGCATGGCAGTTTGTGATGTCTACAAATTTCCTCTCACCCTTCCGATCCTTTAATGACTGAGTGTAGTGAGAGCGATTTGTTGACTACTAGTCCTATCCTAGCCTTATCCTTCTATCCCTACTACATTAAGCGACTGAGTAACAAACAGTTCTGGTAGATAATTTTCTATTGAGACACCTCCATTAGAAAGCCATATGCTCCACATTGGGAGCGGAAATGGATAAAAAAAACATCTTTTCGTAAAACATCTCCTGGCTTACTCTGCCTCTCAGAGGCTCATCTGAACAAATGTAGAAAAAAATTCATCGCCAACTTATTGATTGAACTGGTATTAACTTGGTAGAACAGCTGTGTTTTGATATCGTAAACATATTATCATTATTTCAACATTCGTATGTATGTACATAAAAGAGATTTTAGAAGAGGAGTTTTGCGAATGACCAAAATTGAGTCCGCGGCCGACAATTCGTTATGCCCTGCAATAAGTTATTAGAAGACTGTTGTTCTGCAGAAGAAGCGAGAGGTCACTGGCCTACTATCGGAATGCAGCTTTTTTTACTGTACCAGTCGCACTTCAAGATCAAGCCGAGAATAAATTTAGTGTATGCCTAAGTGTGCTCTGTGCCTTCACAAAATGGCACGCACAATAGTACATCTATGGATTTATTTTTGGATTAAGAAATGATGTTCTTTGAGTTCCTATGTACTCAAAACTGTATCACGCCTATCGCTATTAACTCGATGGCCGCCACAGACGAGATATCTCGTAATTTTTTTCGTGCTCAACACGCCAGAGACGAGTTGTCTCGTCAATAACTAATTAATAAGTAATGTTTAGACGAGACATTCTCGTTTAGACGAGTAATTCAGTCGGTCTCATCTTCCTCATAATAACATAAGATGATGTATCGTTTTACCTTTGAAAGACAGTTGAATGTTGAAAATGACACATTCGACCTAGCAATGGCATCCAGAACGACGTGTGAAAATTTCAAGTCTACTGTTTACCGTTTGGGAGGAGTTCTTGCGACGGACAGACGAGCATATTTTCTGTTTTATATTATAGATAATGCACTCATGTGGTAATTTATCATTTTGACCGTCCAGACATGCACTTAATTCCCTCGTGACGTAAACTGCGATAACGCACTAATATAATGCGTTTTGCCATACACCTTTATCGCCATACTAGCGACATGATGTATGGGGAAAGTAATTTCCGATAGAGATGAAATTTAACCGTGCGTATAAACTGTATCGTCCGACCCTTTCGCGGCGCCTAGCCTATCCATCATGATTAGTGGTGCAAATCGATATGGAGTATCGGTTCTTGAATTCGTTACCGCTACATAGATTATTGCTTTACAATATTTAAAGTATGTACTTCTAAAAGGAGGTACCCTTACATTAAAACGGCGTTGTTTGCCAGTTGAGATTTCAAACAGTGGATTGTAGTAGCGGAGCGGCGGACATGCAAATATATTAACAAGGGGCAGAAATATTTACAGTGTTCTGGGAAAGGGGTCGATTTTTTATCAATCTTATACAATTATACGACTTATATGTAATATAAATCAATTCCTGAAAAATAAACTTTAATACCTTAGATTGCACGGGTAAAGAATTACAATATTTACGTAGAAATTGTACTATTATTTTAGCTACAATTCCATGTTTCTTCAGGCATTAAATTGCCAGTCGGTTCTGGTTTGATCTGAAAATATTGTGTCTACTTAATTTTACAAGGGGCTCGAAAATCTATATACAATAAAGGGCTTCCGGAGACTTCCGAGCTCCCTCCAGCCCACACTTGCTATACTTGAGAATCTGTTTAAAACATGATAGTTTTAAGTGAGAAGTGAGTTTGAACTTCTACATTATTTATTACAGCAAATTACTGGAATAACTCAGTTGGTGCATTAAGTATACCAGTTTGCCAAAAAAAAAAGGATTTATTTGTATAGGCAATCTATATATTAATACTCGATAATGTCCGTCCGTCTGAATGATTGTCCGCGATTTTCCCTCCCCCTCCTCCGCCCCAGCCCCGCTGTCACCATTTTTTTATTCATACCAAATACATACTTTTTTCGTTTGTATATGGTCGCGATTTCGCCTTTTCGATGACGTCAAGAAAGACGGTCCTCCTCCCCCCCCCCCCATTCTGCCCCGCTGTCGTCATTAATTCATTTCTTCATTTTTCTCTGACGTCATGAGTGAATTTTTGAAATCATGACATTTTTATTTTATTATGTGTAAAAACAATTAATTTTCAAAAAATATTCTCTCCAGCTGTGGGATTCGATACCATGCCCCAATTTTCATGCGCGTCGTTCGGACGGCTTACACACTGGTCTACGAATCCTCTTGAGAAAAGCGATATAAAAACTTTATATAATTTAAATAATACAAAGCAAAAAATAAGAACGCGTTTTAAGTGAACTAATAATGACATCTGTGGGTGAAATCTTGCACTAAACGATATTGAATTCCAAGATTTCCACCTGCAGGGTTGTGAACGGCTATATAGGGCTGCTCAATTATATATAATAATTTAATTAACTATTTATTTATATATATACGAAAAATGGTTGTTAGCAAATTTAAACATTATTCCAAAAATTAAATAATTTACGAGGTCTATTTCTGCTAATAGAAAAAATAATTGTTAGCAAACTTAAACATTATTCCAAAAATTAAGTAATTTACAAGGACTATTTTTGCTACTATGAAAAATAATTGTTAGCAAACTTAAAAATTATACCAAAAATAAAATAATTAACGAAATTTCTGCTTCTAAGAAAAATGGTTGTTAGCAAACATAAACATTGTTCCAAAAATTAAATAATTTACAAGGTCTATTTCTGCTAATAGGAAAAATAATTGTTAGCAAACTTAAACATTATTCCAAAAATTAAGTAATTTACAAGGACTATTTTTGCTACTATGAAAAATGGTTGTTAGCAAATTTAAACATTATTCCAAAAATTAAATAATTTACGAGGTCTATTTCTGCTAATAGGAAAAATAATTGTTAGCAAACTTAAACATTATTCCAAAAATTAAGTAATTTACAAGGACTATTTTTGCTACTATGAAAAATAATTGTTAGCAAACTTAAAAATTATACCAAAAACAAAATAACTAACGAAATTTCTGCTTCTAAGAAAAATGGTTGTTAGCAAACTTAAACATTATTCCAAATATTAAATAATTTACGAGGTCTATTTCTGCTAATAGGAAAAATAATTGTTAGCAAACTTAAACATTATTCCAAAAATTAAGTAATTTACAAGGACTATTTTTGCTACTATGAAAAATGGTTGTTAGCAAACTTAAAAATTATTCCAAAAATTAAATAATTTACGAGGTCTATTTCTGCTAATAGAAAAAATAATTGTTAGCAAACTTAAACATTATTCCAAAAATTAAGTAATTTACAAGGACTATTTTTGCTACTATGAAAAATAATTGTTAGCAAACTTAAAAATTATACCAAAAATAAAATAATTAACGAAATTTCTGCTTCTAAGAAAAATGGTTGTTAGCAAACATAAACATTATTCCAAAAATTAAATAATTTACGAGGTCTATTTCTGCTAATAGGAAAAATAATTGTTAGCAAACTTAAACATTATTCCAAAAATTAAGTAATTTACGAGGTCTATTTCTGCTAATAGGAAAAATAATTGTTAGCAAACTTAAACATTATTCCAAAAATTAAGTAATTTACAAGGACTATTTTTGCTACTATGAAAAATAATTGTTAGCAAACTTAAAAATTATACCAAAAACAAAATAACTAACGAAATTTCTGCTTCTAAGAAAAATGGTTGTTAGCAAACTTAAACATTATTCCAAATATTAAATAATTTACGAGGTCTATTTCTGCTAATAGGAAAAATAATTGTTAGCAAACTTAAACATTATTCCAAAAATTAAGTAATTTACAAGGACTATTTTTGCTACTATGAAAAATGGTTGTTAGCAAATTTAAACATTATTCCAAAAATTAAATAATTTACGAGGTCTATTTCTGCTAATAGAAAAAATAATTGTTAGCAAACTTAAACATTATTCCAAAAATTAAGTAATTTACAAGGACTATTTTTGCTACTATGAAAAATAATTGTTAGCAAACTTAAAAATTATACCAAAAATAAAATAATTAACGAAATTTCTGCTTCTAAGAAAAATGGTTGTTAGCAAACATAAACATTATTCCAAAAATTAAATAATTTACAAAATTTCTGCTATTACGAAAAATAGTTGTTAGCAAACTAGAACATTATTCCAAAAATAAATAATTTACAATTTAAATACTGCAGGGCAGGGCTGTCGATATACGCCCCGAGATATTTCTTTTACTATCAGAATTTCTGGATTATTCAATAAATAGGTTAGTAATTTATTTTTCACGCCAGTTACTTTTCTGACTACTTAAAAATGCAACAAAAATCTCTCCGTTGAGGTCAACGGGCTTACAGCTAGTCTATATATTAATACTCGATAATGTCCGTCCGTCTGAATGATTGTCCGCGATTTTCCCTCCCCCTCCTCCGCCCCAGCCCCGCTGTCACCATTTTTTTATTCATACCAAATACATACTTTTTTCGTTTGTATATGGTCGCGATTTTGCCTTTTCGATGACGTCAAGAAAGACGGTCCTCCTCCCCCCCCCCCTCATCCTGCCCCGCTGTCGCCATTAATTCATTTCTTCATTTTTCTCTGACGTCATGAGTGAATTTTTGAAATCATGACATTTTTATTTTATTATGTGTAAAAACAATTAATTTTCAAAAAATATTCTCTCCAGCTGTGGGATTCGATACCATGCCCCAATTTTCATGCGCGTCGTTCGGACGGCTTACACACTGGTCTACGAATCCTCTTGAGAAAAGCGATATAAAAACTTTATATAATTTAAATAATACAAAGCAAAAAATAAGAACGCGTTTTAAGTGAACTAATAATGACATCTGTGGGTGAAATCTTGCACTAAACGATATTGAATTCCAAGATTTCCACCTGCAGGGTTGTGAACGGCTATATAGGGCTGCTCAATTATATATAATAATTTAATTAACTATTTATTTATATATATACGAAAAATGGTTGTTAGCAAATTTAAACATTATTCCAAAAATTAAATAATTTACGAGGTCTATTTCTGCTAATAGAAAAAATAATTGTTAGCAAACTTAAACATTATTCCAAAAATTAAGTAATTTACAAGGACTATTTTTGCTACTATGAAAAATAATTGTTAGCAAACTTAAAAATTATACCAAAAATAAAATAATTAACGAAATTTCTGCTTCTAAGAAAAATGGTTGTTAGCAAACATAAACATTGTTCCAAAAATTAAATAATTTACAAGGTCTATTTCTGCTAATAGGAAAAATAATTTTTAGCAAACTTAAACATTATTCCAAAAATTAAGTAATTTACAAGGACTATTTTTGCTACTATGAAAAATGGTTGTTAGCAAATTTAAACATTATTCCAAAAATTAAATAATTTACGAGGTCTATTTCTGCTAATAGGAAAAATAATTGTTAGCAAACTTAAACATTATTCCAAAAATTAAGTAATTTACAAGGACTATTTTTGCTACTATGAAAAATAATTGTTAGCAAACTTAAAAATTATACCAAAAACAAAATAACTAACGAAATTTCTGCTTCTAAGAAAAATGGTTGTTAGCAAACTTAAACATTATTCCAAATATTAAATAATTTACGAGGTCTATTTCTGCTAATAGGAAAAATAATTGTTAGCAAACTTAAACATTATTCCAAAAATTAAGTAATTTACAAGGACTATTTTTGCTACTATGAAAAATGGTTGTTAGCAAACTTAAAAATTATACCAAAAACAAAATAATTTACGAGGTCTATTTCTGCTAATAGAAAAAATAATTGTTAGCAAACTTAAACATTATTCCAAAAATTAAGTAATTTACAAGGACTATTTTTGCTACTATGAAAAATAATTGTTAGCAAACTTAAAAATTATACCAAAAATAAAATAATTAACGAAATTTCTGCTTCTAAGAAAAATGGTTGTTAGCAAACTTAAACATTATTCCAAAAATTAAATAATTTACGAGGTCTATTTCTGCTAATAGGAAAAATAATTGTTAGCAAACTTAAACATTATTCCAAAAATTAAGTAATTTACGAGGTCTATTTCTGCTAATAGGAAAAATAATTGTTAGCAAACTTAAACATTATTCCAAAAATTAAGTAATTTACAAGGACTATTTTTGCTACTATGAAAAATAATTGTTAGCAAACTTAAAAATTATACCAAAAACAAAATAACTAACGAAATTTCTGCTTCTAAGAAAAATGGTTGTTAGCAAACTTAAACATTATTCCAAATATTAAATAATTTACGAGGTCTATTTCTGCTAATAGGAAAAATAATTGTTAGCAAACTTAAACATTATTCCAAAAATTAAGTAATTTACAAGGACTATTTTTGCTACTATGAAAAATGGTTGTTAGCAAATTTAAACATTATTCCAAAAATTAAATAATTTACGAGGTCTATTTCTGCTAATAGAAAAAATAATTGTTAGCAAACTTAAACATTATTCCAAAAATTAAGTAATTTACAAGGACTATTTTTGCTACTATGAAAAATAATTGTTAGCAAACTTAAAAATTATACCAAAAATAAAATAATTAACGAAATTTCTGCTTCTAAGAAAAATGGTTGTTAGCAAACATAAACATTATTCCAAAAATTAAATAATTTACAAAATTTCTGCTATTACGAAAAATAGTTGTTAGCAAACTAGAACATTATTCCAAAAATAAATAATTTACAATTTAAATACTGCAGGGCAGGGCTGTCGATATACGCCCCGAGATATTTCTTTTACTATCAGAATTTCTGGATTATTCAATAAATAGGTTAGTAATTTATTTTTCACGCCAGTTACTTTTCTGACTACTTAAAAATGCAACAAAAATCTCTCCGTTGAGGTCAACGGGCTTACAGCTAGTCTATATATTAATACTCGATAATGTCCGTCCGTCTGAATGATTGTCCGCGATTTTCCCTCCCCCTCCTCCGCCCCAGCCCCGCTGTCACCATTTTTTTATTCATACCAAATACATACTTTTTTCGTTTGTATATGGTCGCGATTTTGCCTTTTCGATGACGTCAAGAAAGACGGTCCTCCTCCCCCCCCCCCATCCTGCCCCGCTGTCGTCATTAATTCATTTCTTCATTTTTCTCTGACGTCATGAGTGAATTTTTGAAATCATGACATTTTTATTTTATTATGTGTAAAAACAATTAATTTTCAAAAAATATTCTCTCCAGCTGTGGGATTCGATACCATGCCCCAATTTTCATGCGCGTCGTTCGGACGGCTTACACACTGGTCTACGAATCCTCTTGAGAAAAGCGATATAAAAACTTTATATAATTTAAATAATACAAAGCAAAAAATAAGAACGCGTTTTAAGTGAACTAATAATGACATCTGTGGGTGAAATCTTGCACTAAACGATATTGAATTCCAAGATTTCCACCTGCAGGGTTGTGAACGGCTATATAGGGCTGCTCAATTATATATAATAATTTAATTAACTATTTATTTATATATATACGAAAAATGGTTGTTAGCAAATTTAAACATTATTCCAAAAATTAAATAATTTACGAGGTCTATTTCTGCTAATAGAAAAAATAATTGTTAGCAAATTTAAACATTATTCCAAAAATTAAGTAATTTACAAGGACTATTTTTGCTACTATGAAAAATAATTGTTAGCAAACTTAAAAATTATACCAAAAATAAAATAATTAACGAAATTTCTGCTTCTAAGAAAAATGGTTGTTAGCAAACATAAACATTATTCCAAAAATTAAATAATTTACAAGGACTATTTTTGCTACTATGAAAAATAATTGTTAGCAAACTTAAAAATTATACCAAAAACAAAATAATTAACGAAATTTCTGCTTCTAAGAAAAATGGTTGTTAGCAAACTTAAACATTATTCCAAATATTAAATAATTTACGAGGTCTATTTCTGCTAATAGGAAAAATAATTTTTAGCAAACTTAAACATTATTCCAAAAATTAAGTAATTTACAAGGACTATTTTTGCTACTATGAAAAATGGTTGTTAGCAAATTTAAACATTATTCCAAAAATTAAATAATTTACGAGGTCTATTTCTGCTAATAGGAAAAATAATTGTTAGCAAACTTAAACATTATTCCAAAAATTAAGTAATTTACAAGGACTATTTTTGCTACTATGAAAAATAATTGTTAGCAAACTTAAACATTATTCCAAAAATTAAGTAATTTACAAGGACTATTTTTGCTACTATGAAAAATAATTGTTAGCAAACTTAAAAATTATACCAAAAACAAAATAATTAACGAAATTTCTGCTTCTAAGAAAAATGGTTGTTAGCAAACTTAAACATTATTCCAAATATTAAATAATTTACGAGGTCTATTTCTGCTAATAGGAAAAATAATTTTTAGCAAACTTAAACATTATTCCAAAAATTAAGTAATTTACAAGGACTATTTTTGCTACTATGAAAAATGGTTGTTAGCAAATTTAAACATTATTCCAAAAATTAAATAATTTACGAGGTCTATTTCTGCTAATAGGAAAAATAATTGTTAGCAAACTTAAACATTATTCCAAAAATTAAGTAATTTACAAGGACTATTTTTGCTACTATGAAAAATAATTGTTAGCAAACTTAAAAATTATACCAAAAACAAAATAACTAACGAAATTTCTGCTTCTAAGAAAAATGGTTGTTAGCAAACTTAAACATTATTCCAAATATTAAATAATTTACGAGGTCTATTTCTGCTAATAGGAAAAATAATTGTTAGCAAACTTAAACATTATTCCAAAAATTAAGTAATTTACAAGGACTATTTTTGCTACTATGAAAAATGGTTGTTAGCAAACTTAAAAATTATACCAAAAACAAAATAATTTACGAGGTCTATTTCTGCTAATAGAAAAAATAATTGTTAGCAAACTTAAACATTATTCCAAAAATTAAGTAATTTACAAGGACTATTTTTGCTACTATGAAAAATAATTGTTAGCAAACTTAAAAATTATACCAAAAATAAAATAATTAACGAAATTTCTGCTTCTAAGAAAAATGGTTGTTAGCAAACATAAACATTATTCCAAAAATTAAATAATTTACAAGGACTATTTTTGCTACTATGAAAAATAATTGTTAGCAAACTTAAAAATTATACCAAAAACAAAATAATTAACGAAATTTCTGCTTCTAAGAAAAATGGTTGTTAGCAAACTTAAACATTATTCCAAAAATTAAGTAATTTACAAGGACTATTTTTGCTACTATGAAAAATAATTGTTAGCAAACTTAAAAATTATACCAAAAACAAAATAACTAACGAAATTTCTGCTTCTAAGAAAAATGGTTGTTAGCAAACTTAAACATTATTCCAAATATTAAATAATTTACGAGGTCTATTTCTGCTAATATGAAAAATAATTGTTAGCAAACTTAAACATTATTCCAAAAATTAAATAATTTACGAGGTCTATTTCTGCTAAGAAAAATGGTTGTTAGCAAACTTAAACATTATTCCAAAAATTAAATAATTTACGAGGTCTATTTCTGCTAATAGGAAAAATAATTGTTAGCAAACTTAAACATTATTCCAAAAATTAAGTAATTTACAAGGACTATTTTTGCTACTATGAAAAATAATTGTTAGCAAACTTAAAAATTATACCAAAAACAAAATAACTAACGAAATTTCTGCTTCTAAGAAAAATGGTTGTTAGCAAACTTAAACATTATTCCAAATATTAAATAATTTACGAGGTCTATTTCTGCTAATAGGAAAAATAATTGTTAGCAAACTTAAACATTATTCCAAAAATTAAGTAATTTACAAGGACTATTTTTGCTACTATGAAAAATGGTTGTTAGCAAATTTAAACATTATTCCAAAAATTAAATAATTTACGAGGTCTATTTCTGCTAATAGAAAAAATAATTGTTAGCAAACTTAAACATTATTCCAAAAATTAAGTAATTTACAAGGACTATTTTTGCTACTATGAAAAATAATTGTTAGCAAACTTAAAAATTATACCAAAAATAAAATAATTAACGAAATTTCTGCTTCTAAGAAAAATGGTTGTTAGCAAACATAAACATTATTCCAAAAATTAAATAATTTACAAAATTTCTGCTATTACGAAAAATAGTTGTTAGCAAACTAGAACATTATTCCAAAAATAAATAATTTACAATTTAAATACTGCAGGGCAGGGCTGTCGATATACGCCCCGAGATATTTCTTTTACTATCAGAATTTCTGGATTATTCAATAAATAGGTTAGTAATTTATTTTTCACGCCAGTTACTTTTCTGACTACTTAAAAATGCAACAAAAATCTCTCCGTTGAGGTCAACGGGCTTACAGCTAGTTACTATTAATGCTGGTGTAAAGGCAGGCAATATTTTCCTTGTATAATATATTAATTTTAAACTCGTATTTGTGTCAGATTTGCATTAATGCATCTATATTGTGAAATTATAATTATCATCTATGTATGTAATATCGATGCTAGAAGAATTATCATAAAAGCTGAAATTATTCATTTACTGTTAACTCAGAACTATCAATCTATTTCTTACCAACTTCAGCCAGAACAGTGACAACAATTGAGCACCTATAACTTATGATAGCTTACTAATGTTGGATCACCCACTTGTCAAATATGTTAAAATAACTGTTTTCAATTATCTGTTGCTAACGATGTATCCATAATTAACATCAGCCGATTTTAACTATGTTTTGTTTAATTATATTCCGAAAAGATAAATGTACAGATATTTGATTTTTATGCCGCAACTATTTTTAAATACCAATATATTACATACCGAGCGACCGAGAACGAACAAGCACTCATTATCATCGATTGCTTGGTTTATTTGCATAAATAACGAGAATTAAAAATGCTCGGAACGTCATTCTCTAATTTAATTCGTATTTCGGAAGCCGTATTTATCGTTTCATAAAATCGTAGAAAAAATACTAGAAACTGTGTTTTAATAAATTCTTTAAGAATTCACAAATAACGCAGTCCAAATTGATTGGTCATTCGAAAAATTCATTGCTGGTCCGTCAATACCAATACATGACTAACTTCGCAGTCAGGTCACTAATTGAGATATTTACTGAAGGTTTTCTGGTGACGCTTGACGCTACGCATCTCCCACGCATGATTCACTCTTCGTCTTTGTGATGCTTCTTAAGTTAGGGTCTCTCCTACGGCGCCCGGGATCCCGGTAAGCCGCCGTGTCCCGGTTTCTCGGAATTTCAAAAACACAATCCCGGAAAATGAAAAGAAAAGTTTTTTAAACATTGCGAAATTTTTGCTGTCTAAATTATGTATTCTTGGTACTTACTTCTACAAGCTTGTTGCACCAATAGAAAAAAATAAACCACAGTAAAAAAACATATGATTTAATGTTTGGCGATTAATTATCGCCGCTGACAACTCTCAATAGTCTCAACCCGTCAAGAAGTCGATATTAGATTTTCCGTTTGATACTTTTTTCATTAATTATTTATATGTGGAAGATCTGCTGCATATCCATACTGATAATCGAGCGGCTTTAGCTATTGGCGGTAATTTTTTCAGCTATAACATTTTTTACAAATATTATTTATTTAAGTTAAAATATTAACTATATAAACGATTGTCAAACAATAAAATATTTCATTTTTTTTTTAAATAAGCCTATCATGTCGAACGCAAATAAACATACTTGATCCAAAGAGTGGAAATATTTCGACCATGAAAAAAGCCAAGATACTGTAAAATTTTAAAGGATTTTCTACAAGTGGTCTTTTACGTTATTTAATAAGTGCTCACAATGCACGTTATTGTAATTTGTTATATATTTAAAACAAATATTACTAAATATCTGTTATATTGTTTAAATATATTTACTAAATAAATATATCTTAATAATTTATTATAATTTTAAGGAATGTAACACGGTTTTTACTTCTTTGAGAATCATTATCAGACAAAACATCGCAAGGCTTACAAATAATCTAAAAAAAAATCGAATTCTTAAGTTATAAATGATAAAATAAAAGTCAGCCTTTTAGATTTATTTTCTTGTCCGCTCCTACACATCTAAGTTTCTCGGAAAAATCCCGGGATTTCCCGCTATCCCGGTAACCACAAAATACCGGTATACGAGAAACCCTATTCCCAATACATTTGTTTACTCCGATAACTCTTTCTTCGCCGAGAATTAAGTAAACACATCCAAAATAATTTCTTATTATCTGGACAATCGGATAAATATTTATCGTTTATTCAAACAACAATACAAGTTACAACGCCATGTGTTTTATGCATTGCGGTTTGATTGTTTGACGCTGTGCCGTTACTATGCTACTGGATAATAAACGGTGTTATTTCTGTCTTCCGACAGTATTGATCGTTCGTACTAGATTTTAAAATATGTTAGGTCAATTTTATAGACTTCAACTATATCAACTCAACAGATCAGACCTTGTACAATAGAAAATTCATTGCCTCGACAATAAATCAAAATAGTAGATCTTTATTTATATGTATTATCTATAATCGGGTCCTATGGCGCAGCGGTTAGCGTTGTGGGCTTCCGTGCCATACCTCACGGGTTCGAGTCCCAGTACGAGCAGAATTTTTCGATCGACTTCTGTTCCAAGGCATGTCCTGTTGTGTAGGTGTTTGTGATATCTCTCCCACTATTTTCAGATCCTCTAACAACTGGGCGTAGTAAGAGCGATTAGTTAACCACTAGTCCTGTCCTAGTCTTATCCTTTTATCCCTACTATATAAAAAGAGAGGTTGAGCGACTGAGTAACAAACAGTTCTCGTATAAAAACTTCTGTTGAGATACCTCCATTACGAAAAAATATGCTCCACATTGGGAGCGGACATGGATTTTTAAAAAAATCTTTAATGCTACGAAACAATATTGTAAAAAAAGTCGTGGATTGTCAATCAAAAAATATCTTGATGCCTCCCCACCCCATTCTTTATTTCATATAGTCAGTGACGTATTAAGCACATGGGAGGCCTTAGGCGCAATAAAATTTGGAGGCCCTGTTTTTTGACAACATAAAAACGTCAGCTAATTACAAATAAACTTATAAAAATATATAAAACTCTGAACAAAAAGTACACGGTTTATATTATATAAGCTATTTTTGGGGCCCCTAAGATTTGGAGGCCCCAAGCGCGCACCTCATTTCCTTATAGGATAATCTGCCACTGCATATAGTAATAAAGATACGTTTTAAAGAGTAAATAAATATTTTCGACTGTTCGCGCCTCCCTTTGCAACAGACCACGCCTCCCAGGTTGAAAGTCGCTGATTTAGTGTATTTATTTTAATTAATTTTATATTTAAATTCATCAGTGCTACCGATGTATGAAGTATTTATTTTACAACCCGAAAGGACGTATCGAATTTAATAGTAATCACTTTTAGGGTTTTCACTTTCAATACTTGAAAGGCATAATATTAATAAAAACACAATATTTCTTTGTACATTATTCCACTTTATTTAAAAGGACCGGTTTCGCTCATCAGTTGACAATGCTCGCAATTTAATAGTAATTGAATTTGGTTAAAAATATGTTAACGATTTTGTTGATATTAGGATCGCCCGTACAAAACAAAATACTGATGTATTAAAAATGCATTTCCAACGCAAATGAGATAAACTAATATCGATCCGAATAATTTACAAAATGCAAGGGCTGTTGGCGTGTGTAATTTTAATCCCTCTATCCCCTTCCCGTCTTTGTGTGCAGAATTTTTTATCGCAGCATTTGCAAATAAGTTGCTCGCACGTACTAGGTTAATTTATCGTTCTAATCTAAAAGTTCGTCCCTTAAAAGCCTTTGTAATCTCTTCCCTGATATGTTTATTAGATCTTGCAAACATCATCACAATATAAACGTTGGAACTATTTTTGCAAACAATAATACGCACGCTCAGCTTGGTGAAATATATATATATATACATTTTTTTTTTTTTTTAAATCTATGTCCGCTCCCAATGTAGAGCATATGGCCTCCTAATGGAGGTACAGATTTTTACTCAGTCGCTCAACCTCACTATTTTTTTCAAAGTATTAGGGAAAGAAGGATGAGGCTAGAACAGGATTAGTGGTTGACTAATCTCGATCGCTACACCCAGTTTTTAAAGGAAATAATGTGGATTTACATCACAAACACCCAGTCTTCGATCACAATTTTGAATTGAATAAATCTCAAAATCACTGTGATCTGACCGGGAATCGAACCCAGACCTGCGTGATCGGAAGAGCAAGCTCTAACCAACTGAGCTACAGCAGGCGACAATATTATTTATACATATCAACTGTGCAAAGGAAAAAGGACGTAACCAACGTTCCCTCTAAGCAGCGCGCGTGCACAGCCGCGCAGCAGCTAGGAAGTCTCCGGGCCCTCATTCCAATTCCAAAAATTAAATAATTTACAATTTAAATACTGCTGTCGATATATGCCCCGAGGTCTATTTCTGCTACTACGAAAAATGATTGTTAGCAAACTTAAACATTATTCCAAAAATTAAATAATTTATAATTTAAATACTGCAGGGCTGTCGATATTTGCCCCGAAGTCTATTTCTGCTACTACGAAAAATGATTGTTAGCAAACTTAAACATTTCAATTATTCTAAAAATTATATTTTATACAATTTAAATACTGCAGGGCAGGGCTGTCAATATATACCCTGAGATATATTTCTTTTACTTTTAGAATTTCTGGCTTATTCAATAAATAGGTTTGTAATTTATTTTTCAAGCCAGTAAATTTTCTGACTACTTAAAAATGTATCAAAAATCCCCCCGTTGAGGTCAACGGGCTTACAGCTAGTTGCATATAATTGTATAAGTGAAATTCACTCTTCCAGAACACCGAGAATTTCTTTAAGATTAAGCTAGCACCATGTTAACGTATTGGCAGCCCACCGCTGTGAAGAGCCGCATTTTTCCACGTCTGATATAGACTGTATAGAGCAGCGGTCAACAAACAACGGTCTTTCTAAAATTTACATCTGACCTCTGAATTATATCTTTGAACCAGCAATATATCGACTATATTCATTTATATCATACAATAAAAATCCTATTAAACCAGTGTTTTGATATTTTTATTTGAATAAAAGCGGATATGACCTGCATATCAACTTAATAAGAATATTTTGCCGGATATATGCTCAATTTTCTTCCAACAAAACAGCTTTTATGAATCTGTTGTCGAATTCGATCCCGCTGCCTCACTGCAGTGGGGTGAATTAATTTGAATATTTTACTGCTGCATGTACAATAGTTTCATTCGCTTGCAAGCTACAAGCAACCCTTATTTCGTTTTATTATATTATACATACCAGGTCGCTCTTTACTTTGCAAATGAAATTTCAGAAGAGGCGTACACGCCGTTAAATCCTTTCAGTTGGAAGCTATTAAGATTTTGCATTGTTAATTTGATTCATAGGCCACAAACTTAAAGAAAATTGCAAGCATCACAATTTACAACATTATGGAAACAATCCTCTTCAGTGGTGGATTATCCTATAAGCGCAAGAAGCGCACGCTTGGGGCCTCCAAATCTTGGGGGCCTCAAAGATAGCATATATTATACAAACCCTTACATTTCAGTTTCCAATATTAATTATTATTCTACGAAGAAGTTTGCAGCACTTTCATGTTATTCCAAAAGCAGGGCCTCCAAAATTGATTGCGCTTGGGGCCTCCAAAGTGCTTAATCCGCCACTGATCCTCTTAAAAGTTGAATTTATTTTGTTAGTCTTGCACTTTAAGTCTCAGAGTAAAAAAGACTTCATAGAGATTTTTTTATTTGGGGAGCCACATCACAGTTTAGGGGAGCCACAGGCAAAACTTCTGCAAATTCGCACATTTCCAGGAATTCAAATCAGAAATCCTCGGAAAAGGTAAAAAAAAACGTCCCACATTTAAGCAAATTCCTGTGATTTACAATTTGCAATGCTTGGACGAGTTAAAAAAAAAGGTTCCACGCTGCTTATGTGGGCAAATCAGTAAATTCATTGAAATTTGAATTTTTATTGTAAGACAAAACAATGTTATGGGAGGCCACAGAAAAATAAAGACACTTGAAAGAGGCTACGGGCCAAAAAAGGTTGAGAAACATTGGGTTAGGTTATATTTATCAAAATAAATTACATTTTCAACTATCGCTCCTGATTTGCTAAACTCGTGCTAAACATTTCATAAAATTGTAGAATCGTGATTAATTACTAATTATTATTCGTCATAATTTTTTTATAATCCATGCCCGCTTTCAATGTGGAGCATATGTCCTTCTTTCTTCTAAACGTTTCTTCTATAAAAACTGTTCGAAGAATTTACTATTAGTTAATTAACTAATCGCTCTCGTTACGCCCCGATGTTTTAGAATTGGAAGGGTGGGAAGGGAATTTTTAGACATCACAAACACCCATGCCTTTCGAACCGAAATCGATTGAAAAAATACTGGGACTCGACCCCGTTAGAACAGTCAAGGAAACCAACGCCGTTCACCACTGCATTTAACGGATCTTTTTACAATGACCACAATAATTGACAGAAAAGGTTACTCAGGGTGTATTACTAGTATGTGTACTACTGCTTCCTTAATTCAGTAAATTTACATTTATTTTACCTTACGTATAATAAATAATATTCTGGATACTTCAGAAATGAAATTTTACATGCTGTGCTTTCTTTTATTCGTTGAAATTTTTACCATCACCAGTTACATACCGACATAAATCTTTAAGTGCTTGTAATACTTTCTTCGGATGTTTTCTTTTTTTAAATAATTCTAAAATCAAGTTTACAATTAGAAGATTTATATAAATCTTAACGCATCTATATTAACATAAAAATGCAATTTTCTTTTCGTATATTTTACGTACAATATCTGTTGACTGTAATATACCCAAAGTCTTTTCACATAAACATCATAAACATTTCGAATATTTCGTAATGTCATCTTCTACGACCATTTCCACCTCCATGTTTGCAACCGACTTGTTTGTTTTGAATAAATCATATTACAATAACGCTCAAGACAAGATGTTTGGACTACCGCATGTTCTTATAAAAATATGCATATCTTTATAAAGTCAAATATATAGGTACAGGCGGAGATTTTTAATCACTAAAAGCTTTGTGAACTCATATTTCTATGTAACGTGTTTTAAAATTAATAAGTAATTTAATAACATTTTTTTTCAATATTTCTGCTATACATACTGAATTACGCGACCTAAAAAATAAGCTGTGTTCCGGTAACATTTCCAGATTTGCAAAGTGTTCCATTACTTAATAAGTTTGGGAAACCCTGACATATTGATTGTTCACTGTCAATAATTACTTGGGGGAAAGACATTATATTTAAAAAATAATATGTTTTCATTTGTACTAATTTCACTTGTATTTAATATAATTAGCACAGGTTTCGCTCATGACGAGCATTATCAACTGATGATAATGCCCGCCATAAGCGAAACCGGTCGTGAACATATAAAACAAGTTTGGAATTAGTAAAAATGAGTATTTTATTGACTTCGGCCAATATTCGGTATTGATTTTAGAATAGATCCGTTACATATTTCGATGAAATTGTTCGCGATGAATTGAAATGTTTTAAATCTGCATGAAGTTTTGTCAATGTTGATAGGTTCGATAATTGATATGCCCTAGAAAATTTATTATTATTTTAAGAAACCGTAATTGATTTATAAAGATATCTCCTTTATAATTATCAGTTTGTATAAAAAAAAATTACTCGCCTGGTTCTGCAATTCTGATGGGCATAAAAACTTGTATGAAATACAATATTGGCATCATTCTATTTGAGTTGCTTGGTACACAGGCTCAAATTCCAGTATAAATATAAAAAAAAAATTAAAATTAGTAACATTCTGTCAATATTCATACAATAATAAATGCATCGTTATGAGCAAAACCGGTCCTGATCATATATATTTTTTTAACCATGTCCTCTCCCAATGTGGAGCATATAGACTCCTAATGGAATTTATCTCAACAGAAGTGTTTCTACGAGAACTGCTTGTTACTCAGTTGCTCAACCTCTCGTTTTCCAAAGAGAGTAAGAATATAAGGAAAGGGCTAGGACAGGACTAGTGGTTAGCTAATCGCTCTCGATACGCCTAGTTCATAGGATAGGATGGGTGGGAGTGGGGAATTCAAGACATTACATACATCCATGTCTTTGAACAGACATTCATAAATCGATTGAAAAATGAATTTATAAAACTGCCCGTGCTGGGATTTGAGCCCGTGACCTCCGTAGCGGTAGCCAACGACGTTGACCACTCGACCACACAGGCGGCTTTTTTTTTTTTTTTTAATTATTTAAACTATTTATTTTTAACACTTTTACTGCCTACTGTTTGCGAATTTATATTTGATGACGTTTTTAAACCATTCAAATTGATTTATGTAGTAATTACTTATAAATTAATATACATCTTAAAAAAAATCGCATTTACTACCTTTCTAGAGGCTCAGAAATGAATTTCCATTCATATTATATTTAGCTATGTATTGATATTTGTTTAGAGCCTGTATTGCTGTTCGAGTTAGGGATTCCAACTATTCGTCATTTTCAACTATCCGGATATCGAATAGTAAAATTAAAACTATCCGGATAGTTTCAGTAAGTATGAACATAACAAAACATTACTACATATTTAAATTTATGTACTAAAATAATACATTAAAAACGAATTCATTCGTAATATAAGTCATTTATTCATATTTTAAAAATAAGAGAGCATTAAATGTACCATATTTTAAATTTTATCTTAAATTAGTTTTAATTTGTCCTGCTGTTGAAAATACTCGTTCCTTTGATGTTGATGTTGGTTTTATTGTTAGAAGTGTTTTAAACAACACTAATATTATGAGATTTTAGATGATTTATCATAGGAGTCGTTGAAGATCCTTTGCATCCAATAGTTTTCCCACATTTATTTATTACACACCGCTGACGGCAAATTATTATCTTTTCTCATAAAATGAGTCCATACTCCGAGCGTCTTGACATAGCTAAAATTTTATACAAAATTATTAAAATTTTAAACAAAACATTTTTTAACATATTTTAATAAACAAGGAATTACAGGTTGCTTTTGTTAATATGTAGACAGTCTCGACTGCTTACTTTTCAGTAATGAATTGTAGAACTCGCACGCAAATAAAAATGTTTCACGATCAAAGTTTCATGATCAACTGAACCTGAATAAATCCTTTCCCACTTTTGTAATGCCTTAGATAGAGAAAATAAACATTTCAATACTATTCCATCATGTTAAAATATTGAAAATTTGCAGCTGCATTAGATTACTGTAACGGCATTTCTTCAATGAATGAAATTTCGGCATTAAAGTTTTTTTTTATGCCTCGAGTCCGAGTTGATTTATCGAACTTTTAAGTATTAAGATAACAAGATAAGAAGGTAAAAAAACCACTACTTCTAAGTAATCGTTTCTCCCAGATAGTAAATACCCCAGTATTCATATCATCTTTCGTCGATTTTGTAAAATATTTCATGTAAAATTATAACGAATATTATCCGGATATTTCCCCAAATATCCGGATATCGAATAGTTAAAAATGGCCGGATATATCCGGATATCGGATATACGGATATCAGAGTTGGAATCCCTAGTTCGAGTAAATATATACGAACAGCTTAAAAAATACCGATAGCCGATTTTTAAATATATACATGTTTATTAGTACATACCTGAAAACCATCACAATCAAATTAATCCCGCAAAAATAACCGCAATGCCTCACTTACCTTTAGTTAAAAATATTTCTTTGAATCCGTGATACAACTAAAGAACGATTCAACGTTGGTATAACGAATCAGTTCCATTGAAATAATTCTATCAAACCTAACACAATACTTAAGATCAGAAATCATTTGTATTGTATTTGACTTTGTAATTAAAAGGAAATGGGTTCTTAAGGTTCTATTCACTAATTCAACAACGGTGATTTAAATCAAGAATAAGTGCATTTAATTGGCATCGAATCCATTTTAATTAATGCTAACCTTTCTACGTCACCTACTCCATTAAATTATTAATAATATAAAACAGCTGCCTTCGTTTATTGCTTACCGAATAAAAGTTTTTTCATAGTTTCACTAATTCCACGATGTCTATTATATCAGTGTTTCTCAACCTTTTTGAACCCGTGGCCCCTTTTGAATGTCTTATTTTTAAATTTGAATCGTTCAAATTGTGTACATTCACACAAATTTTGTCCCATGGGCTAATCCTTTTCGCCAGCGATGGCTTTAAACTCAATGATACATTTTTTTCTTATATAAACACGAAACATTCATTTACTAAGCGCCAGTTCAAGTTCATTCGTCCACTTAACGCCTGAAGATGCCGAAAGGCGAAACCCGGGTCGTTAGTGACATTTTTTTTGTGAATGTACATAATTTGAACGATTCAAATTTAATAATGAAATTCCACCAAGCACCTTCAGTCGAAATCTTAAATTATGTCTTATTTTTGTATGGCATAGTGTGTTCAGGAATTGGGACCTGTTTTGTACTATTGAAATATAAATGTTATAATGAATTTTGGGACTCAAAACGAAAAGACGCTACACTTTTTTTTGTACATAATTTCGAATTTCAAAAACCCATGAATTTCGAATCCAATTATCCATTACAGTTCTCGTAGAAAAAAAACTTCCGTTGAGATATCTCCATTAGGAGGCCATGTGCTCCACATTGGGAGCGAACGTGGATTAAAAAAATATATATTAAATTTACAATGCCTACAAACTTCTCTTAAAAGTTGTGATTGAAAAGTAACAATCGATATTCAATATTAATAAGTAAGTATGGTTTCGGATGTTCCCATAAGTTTTCGTGTACATACATTGATACAAAATATTATTTTCCATGCTTTGATAGAAATGATAAACATAATACCGGATATCATTGTCGCGGTTTGGGTTACACAATATTTGATTCATTTATTTTGTCACTGCTATCAAATATCGTTGCATCGTGTGTATTTTTTCTCAAAGCCTTATAAAATAATAGTACTTTTACCTACATATATGTATCATATTCATAAATTTAATATTTTTACACGCTATAACCTGATCTGACATCATATTAATGCATAAATGCATCATGTCGGGTCCTATGGCGCAGCGGTTGGCATTGCTGGCACCCGTGCCGGATCTCACGGTTCGAGTCATTTTATCTGTACTGTATATGAAAATGAGATATAACAACCAACCGTATATAGAATGCGTTAATTTTTTTTATTTAAATTCGAAAACTGATTTACTTGGTAACAGTTAATAAAAATCGGGAAAGGATGGTGCAGCGTTTAGCATTGTGGGCTTCCTTGTCGGATCTCACGGGTTCGAATCCCAGTACGAACAGCATTTTTCCGATCGATTTATCGATTTCTGTTCGAAGGTATGGGTCTTTTGTGATGTCTTAATTCACTTTCAGACGTATACTAATGTATCATCTTTTTATTTAATTAAAATGTCATTGGCTTTGCCAAAAAGGTTTGGAAATTTACGCGGTGTTTTCTGTGTTAGATGTCAACGACTCCAAGGTTAAATCAAGAGTAATTGGATTTGTGACGCAGAAGTCAACGTCATTGACTTCAGTGAACGATTTCACAGGTTCAAGTCCCAGTACGAACAGCGTTTTTTCAATATTTTCTGTTTGAAGGCATGAGAGTGGGTGTTTTGCGTTATCTAAAAATTACCTCCTGCGTAACTGGAATGATAAGCTAACCTTAACCGCATGCTTTCTATCCTTATTCTAAGCAACTTTGTAACAAGCAGTTCTAGAACAAAAACTGAAACGACAAAAATAAGATCGATGAACGATGGGGGTACAAAGTGACACCCAAAAAAATTTGCGTAATATTTGCATTGCATTGATTGAGATATCATTGTAGATTACAATAAATTTAATATCAACCAGATATTATTGGTATTTAGCCAATGGTTCATTGAAATAAGAAGAATTTTTCAATGCGAATGCATCCCATAGGAACATGAAGGTTAAGAGGCTACATTTTTCACATCGGAAACAGACATGGATTTTTTTTTTAAAATATACATTAATGAGTTTATACATGACGTCTTGCATTATATGTGAATTTTGTGAGGTGCGCCTTCCTCCACTAAAACACATTGTTGGACAAAATACGATAAAACTTTATCAATAAAACATTACAGGTTCTTTCTATTTTTCTGAAATTTATTGTTGTATTGAATATGATAAGAAAATCGTAAATTTTCTAGAAAACGTTTACGTTATTATACCAACATTGAAACAATAAAATAAGCCAGTATCTTCATAGCGTTTACTAATAAAATTCGACATATAACATCGAAATAGATAAATAAAACAATAAATTTATCTGGCGCCATTTTTTATCCATTTTATCGCAGACATCGAAATCTCTCGCCACATAACAAGTGCAATAAAAATGGCAATATGCACTCGCATTCCTGACGTGAGGGCGTAAACGTTATTTTTTTGTGTTTGTTATCCGAAAAAAATGAAATCCGAGAACGCACTAAAATATTATTACCCTCCCCGAATGACGTTTATAATACTAAACCGAAACATTTAATAATGCAGGAGGACTTCTCGTATTACTTACTATACCGGTGTTATATCATATTTTACTGTTTGTGCCAGTGCTTCTTTAATTGTAAGTTACAACGGTAAAAAAACTTTGAGAAACTTATATTGACAAAAATTGTAATTGTGACACGCGTAATTAATTTTTAATTAGTGATACGATTGTAATTAATAATATTATTGTTTGTATCTAGCGACTCGACTCTCCAGCCCCTATTTTTTTAATTTTACTTTATTAATAAATAACCTTACCTTAAGTAGTCTGAAGATGCTTTTAAAAGAGACGAAACACGTATCAAAATTTGTGGATTAACAAAGTTATCAAATTTAATTTTATATTAACAAAAATAACTGGCAATGCTTTTACTAAGCAAAACCATTCTTTTCTCAATACAAATTGGGACCATGTACTTCGTCATATAATAATACATACATTGTCGCTAATGCAAGATAAGACAAGAGGTTAGCTGCGCGGACCGATCAAATATTAATTGAATAACTTGTAGTGCGCACCAGCCCGGAATGAGTGCGCGGGGGCTTCCCAACCACTGCGCGGCCGCGCGCAGCTTTGAGTGAACGTTGCTTGTCACCAGTAATACCATTAAACCAGGACTGTTTAGTCGTCATTACGATTAACAGTGACTTTGGTAGTAATTTAGGTTTTACGACTTCGTCCGTTTCGTGATCAAGGGTTCCAATCCCCGAAAGACAGTTTTCATTCATTCATTCGTCTTAACTTATTATATCCAAAGTCTTGATCATTTTTTGACTGATGATTTTACAAGCAATTTTATTAAATATTATGAAGCGGTCTCATAACTGCTGAAATATTGCACATTTCACCCCTATTTTTAACACCCCAATTTCCAATTGATTCCAGTAAGCACGTCGTGTCCATTCATTTTTTTTATTTACCTAAACCCGGCGGGTATTGTGAAAAAACACTGAATGAAAAAAAGCATATTTCACATACGGAAGGGAAACGAACCCTAAAGCGTTTTTTGTAAAGGAATTGGTCTGTTTATTCAATCGACGCGGTGGTGAGTCGTCCATTCATTTCGATATAATAAATAGTATTTTACTTTCTTATACAGAGGATAATAATATTCCTTTAGGTGTAACAGATATTTTAAAGGTGTTTTCAAGACAAGTGAGTGATTTTCGTATTTTTATGTTTTGCTACATATCGACTGTGGAAAGAAAAAGTTACCCACAGCTTTTTTTCGACAATCACAATGTATCAAACTTTATACATGTTCTATCAAAAGAATGTAAGCTGCAAATGCCGAATTAGTATCTAAATTTAGCTTTTAAGTTTGAAAAAAGATGAGCTTGTAAAAATTGAATCCATGAAAAAAAGGTTTCTCCTGGACAATTTATTTAATTAATATTAGATTATGTCAATAAAACACCAGTTTAGTAGTCTCCGTGCACTTCCAGGTTGTGTAGGCCCAAAATCATCAAAACGTTTCACAAAACAAATTTGCTATGTGTAGGTTACGTCCTTTTTCCTTTCCACAGTCGACTTGTTTTTAGTTGTTTCATATCCCAAGATTGTCAGTCACTTGTGTTAAATTGCGGTATAAAAATGCACCAATTCTCGGTAAAAGTACTTGATATTGAAATAGTCACCTAGCTTTTTTGTGTGCTTTACGACCGTTTAGTCACAGTTAAAACCTTGTAGCGGAAGCGTTTTGTAAAAATAAAATAAAAATGACAAGGTGGCGTATCTCAAATTACATCATTGAATGGAAAACAAATCACAAAAAAGTTGTAGGTATGCCTTAACACTTTTTTTATGTGGTGTTGATTTTATATTTTCAGCGATTTATGATTGTATTTACATATTGCTTGTTTCTTTACGTTATTGGTGTCGGAAACGTCAGTAAAGTAAAATAACATTGATGGTTTTTAAATTGAAATAGCAAATAGTATTTTTTTAAGTATGTTATTACTTATTTTCCTTATTTAAGTGAGTGACATACCTGATAAATATATTATAGAATGTTGAATTCAAACGAGGAGCAAACATTCAATATGTGATTTGTCACAATTTTTTAAAAATGCCGTGTATATCAGTTCTGATAGTCCATAATAAAATCTATGAAAGAAAGTTACAATTAGTGTTCAAAAAAGCTTTTTTTTCCAATAACAACTAAATCACAATGCTGACACATTCAAGTAAACCGGGATTTCTCCAACACTCAAATCATCATTTTCCAAGCTCTGTATTTGGGTGACAAATCACTTTTTGAATGTTTGTTCCTCGCTTTAGAACAGTTTTATTTTAAATTTAGGAAGGCTTGGTTATAAAACTCAGACTTTCTCCGAATTAAAGGTTGACCCAACGAATAGTCATTCAAATTGTAATTGCTTTCTTGTTGCCTTTTTTTTTAACCTTACATGACAGTTTACGCCAAACGATATATTATAATCATTGATTTCAATCTTAGTATTATTTTGTTTAGAATATTTAATTAGTTCCTTTGGTGATATTACCGTTTGTATGATACAAATCAAAGTTTAATATATCAGAATATGCTTTGTGTAGTTAGTTCCTTTAACCTTTGATAGCAGTACTCTGAAAAGTCGCCTTTTTCGTGCTTACACGCTAGTATTAATTTAATAATTGTATAATATTTATTTCTTATATAAACACGAAATATTCATTTACTAAGTCAGTCAGTTCAAGTTCATCCGTGCACTTGAACGCCTGAAGATGCCAAAAGGCGAAACCCGGGTCGTTAGTGACAAAATCTGTGTGAATGTACATAATTTAAACGATTCAAATTTAGTACAATATGACATTAAGTAAATTAAGAAAATAGTTTTATGGGAAACTATAAACAAGTTTTTGAAAACATTCTACCCAACTAACCCAACAAAGTTTTGTTTTTTTAAAGTTTATCTTTATTTAATCATATTGAAATTGCAGAACACAACTTAACAAAACATTATCACTAGATAACGGGTTGATCAAACATTAATTTAATCCATTCCGTAAAAGAGATAAAAAAAAATATGATCGACCGAGAAATAACAATTTTATGTTGACAATTTTACAACGTTGACATAAATATTAAAATAAAGATTCAACCTTTTATTTAATCAAGTAGAAAGTCTAGCTAATTCGGTAAATATCTGTATTTGTGTGTATTTTAATTGAATAGGTTTGTACAATAAATTTAATTTCCTTGCATAATTTCTCTTACTAAAGAATGTTGATTAATACGACTTAACGGATTCAAACTTCTTCTGTGTACAGTACACAGAAACGAATCTGTGATCGAAAGAAATTAAATTCCATACCGGTTTTGCCTAAATAGTTTTAACTGGCAACATTTTCTTTTAACGACCCATTGACATATAATAATTTCTATTTATCGGCGATTTAAAAAAAACATGTAATTTCACGTGGATAAGTTACTACCTGACTTACTATGAAACTTTTTTTTTTTCGTATGTAACATTCGGTTATTTCATACATTGTATTTATTCAATTATGTATACATTTATCAATATTTCTTTTGATATTTTACATCGCTACATTAAAATATTACTGTGTAAACGATGGCATTATATTAGTAAAAACACAATATTCCTTTGTACTTCATTCCACTTTATTTAATATGTCAGGACCGGTTTCGCTCATTACGAGCATCGTCAACTGATAAGAAATATAATTTAACAATGCTATTTATACAAAAATGAACAGTTATAAACAACAATTGGCATTGAAAAGAAATTACCAATTACATTAAAAGTGATTCTAAAATAGCACAAAATTAAAATGTTTAACACATCTAACATATAATTAAAAAGTCATCTCAGATTAATAAATTTAGAATGGGGATTGAAAGTAATTACAAACATAATTAAAATTTGGGATTTTTTTGACAAAGTGATACAATGAAAATAATGGCATTGTTTTCCAGTTGTTCCAAGATGCCAGTCCCCAAATAGAAGTTCCTCAATGTATACTTTTTCTGGTCCGTGATGCAGTGATTTTTTGATTTTTGTTCGAAGGCATGGGTGTTTGTGATGTCTCAAAAGTCCCTTCTACCCTTCCAATCCTAAAATAACGGCGTAGGGTGAGTGATAACCTAACCACTGGTCATGTCTTTAACTCTTCACCCAATCCTTCTATCCATAGACTAAACAAATGAGAGGTTGAGCAACTGAGTTATCGTAGAAAAACTTCTGCTGAGATACCTCCATTATCATGACGAGGCCTTGTCCCACATTGGGAGCGGACATGGATAGAAAAAAAAAATCACCGTTTACTTTTTAATTTCGTGTGAATCGGGATAAATTAAAAATGTCATTTATTGTCAAATTTAATCGGAAGTGATGAAATAGAAATGCATACTGAAATTCTTTAAGCACGGATTATTTTTAGTCAATTTCACATTTAATTTATCAACTCATGTTCATAATAATAACTAAATCGACTTTATCATATTTTCAATTTAAATAAATACACCCCTACCCTCGCCTCACCATAATTTACTATTTTATTACTCTATTTTACATGTTTTCAACTTTTAAGTAAGTTGTATTTCTTTGAAGTGTACTAACAGTGTAAATCCTTTTTTTTATCAATTATTATGTGTGATTTTGTTTATAGACCATCTTAATATCTTCCGTATACTAAAAAATCATTTTTTAATCCATGTCCGCTCCCAATGTGGAGAATGTTGCTTCCTAATGTAGGTATCTCAACAGAAGTTTTTCTATGATAACTGTTTGTACCTCAGTCGCTCACCCTTTCTTTTTCAAAAGAGAGTAGTGGGGATAGAATGATAAGGCTAAGACAGGACTAGTGGTCAACTAATCGCTCTCGTTTACGGCCAGGAATTGAAGTATCGGAAGGGTGAGAGGGAATTTTAAAACATTACAAGCACTAATGCCTTCGAACAGAAATCGATCGAAAAAATGAGATCCGGTGCGGAAGCCAACAACGCTAACCGTTGGGCTATAGGACCCGATTAAAAAATCATGGGAAACTAAAATTGCCTAAAATATTGATACAATTTGATCAACCGTTTCCACTTTCAATTTACAGCATATTTTGTTTAATGAAAACTGTAACACCCAAGACAGCGGTGGGCTGCCAATACGTTAACAAGGGTCTCGCTTAATCTCAAAGCAATTATCGGTGTTCTGGGGTAGGAGTGAATTTGTTTATCACTCCTATCCAATTAGATGCGGTATTTAAAAAAGCCATCGATTGTTACTTAATACACTTTTAATATGTAACAATATGCAATTTACCGTAAACTTATCAATGTAAATAGCTTAAAGTGTACTACTGTGTATAATGAAGTCAGAAATTGCAGTTATATACTAATTGGATCAGGGAATATTGTTTCCCTTAAATTAACAAGGGGCTCGCCGGCCTAAGTAAATTTTAACAAGGGGCTCTCGCGAGCCCCCTCCAGCCCACCCCTGACCCAAGAGCGTTGGCTGCATATATAACTTTACTTATATTAAACATAATAAAACGGCATAAGTACTGACGTTTTTTTTACGAAATAGCCATCCATTATGCAATTATACGTCTTCATTACAACCCTAATTTATTGTGTACTGTCAGATAACATTCTGATCGGCGATAAGCGATCAAAGGAAACAAAAAAAAACAATTAAGGTTGACCTACAGATGCTAGGAGTTATCAGGGATCGATATGTGTGGTCGATCCAAGTAGATGTTACACAGTAATAATTAATCCGATGCTCCAGATGTTTTCCCACTATTATTGAAGACGTAATTAATGGTAATTTGTTCGGAATACATTATACATAAGATGAACGTACAACAAGATTATAAAGCTTGTAGATTTGAAGATGGTTATCTATCAAATAAATATAATGAACACGGCATGTTGATTGTTCCATATTAACGTGTCGAGGTCGGGTCGACGTTTATTGTTTAATTTCGATACAGTATTCCTTTCAAGTTCCGCTTGGATACGTTTTCATTGCAATTAGGGCTTCCGAACCGGTTTATTTTGCACGGTTAACCGGGATTTATTGAAAATTTCGCTTTTACTGTAATGGATTTTTAAAAAAAATGTTCACTATGAATTAAACTATTTTAAAACTGATAAAGACAGTATTCAATAGTGTTAGCTTGCAGAATTGATAAGCCTTTCAATGATGTAAAATTATTTGAAAAAAAAAGTTGTTTGTGAAAATCATCTTAATTAATTAATTAAATTTGAATCATTCAAATACATAATTTGAACGATTCAAATTTAATATTGAAATTCCACGAAGCACCTTCAGTCTAAATCTTAAATTATGAAAATGAACTGTTTAAAACTACGATATATTAATGATATTATTTTTAATTTGAATCGTTCAAATTATGTACACTCCCACAGATTTTGTCACTAACGACCCGGGTTTCGCCTTTCGGTATTTTCAGGCGTTCAAGTGCACGGATGAACTTGAACTGACGCTTAGTAAATGAATGTTTCGTGTTTATATAATAAATAAATGTATCACTGAGTCTCAGGCCATTGCTGGCGAAAAGGATATAAGGATATAAGGAAAAAGATATTAATTTTTATTATTTTATCAAATATCGTTATAGGTAACGAATTTAATTTACTCGCTCTGTTTCGCTATCCCAGTTGGTCGTATTGTTTTTTTGCTTTATTATAACAAAGTATAATCCCGGTATTGGTATTTAAAAAACCGGTATTTAATATGAAATCCCGGCATTGATATATTTATCCGGTATTGTAATCCCTACATCGTATATGTGAACATAAAATACATTTATGCTTTTAACACAAATATTTTAATCGATTTAATTTGTTATCAGTTGTTTACGCTCGGGTTAAGCGAAACCATTTCTGATATTTTTGAAAAAATGTGGAATTAAAAAGTATCATATTTTTTATTATATTCATATATGCAGTATCTAAACTTCTAGTGTAATTTTGCTCTTTACACATGATTTATCTGATATTTTTAACAATTTTTACGCAATGTAGTTTTCTCCGACGTTATCATTATTTGTATTTTTTGATAGTTAAAATATTTCGCCTCTGCGGTCTAATCAATCGATCCACTGCGCCAGTTGGTTGACCCTTCGTCTCCCGTGTCGTACGATTCATTCAATAAATTATTATTCATTTGATATACTATGCAGAAGGACTTAATGGTTTAACCCTTTGCTGCACCGGAACGAGGTTATCTCTTCACATATTTCAATTACTTCAGTTCGTTGGCATATGGCACATTTTTTAAATTAATTTCTATTAACATACTATCTCGGTTTTTCAATATTGTTTTTTTATGTACCCATTTTAATACGAAATGCTAGATTATTCGATACTCTTCGTATTTTTTAATTAACTAATTAATTAAACATTATTTGATATCGAGTGTGAAAAGGAAAAAGGACGTAACCCACACAGCAAATTTTACAGGAGGCACAAAAAACGTGTTTGAATGATTTTGGGCCATATGCAAATTATGAAATATACACAACCTTAAAGTGGACGGAGACTTTTAAACTGGTGTTTAATTGACATAATCTAATATTAATTAAAGAATTTGTCTAGTGAAAACTTTTTTTTTTCTTGTTTTCTTTGTCTTTTTTCTTGGTTTTAATTTTCACAGGCTCATCTTTTTTCAAACTAAAAAGCTAAATTTAGATACTAATTATGCATTTGCAGCTTACATCCTTTTACATAGAACGTGGATCAAGTTGTGTACATTGTCATTATCGAATAAAAGCTGTTTTGAAAAAATCTGTGGGTTACGTCCTTTTTCCTTTCCACAGTCGATATATTACTATAAATTCCGTATTTTTTAAATTACTAAACTCAATCGATTTTAACTTATTTTTCTTAAAATAATAGTCAAAATCATTCAAAATGGAATAGTACATACGTATTTCTGGAGTATCACCATCAGATTGATACATTTCTTGATGTTTGTTATCCAATTATTATGAATCATATATCGTTTAGTAAATGTATTATGTTTATATAAGAAAGAAATGTATCACTAAGTTTAAAGCCATTGCTGGCGAAAAAGATTAACCCATGGGAATGCCTACAGATTTGAATTGTGAGAAATTTCAAGAATTATATTTATTTTGTTTGCTGGAAAATTTATAATTATATTTACTTACATATATGATACAAGAATGGGGAATTAGGTAGATGTACCTGGTCATTTAAAATTGGTAAACTATTTAACTGTGCCTTATTTATTTATAAAATTTCATGGAAAAATAGTTTATGCCCATCCGTGTTTGGGTGTAACATTTGAATACCTTCATCCTCGTTAAACGAGTGCTTCATTATGATTATAACATCAACATCGCTATAAATTAACCATCTGACGTAGCAGGTCGTAGAATACCAAAGTGTAGCCAGACACAGGCTCTACGCCGATCAAATAATCGTTAATGGGTTTTATTGATAATTACTGCACAGTTATGTAACGAAAGCCATTACTAAATAAGAACCCATCCGAAACATGAAACAGCAAGCAGTCTGTAATAAGGCCTGTGTATTTATGATCGATAATGAAGGCATTAGCGTCTAATCCTCCAAGTGGTTCAATCGAACAGAAAAAATACATTAAACATCGGTAGGGTATTAGGGTCACACATAATAATTTTGGCCACCAACCTCTAATTATTTTCCTCAGAGCCGTTTTCAAATTTCTCTATTAAGATATTTAAACGTTTGTTCAGAATATCAACCAGTTCTAACAAGTCCAAAAATAGATTTAAAATGCAAGACGATGTTAAAATATATTCAATGCTTCGAAATTACATAAATACATTTTCATGAATGTAATTTGTTCAAAGCAAGTCTGGAAATATGTTAATTTACTATTTAAAAACCCACTACAAAATACATGGCTTATCATCCAGAAGCCGAGAATTAATTGGAAATTCGACACCATCGGTAAAATTACGAATAATAAAATATATGAGACGTATCTTTAAAACGTGTTGAAAGATGCTACGTTCCTTATAAATAATGTAAAAGTAATTTGTGTGCTTCATGTTTTTTTTAATTACATAATTTAAAAAAAAAAGTGTTTTAAATTTGTTTTCAAACTTCGTTCTATATGAACTGATTGATCATTTCGAAAATACGATAACTGACAAAAATAAGCAACTGCTTTTATTGAGGATTTTTGTTTAGTTAGGGTAACTATCTATCATTATCTTCGAAAACAGTTTCAGTGTGAAAATGAAACTTAATTTTAGTAATGCAGAAAGATTTATTTCAGGCCTGAAACTCCATACGTAAAGTATGTAACCTAAAAATATATTTTTTTATCGCTACTAGTTGTGGAGTTTTCGAAATGACCAGTTCATTTATAATAAATTTAAATTCAAATCCTTTAATACTATCGCAATCTTGCTAAGAATTAAAAAAAAAAAAACTACTAATTTCACATTTATCAGGACAGGTTTCGCTCGTGGCGAGAATTTTCAACTGAAATCAGTTATAACTAGGGTATCCAATCCCGAATCCTTTTTGTGATCCCGGGATTGACAATTTTTCCACGGCGATTTTGAAACTGGGATTCTTCAAACAATTCCATGTCTAATTAAAAAAAAAACCCAAAAATTTGCGGATTTCCTGAAATGAACAGCGCGAGACCTTTTTCTTTTCTTTAGGTCTTCCAAGTTTAATTTTTTGTAATTTTCTCAATCCTGGGATTCGTTCTGTCACTGGGATCCCGGATTCCCGCAGTCATTATCCGGGATTGGATACTCTAGTTATGACTGAATTAGTACAAAAGAGCGTTTTTTTTTTAAATATAATGCCTTTCTAACAGTTATTGACATTACACACCTTAAAAGTTGACGAGAAATCATTGTTCTCAAAAATGTGAAACAATACCGCCGATGGCCAACTAGTGCATTTTTACCCTACCTACATAATATTGCCGCTTTTTAATAAGTTTACTAACCTACGACGGTTCGTTCGATTAAACTTTCAAATTAGACAGATCCTAGACTGGGTTTTACATAGTACGCGGGCTTATCAGTCACGAATCACGACGCAGAGAAGCCTTACATTAGTAATTCTTCTAGGCTAGACTTCGGCTAGCTCGATTGAATAAAACATTAGAATTTAGACTTGCTTATGCAAGTGATCAAAACGCAACGAATTGATATCGAATTGGAACATTAAAATTGTCCTCACTAAAACTATGTATTAATTTTGTTTGAATTACGTTATTCACTTTAGGTGTTCACTGTCATCACTTGGTAGAATGGTATAGATCAGGCGTGGGGAACCTGCGGCATTTTGGCCACTCTGGTGCGGCCTTCTGGTCAATTCTCTTATTATGTAAATTTTTGTAATTTCGTAAATTCTTAAGATTTTCGATGTCAAATTCCTTGAAAGACCTAAAAAAGATCCCACGCTGGTAATTTTGGAAAATCCGCAAATTTCTTAGCTTTAGAAATTGGTATGAAATTGTTTCCGGCCAAAAATTCCCTACTCAATGCTTACTGTGGCCTTCGTGTCGAATCAGAAAAATGAATGCGGCCTTTAGAGAAGAAAAGGTTCCCCACCCCTGATATAGGTTATAATCGAGTGGTTGGCTATGGTTACAGTGTTCACTGATTCAATTCTCAGTACGATTTTTTTTAATATAAATTAACAGGTTCAAGTTCATCCGTGCTCTTGTACGCCTGGAGATGCCGAAAGGCGAAACCCGGGTCGTTGGTGACAAAATTTGTGAGAATGTACATAACTTAAACGATTCAAATTAACACGCATTGATGTCTCTGAAAGTCATCCCACCCCTCCCATCCGATTCTTAAAACGGGACGATTCGTGAGCGATTAGTTAACCACTATCCCTACCTTTTATTGCTACTCTTTTCGAAAAAGAGGTTAAGCATCGTTATAATAAATAGCTATCATACAAAAATTCCGTTGAGATAAAATCCATAAGGAATCCATGGCCCAATATTTAGAACAGGCATGGTTAAAAAAATAAAATTAAAGAAGAAACTTGTCTATCTATGATTGCGCGACCAAGAGATTGACAATTATGTGTACTCATTGACACCCCCCCCCCCCTTAAAGGGATATATAACGATCAATTATTTAACTAAAATTTTTCGAATCTACAATGCTAGGAATTTACGGATTTACAAAAAATAACAGCGCGACGGCCGCCATTATGCTCTTTCGTGTTTCATTTTCTCAATCCCGGGATCGCGATAGTACCAATCACAGAATTGGACTTAATTTCGAGATCCGGGGTTGAATACCCTAGTTTTGATGTATCGATCTGCTTTCATTCATAATTCAAACCAACAATGTTTGACAGTGTAGTTGTAGTTTTCTGGCAGTTTACCAACAATATTGTTTGAATAACAGCGGATTGTCGATCACTGTGATGCACACAAACTTTTACGATTATCATGTCTGGTGTCTAGTCCGTTAAATTATAATTAAATGAATTATAAAAAAATGCATTTGCTGGGTATGAATTAAATTATACAGCGCCGCCATATGCTTCCTCAGCGATCCGATTAATCTTAACTTCCACTCGCATGTGCTGTATCACAGCGCTGCTGAATTATTAATGTGGCCTTTCACAGATTTTATGACACAACATAATAGTTATTATAATTATTAAACATACGAATATGTTAAGACGGAGATTAATATCATGTCGAGCAATGTTCTGACAAATTGTTATTCCTCGTAAAGATCATGTTCACGTCGTACTATTTCATACGTCTCCTGTTGCATCATTTTAATATACAACATGCGATATGTATCGAGTTGGCAGTTGTTGTACACATTTTATTTGACGGGATTTCTTGCCAAAGTATTGTAATATAAAATTCATCAAATCACTGCTCTGATAAGCATATCGACTGGAAATGAAAAAAGGCGCAAAAAACGTGTTTTGATGATTTTGGGCCATATGCATATTATGAATTATACACAATCTTGAAGTGCACGCAGACTTCTAAACTGGTGTTTAATTGACATAATCTGATATTAATGAAAGAAATTATCTAAAAAACACCTTTATTTCAGTCTTTTTTCTTGGTTTTAACTTTTTACACGGTCATCTTTTTCAAACTTAAAAGCTAAATTTAGATACTATTTCGGCATTTGCAGCTTGCATCCTTTCGATAGAATGTATTACAAGTTTGATACATTGTGATGATCGAAAAGACCTGTTTTAAAAAAACTGTGGGTTATGTCCTTTTTCCTTTTACAGTCGATATACTTGTGACACACCTGTTAGTGTAATTGAAATTCTTAAAAATGTCGAAAAGCAAAACCTGGATCGTTACTGGAAAAACTTATGAAATGGTATAAATTGTTTAAGATTTTAAAATTGATATGGAAGTTTCATCAAGTAATATCATATAAAATATGGTACACATTTGTAATTTATTGAATAGGCATTTACTTTGTAGAACTCCATTGTTATAAAGTAAAAAAAAATAACAAAGTATTTAGTTATACAGATATGTTTTTTAAAACATAATAGTTGATATCTATTTCGACGTATGCCTTCATCAGAACTATGTGTAAGGTGTAGGCTTTAACAACTATTTTTTAAAAATGCAGAACTTAGTACATTATTATTTCTTACATTATATTTGTAATGTTTAAATGCATTTAAATTTAGTTTTCGTAAAACGACTCTTATATATTCATATAAAGTAGATATCACAAACGTTAAAAGAAGCTTATTCGATCTTTAAAATGAGGCATAAAAAGAACGATTGCCTAACCATTAGTCCCCCATCCTTTCGTCCTTATTATCAGTAAAAGACGGGCGGTTCGACTAGAAATACTTTTGTTGGAAACAGAAATGGTTTTGTAATATATTGTTTAAATAATGAACATTGGCGATGATACATTTAAATTCACCAGGACTTACCGTCAAATGTAACAATCATTATTATCGGAGAATTTTATTCCACATAAATACACATCTCGTAACGGTTTATGATCGCTGCATTATTTACCAAATATGTATCGCATATTTGTGTACCGGCGACTCGCTGTGAAGACAAAATCTGTTCGCGATTAAATTTCACAAGCGATTAACGAAGGAAACGCATTGGGTATTATTTAAAATCTAACCGTCTGAGTCTTGCTTCTTTGCATACATACATATTGAACGTTGAGTAAGCGAAGGTTGGTGCATCCGTCCGCTGCAGCATTTGGGTTCTCACGGTGTGTCGACTTCATCATCCTTACTTCTCTCCAAGTTCTCGTTCCTGTGTATCTTCAACTGAATAAGTAATCCTTTTTTTCTCTTTTCGGTCCTCAGCTGAATTTAAAATCGTTTATAAATATAATTTAATAAATACAGCGGAATCTCTCATAACGAGTTAAATTCGTTCCAGAATCTTACTCGTTATAATTTTTCCCATATAAAACAATGTAAAATACAATAATGCGTTCCATGCCGGAAAAAACAATTTCTATATTTTTAACGTTTATTAAAGTAAAATTACATACTTATAAATTGTTAAGGAGCGTAACAACCTGAAATGCGATTTCGATTTGCAAAATACAATCGATTAGTTTATTGTTTATGACAAATAATTAATTATTTTTTACTAACAGACAATTGTTTTTGCCGACGCTTCAAAATTTGGTGAAAATGTGACAGCATTATCATTGAATAAATTTGTAAAACGCATAGCCACCTCCTTATTAGATGCTTCTCAATGTACGATGCAATAGTTTCACATGCTTTCAGCTTTTCTCTTATTGCGTCAGAAGATTGCTGTTCTACCACTTCCTCCTCCTCTTCCACTAACAAACTCTTCTCCATAACTTTTTGCTGTGAAAAACAATGCAACTCTATAAGCTTTTCGGTAGTCAGCTCTTGACTGTACTCTTTCACAAGCTCATCAATATCGTTGTTATCCACCTTCAGTCCCATGGTATTTATTGGCCAAAGATACAATTTTGTTGACTGTAGACTTCACAGGTACTGCTTCAAGCCCCTGAAAATCACATTCGACAACGCTTCTTGGCAAAGCTTCTTCCAAGCTGAAGTGAGGGTTCTCTTGGTAACCCCTTCCCACGCCTTGTAAATCATCTTGAAGCAAGCAACGATGTGAAAGTTATGTTTCCAAAACTCGTTATGCGAAATGTCGCTCGTTAAGGGAGCATTTTTTTTACAATCTGTTTTGCTCGTTAAGGGAATTACTCGTTATGCGAGGTGCTCGTTATGAGAGGTTCCACTGTACCACGCTACGGACTCGAAACCCGAAATGTATATTTCACCAGTTTTATGGTGTTCATTGTCAATACATGGTGAAAAGGCACTGTATATTTTTAAAATGAAAACACTCTTTTGTACTAATTCAACATTGATTTAACGGGATTAGAACCGAATTCACTCACCACAAATATTTTCGACCGTTAAGAATAAACAATAATACTGGACTATTTAAATGATATTCTCTTAAAATTCTTAATTTCTTTTCGTTTCACGTTCAATACCATTTTTTATATTTTTCTATCGAGATTCTTCGGATAATAATTGTTGGTTATCTGTAAATACATGCACATCGAGTTCTGTGAACCTACATATATTATCTACAGGCTAGAGAAAATTGCATATCAATCATTGAAAAAGAGATACTTTAAGGTCGCCTTGAAAAATTTATAGCTTGAGCTATTTTTACACCAGAGGAGAGCAAACAGCTAACATCAATCGATAAATTTGCGAAATCCATCAGCCACGTGTCTTTTATTATCCTTTGCACGTGAGTGTACTTCTACCTTCATAAATGTATAATATATTAAATCAATCCTAGAGTTTATCCAATAAGTGTGCTGAACTGTACGCCAGCTATCGCAATCGGTAATCCCCGTTCGTCTAAACAGGAACAGGATCATTGGCTATTGTGTACTCTAATAGTAGCCTTGCCTTAACCACCCCGGTCAAGGGCGAACAATACAAATATTGTTTAGGATTAACGGTAAAATTTTGGTAAAGGTTTTTTTTAAGATTCTTATTTTATTGACGATTTATTATTTATTCTGCCCTCTGTACACTGACCGATATATATTATTATTAATTCTGACCTATGTAATTTAAATTCCGACCAAAAATTATGACCGAAACCGTATTAAAATTCAGACAGGTTAAATACGAGCCTTAATAAATTGCATATTCTGATATCAGGAAAGCATCAGAAACTGATTTTTCGAATCACGATATAATTTGATTATTTTGTAGCTCAATTGTCGAGAAATTTGTTTATCTGTGTAAGCAGTAGCGGCCGGTTAATGTGGCATTTGATCAATGCACCCCTTGTATATGCAGGGGCGACTATATTTCATGAAATAATATTAAAAAATAACATTTATACCATTCCCTCATTTTAAATTTAATAAAATAAAATATTTAATTAAATAAAATATTTTTTTCTAAAATATTTATTATAGACAATAAATACATAAAGAATTTAGAATGAGTGAATGGTATAAATGTTATGTTTGAATATTATTTCATGAAATATAACTCTGCATATATAAGGGGTGCATTGATCGAATATCACATTGACCGGCCGCCACAGTGTGTAAGCTAGATAATTACGATATGTCGTTGTAAACAGGAACTGAGAATACGACATATTATAGACATCAGCGAAATATGAAAGAGTAAACACTTAAAAGTATAAAATATCATTCAGAGATATCGTTCAGTTTTACAGCGGAAGTCTTTGTTTATTTACTAAGAATAAAAATCATTTCCGCGGCAAGTTATTACGCGTATACACATTTCGCTCGAACGTTGAACCCAAAAAATATAAATAATCATATAAGTTTATATTTGTCTGTCGTCTAAAAACTTTCGAATGATTATCTCTTGGGTCGCAAAATATGCATCAGCTAATTTTGGCTGACTGACTTATCCAGACGAACATAATTTTCAGATCGCCAGGTTATTATTCTCTTTCCGAGATGACCAGCCGCAACTAGGGCATACAATCCCGTAGCCTTTTTGTGTTCCCGGGATCCCGGGATTGAACATTCAACATAAAATCGTGTATAAATTGGGATTCGGGATTTTGCTCGACAATTTTGAATTCTTTTCAATAAATTTCATTTAGATTTCAAAAAACTCAGGAATTTGCGGATTTCACAAAATTATCAATGCGAGCTTTTTGTCCGCTTGGTATCAACGAAATAATGGAATAAAACAGAAACGAGGCCAATTTCAGTTTTATTTCTTTATCAAATTAAATTTGAAATATTTTGGACTGGTTACCATTAGGGTTGCCAACTTTATATTTGACGATTCCGGGACAAATAGCTTAAAACTAAACATCGTCATCACCATTGTCAGTCATTACTTAGTTTTCTGAGGAATATGTATGACACAATTAAAATACAAAATGTCCGCTCCCAATACATGTCCGCTCCCAATACGGAGCATATGGACTCCTAATGGAGTTTATCTCAACAGAAATGTTTCTACGAGAACTGCTTGTTACTCAGTTGCTCAACCTCTCTTTTTCCAAAGAGAGTAGGAATATAAGGAAAGGGCTACGACAGGACTAGTGGTTAGCTAATCGCTTTCGCTACGCCCCGTTTATAGGATAGGATGGGGGGGAGGGGGGAATTCAAGACATCACATACATCCATGCCTTTGAACAGAAATTCATAAATCGATTGAAAAATCAATTTATAAAACTGCCCGTACTGGGATTCGAACCCGTGCCCTCCGTAGCGGTAACCAACGATGTTGACCACTCGACCACACAGGCGGCTATATTCTTTAAGTATTATCGAAATTTAATTACTCATACATAATAATAATAAAAAATAAATCTTATAATAACAAATTTAACGCTATATTTTTATGATTATTTCCAATAATATTTTTTCTTACTTTTTGCTGCAATTACCAATACAAAGTATTTAAAAACTTCACAAACTGTCGTATCTAAATAGTAGTGGCGGAGGGAAAATACGTTGGAATTACATTCATAAGATTTACACGATGTCAAATTTAATAAAAAAAAAATTGAAATAGTTTTCTCTAAATTACCGAGACAGTTTAGCATTCACCCGGGATATGGGACAGAGTGTTCAATTCCGGGACAATCCCGGCCAATCCGGGACGGTTGGCAACAATGGCAACCCTAGTTACCATTCATAATACAAAATAACTTAAAATGTCAGTTGGTTCGGTTTTTATATGTAACTCAACTTAATTAATTAAATTTCTTTATGACCTATATTAAAACTAAGTTTACAAAATTTCAAATTGTAAAACAGGAAAGAAAATACAATACTTAAATGATTGTTTCCCCTCTTTTAAATAAGTTCACATTTCTTTTACGTGTCTAGCTTAAAAGATATTATTTATAGCAACACGTGAGATGGGACATTATAAATTGTGTATGCAAAAAAATATAAGTATATATTTGTTAGACGTCAGACCCCGGTACATGCAGGGTTTGGTGATGGAGTAGATTAGGGTGCAAGAAGGGTATGGGGTGGAGTTTCGGCGGCACGTGCCGGCTGCCACTAGTCACCAGTGGTGTACCTCATGTTTGCAGGCTGAATCAACTCTCGAACAGCATATTTTTATTTATTTATAATTGTATCCTGTGTCGGGTCTAGGGTATCCAATCCCGGAGTATTTTTCAAATCCCGGGATTTCGGGATTGAGTAATTTTCGAACCCGGGATCCCAGGATTGGGATTAGCTCACCGAGGAATTTTAAATCCTCAATTCCCTATACTTTAGCCCCGGATTATCTACAAACCTCGTTTTTTTTTTTTAGCTCACCGAGGAATTGGAAATCCTCGATTAGCTATACTTTATAAGTTTTCGAGATTTCTCAATCCCGGGATTGCGAGCATGTCAGTACCGGGATTTCAAGATCAGAAATTTGGACGGGATCCCGGTTCCCGGGATTGGATACCCTAGTCGGATCCTATGACGCAGCAGTTAGCGTTTTAGGCTACCTTGCCGGATCTCACGGGTTCAAGTCCTAGTATGAACAGAATTTTTTCGTGGTTTGGATGTTTGTAATGTCTAAAAATTCTCTCCCACCTTTTCCGATCCTTTTACCACCTACGACTTTTACTACTAATTATTTCGACAACATGCCATCGTCAGAAATATTTTTAGTAAATTATGCTTAAATCATTCAGATGTTCACAAGAATCACGCTATGTAATCAATTTAACTATTTCGACAACACGCCATCGTCGGAACTTGTTCTAGTAAATGATAATTCAAACGATATCTTACATGTTTGATACAACTAATTATCAGCCCTCGAGAAGTGAAGTGAGCCAAGTAGTAACATGGTCAATCATTTATATTGGATCAAGGAATGTAAGATATTATAACGCATCTAATACATCTTCGTCGGGTCCTATAGCGCAACGGTTAGCGTTGTGGGTTTCCGTGCCGGACTTCAAGGGTTCGAGCTCCAGTTTTTCGATCGATTTCTGTTCGAAGGCATGGGTAATGTCTAACAACTCCCTTCCACCCTTTCCGATCCTTTAATAACTACTTTTACTTTTTTATTTCTTCATTTTTTGTGTTGATTTTTATGTATTATGTAGTTTTATTTTATATTTTGTGTCTTTTATTTGTCAAGTACATGGCGAATTGGCGTAAGCTGTTATGTCATGTACCATAATTTTAATTTTAAACAATAAATAAAATAAAATAACCGCGCGTAGCGAGATCGATTAGCTAACCACTAGTTCTTTCCTTACCTTATCCCTCTATCCCTACTACTTACTCTCTTTGAAAAAAAGAGAGTTTAAGCTACTGATTAACAAAAAGTATTCATAGGAAAACTTCTGCTGAGATTCCTCCATTAGAAGGCCATATGCTCCATATTAGAAGCGGACATGGATAAAAAAAAATGTGTCTTCAGATATCATTAAATCTTCCCATATTTTCAAAAATAAACTACTGCTAAATTATAAATTCGATTTTTAGTTACTTACTAAGTAATTAACGTGCTTATTTCTCGAACCCTTGTGTCATTCATTCATGGCGGTCTCTGCGGTCTTGTTGTGTTTTCGTTATAACTGTTTTACACGTTTTTCTATACTACAATGATGTTCTTTTTAAATATCAAACGGTTTTTTTATACAATGTGTTTAGTGGATCGTATCTACCGTGTAAAAAAATAATCGATTGTATTATTTAAAAATATAAAATTATTTATCTGTGCGAATTGTTTTTCATATTTGTTTTTCTTTTCTTTTCAGGTAAGTCTTTCCAACTCAACGAGATAATCTTCCAATGGAAGGCCCCGCTATCCAAAAGTTGGAAGCACGCGCTTAAATATTTCAATCCCCCTATTTAAGTATGTACCTCAAAAATTTTGGTACTTTATGGGGTGGGGGTTGCTGCAACGGATTGATCCGTGGCACACTCTTCGCTGCAAGCTGTGCAAACCGGAGGAAGTATTGCACTTTTAAAAAAAGGTTGAAAAGTATAATATAAAACACGTATTAAATAATTGAAGATGTCGACGGAAGGTGACAGTTGAAATTTCAAAATGAAATTTAAGTCGTTCAATCTTTGTACATTCCCACATGTTTTGTCACTATTTGATTAGATGATTATTCCCCCAATTAACCGCCATTATTTAACACGTATCGCTATCAATAGCTTTTAACTGAATGATAAATACATGTATTTATTTATATTATAATGCCGCCCACACGGTCGAGTGGTCAACATCGTTGGCTACCGCTATGGAGGGCACGGGCTCGAATCCCAGTATGGGCAGTTTTATAAATTGACTTTTTAATCGGTTTATGAATTTCTGTTCAAAGGCATGGATGTATGTGACGTCTTGAATTCCCCCCTCCCACCCATCCTATCCTATGAACGGAGCGTATCGAGAGCGATTAGCTAACCACTAGTCCTGTCCTAGCCCTTTCCTTCTATTCCTACTCTCTTTGGAAAAAGAGAGGTTGAGCAACTGAGTAACAAGCAGTTCTCGTAGAAACATTTCTGTTGAGATAAACTCCATTAGTAGTCCATATGCTCCATATTGGGAGCGGACATGGTAAAAAAAAAAAAATTATATATAAACTTATCTACCAAGCGTCTGTTCAATTTCATATGTGCAATTAAAAGCCTGAAGATGCCGAAAGGCGAAACCCGAGTCTTTAGTGACAAAATTTATGAAAATGTACAACACTAACATATTGAATAATTGCACGTGAGCTATTTAATTAATATTTTGTGCCAGTATTATTAAATGTTCTCAACTCGATGATTTTTCAACAGTTTTTCTTTTTTATTATTCGCAGGATTTTATTACGCAGGAAAAAATACACAATTAATAAATTTCACATTCTCTGGTAACATACTTAACCCTTTATGTGTGCATATAAAATATCAAAAGTCGAAACAAGCTGAAAACCCTTATTGCTTTTTGATATATGTATATACTCTATTGTGATTTTTTTTAAATTTTTAGAATCAATCTTGCTTCATTACTTAAGCAAAATTTTCGATAGTAAGTCTGAAGATGCCCCTGAAAGAGGCGAAACACGTGTCACAGTTAATTACACAATACGTGGAATAATCAAAGTTATTTTAAATTTTATATTAAAATGAACTTCCACAAAGATACCGCCGAAACCATCGAAAGTATACTCTATTGTGGTCATCTCTCATATTTTATGCTGTAAAAGATTTTTATAAACACAAAAAACACTTAAGAGTAGAAGAAATTTTGAAATTAAATTAAATTCACTCAGTAAATAAAAAATAAAAAATATTGAATCTCATCAAAATAGTACAAAGTTTCTCCCAATTGCATAGTATTGATAGCTTTGCTTTTTATTTTGTGCACCGAATCGTGACAAGTGTTTCGCTTCGTTTCAGAGTAAATTCAAAGATTTCCAAAGTAATTACTAAAGTGGAAGATTTAACGAGCGGGATAAGGATATAAAAAATGGTTAGAATTTTTTTTTTATTGTGATCATGTCCATTCCCAATTTGAAGCTAAACAACTCTTGATGGAGCATATTAACATTTTTTTTAACATTAACTGGTTGTCATTCAGCTGAAGTATATTTTATATTAGCAGAGGATAAGGAAAGAAACAAGTGTTTATAGCTAATCGTGTTTTATAAGACCCGATCTTCTAGTGTAGGCCTAATTATAGCCCACGGGCCACATCCGTACAGAGTCGTCTTATTAAATTTCTGATTATTAGAAAATCACTTAATTTTAATGAGTAAATTACTTTTTCATGATGAATAATATTGCATACGATAATGCTTCCCATAACGCGAGTTCTCATAACGCGAATCCCGAAAATGTTTGCGGCGATGTTTCACAGTTGCTATACTCTCAGATATAGACACAAGGAGGGGCAGGAGAGGACGCGGCTCGTCAGTTGTTTCCCACAACGCGGCTAGCTAGTTGTTTTCCATAACGCGTGTTCTCATAACGATGAACCTAACTCCGCGTTATGGGAGGATTTACTGTAACTGAAAAACATTACTAAACTTGCAGCTCGCCGTAATCTTTAATTTCTAATTCAGCCAAATATTTTGTTTGGTTCGGAAGTGGCCATTTGGACTTAGCTTGTTAGCATTTTCTTCACGGAAGAATGATGAACTAAAGTTTCATCTAGGAAATTTGATTCTAATAATGTATTTCGTGGAAAAGGGCAAAGTTTTTTTATGTCTACGTATCTATTGTTATATTGGAAAATGTACGTAAGTGATAACAAAAGGAATGTTTATCAAACAATTATTTCTTAAGTGGAATTCTATACAACACGTTCACCAGTGCTCCTCAAGTTTCACACCTTCAAACTGCCCACATGTCAGTGATGTAACACGATGAATCAACATATTGCTAAGCTGCAACTAAGCATCTGAGTATAATTCGTTACGTTTCAAGCGAACGGCTCCATGATTTTACCAAGTCATGATGGAGTTCCTCAAATAATTGGTGGCACCGTAACGTCACACGTGAGCGCATCCAACAAAACAAAAAAAAATCTTGCGCACGATGTCAGGTTGTTCACAAAAATATATTTTCGTTGATTCTTTGTGCTAACAGTTAGTTGTTAGTTGGGTCACAATTTTAATTAAATTATTGGGTAATATCGAGAAATACACGTCTTGCTGAATGTCTTTTCATAGTGACGGGTTACGTGATAAAATTACACATGCAATGAATTTCACACTGCAGTAATTTCACATTCTTCTCGTCACTTGGACTGGGGGAGTGGTCGGCAAACTCATTAGTCTCACTGAGCCAAATATCAACTATAGAACTATCGGAATTTTAAATTTGAATCGTTCAAATTATGTACACTCCCACAGATTTTGTCACTATCGACCCGGGTTTCGCCTTTCGGCATCTTCAGGCGTTCAAATTCACGGATGAACTTGAACTGACGCTTAGTAAATAAATGTTTCGTGTTTATATAATAAATAAATAAAAATAATAAAAGATTTTTAGTACTTTTTCCACTTAAAATTTTATTTAATCAGGACCGGTTTCGCTCCTCACGAGCATTATCAACTGATAAGGAAAATAAATTAAACAGTGCTATTTATACAAGTTAAATTGAAATAAAAAGGTGTAAGCAATTACTAACAATTAAAAGGATTTACAAATTACATTATAATTACACAAAATTAAAATGCTTAACATCTATAACATACAATTAAAAAATCATCAATAAATATAAGTGGCAAATGATGTCAATTATAAACACAATTAAAATTTGGGAAATTTATAAACAAAATGAAACTCTTCATTACTAAAGTGAATGTAGTTTCATTTTGTTTATAAATTTCCATTGAGAGATACTAAAATAATTTTCAACTCGAACACCTTTTTTGTTTTTTAGCTCGCTGGCACAGATTTCACTATTATTAGAAAATGTCAGACTTTATTTTAGACCCATCCTTTCAAAAAATTACGACTGCTAGCGACTCCAGCGCAAAACTATTTTTTTTTTCTTTAGTTATAGTGAATACCAAAATCTCAGGATTACAGGATAGCAAATTTGGAGACACTAACTTGGACGTCACCGAAAAATATATTTCTTTTACATATTCAGTTTACCTCCGGTTTTCATACAATTTCTCTCGTCTCTTTCGCTATCTCAAAGTGCATGGATGCAGAATTTATATTATAATGCATCTGAGCAAAAATGCTTAATACAGAACAAGCCAAAGCACTTTTCAGTATTCATCTACAGATAGAGAGAGACCCCGAGCAAGTTGTCGTAATACAAAACAGTCCTTCTATCATTGGTTGTATTTTACATTCGGCACGTGCCAAATGAACGTTTGGTCGGTCGCATGAATGGCTCTTCTACTATTCTCCCCTCGCGTTACCAACACTGTGTGAAAAACTGACATAACAAACAGTCCTTTGATTATAATTAATTATTTTCTTTCGATGATCTGTATACAAGCCGTTTAAATATAGGATGTGATCTATTTTAGAATCTGTTAATAACAACACCTGGCTGTTTTTTTTTCCCACCAAGAATTTATTTAGGGGAAGAATCGGTTGGTAGTAGTAGGGCATCCAATCACGGGATTTAGGATTCCCTTCAATTTTCTGATCCCGAAATTCCGGGATTGACATGGTCGTGATCCCGGGATTTCGGGATTGAGAAATTTTGAGTAAATCCCGAAAAGTGAGACGAAATTGGGAAATTGTGGATATCAAATTCCTCGGTGAGCTAAAAAAAAAACGAGGTTTCGTGACAATCCTGGGGAAAAGTATAGGGAATCGAGGATTTTAAATTCCTCGGTGAATTAATCCCAATCCCGGGATTGATTATTCAAAATCCCGGGATTGGATACCCTAGTTGGTAGACATGTAAAACTAGGCATAACTTCAAACCTCCGTACTATGTGTCAAATAATCGAATATGTATAACGTTCAAATTTATAACTTTATTACAAATTAATTCTATGGTTTGTCTGAAGATGCTTCTCAAAGTTGTGAAACACGTGTCAAACCTAGTAACATAACCAGTGCAGTAACAAAGTATCTTCGAATCCATCGGAAAAAATATATTTTAATTATAATTTAAGATTTCGACTGAAGGTGCTTGGTGGAATTTCAATATTAAATTTGAATCGTTCAAACTATGGGCATTCTCATAAGCTTATCCTTTTCGCCAGCAATGGCTCTAAACTCAATGATACATTTATATATAAACACGAAACATTCAGTTCAAGTTCATTCGTGCACTTGAACGCCTTAAGATGCCGAAAGGCGAAACCCGGGTCGTTAGTGACAAAATCTGTGAGAATGTACATAGTTTGAACGTTTCAAATTTAATATTTGAATTACATACTACAAGATAATATCTCTTTTAGTATGTTCACTGTTAATACTTGGTGGAAGGGCATTATATTAATAAAAACACAATATTCCTTTGTACACATTTCTATTTGTACAAACACAAGTTGAAATGAAAAGGTGGTAACTGTGCAATGTTTAATTATATTTATTATCAGTTGACAATGCTCGCCATGAGCGAAACCGGTACTGATCTTGATTAATAAAAGTGAAAGCCACAAAATTAGCCACTTATATTTATTAGTCTTTGATGATTTTTTAATTGTATGTTATGGGTGTTAAGCATTTTAATTTTGTGTAATTATAATGTATTTTGTAAATCCTTTTCATTGTTAATAGTTGCTTACACCTTTTATTTCAGTTGATAATGCTCGCGATGAGCGAAACCGGTCCTGATCAAATAAATTTTATGTGGGGAAAAAGTACTAAAAATGTTTTATTATTTTTATTATAATGCCATTCCACCAAGTATTGACAGTGAACACCTTAAAAGTGACTTTTTTTATATAATGGCAATATTTATTTATCGCTGTTTATTCCAAATAATATTTGACTCATGCCCAGCTGCCAATAATTTAATCATTGCAAATATTTTGCATAAACAAACTCACAGATGTTCACATTTTCAATAATCATTCTATATATAACCACAGATTCTCAAAACTACAATGATTATTTACAGAGAGCGTGTCAAATGATCGAAATTGAATGTTTTCAATATTTTATATTGGTATTATCTGCGCTGAATGTTTGATGCATTTTCGCGCCCTTTCTAAAAACATAAATTGTCGAAATTTTATCCGCTTAGGGGATATATCTATGCCATGCATTTTAGGGGAGTTTTAATTCAGGTATAGTCAACTGTTTTGTTTGGATATTATATATTATATATTGTCGCCTGCTGTGGCTCAGTTGGTAAGAGCTTGCTCTACCGATCATCCAGGTCTGGGTTCGATTCCCGGTCAGATCACAGTGAATTTGAGAATTATTCAATTCAAAGTTGTGATCGAAGACTGGGTGTTTGTGATGTCAATTCACATCATTTCCTCTCCTCCAATCCTTCTGATCCTTTAATAACTGGGCGTAGAATAGCGATTAGCCAACCACTAGTCCTGTTCTAGCCTTATCCTTTTTTCCCTACTCACTGAAAAAAGTGAGGTTGAGCGACTGAGTAACAAACAGTTCTCGTAGAAAAAAACTTCTGTTAAGATACCTCCATTCGGAGGCCACATGCTCCACATTTGGAGCGGACATGGATTAAAATATATATATATATTTACAACATTCGTTGATAATGAAACCTGCAATCACTTCAAAACATCAAGTGATTTTTAACAAGATTTGACTATTAACACCTTAAAAGTATATCATTATGAAATTCATATTTAATAAAAAAACTAATAGATGCCTTTGGAGTGCTTTAATCCTTCGGAATTCGGGCATACTGGACGACCGCCACTACTTACTATGCATAGGATGTAGTCAGCGGAATGAGGAATGCTGGCATGTCATGGAAGGAAGCAAAGCTATTATGGGGAACCAGGGAAACATAAAGTTCTAGTCCAGGGATGGGGAACCTTTTCATTTTTAAATGCGAAATTCATTTATCTGATTCAACATAACGTCGTAGTAAAGAAAACGTTGATACCCCCCCCCCCCCCATTTTGATATTCGACTGTCGAACATATAATGGGTTTATTACGCTCTTTGTCCAAACGCTTGCGTATAATTTTTTGATCAAAGTGAATATTTTGATCAATTCAAATGACCGCACCAGAGTAGCCAAGAGGCCGCAGGTTCCCCATCATTGGTCTAGTTAAACAAGTCACACGATTTTGACATAACACAATCTACTAAAAATCACAGAAGCAGATAACACATTTCCTAGTAACAAGAAATTCAACAATACATGACAGTTATAATATAACCCCAAAAGGCTTCATTAGATCCACATTAGACGTGAGAGACATTTCCAGCTATAAAAACGATTTACGCCAAATCTTTTATAAAAGTCCCCTTATATAATCAAGTTGCGATAGATAGTATAGTTTTTTTTTTCTTAATTATATAATAATTTGTGTAGTTTATTTATTGTGTCTTCAGTATTAACCTTTTTAACACGATTTTCTATACCACAATGTTGTTTTTTTTTTAAATTCGTCGAACCAATTTTTAATTTTTCTATGAATTCCATCACATTTTTACACGGTTTAAGGTAGAACGCATCTAACGTGGATAAAAAAGAGTTGAATGTGATTTGATTTAAAATTAATTTTCTATATTCGCACATTGAATATTTAACATTGCAGTATCAAAAATCTTCTTCATCAATCAGTATTTACATGATTGATAAATGTAGAGTTCTCGTAATTAACATATACGCAAACTTATACGTTGAATTATACATATGTACAAAAGTGATATTTGAAAGCAGTAGCGACATAACTATTTTAATATTGTTTTGTAAAACCTTTTATAATTCTACTTAACCGTTTCGACAGCCAACGTTATCTCATCCCTGATTGCAATTTATAATACAATAAAATACGAAACACTTTCTAAATCATGTGAGATGAGACTGACGAAATGCAATATATTTTTTATGCATTGTTAGCAAGATGAAAATAATAATATGATTACATATTAAATTCCTAAAAAGGGGGGGGGGGGAGGTCGTCGAATTTCGTATATCCCGTTATTCATTTTTAATGACATGACTTATTTTAAAAATGTATAATAAAATCAGCAGGTATCCTTTTCTCATATTGAACTATTTGAGTGCAAATTTGTTTACAGTGATAATAGCGATGAAAAATTATGAATTATTGTATCAGCTATTATAACTAGGTAGTTTTGAGTATGGCTGACCTTAGTTTTGACACATCTAAACTGAGTTGTAAAAAGTGATGATCATTATCTGTCACATCTTTTTAGTCATTAGAAACATTGAAAAAACCATAAAATGTTCTTTCGAATATTATTCACACGGAAAAAGAGAAGATTTTTAATATTTCTTTATTAACATATCGACTATGGAAAGAAAAAATTACGTAACCCACAGTTTTTTCAAAACTGTTTTTTTTTATATAATCACAGTGTATACAACTTAATCCACGTTCTATCAATAGGATGTAAGCTTAAAAAGCCGAATTGGTATCTAAATTTACGTATTGGGCCTGTGAAAAAGACTTTAAAAAAGTTTTTTTTTAATATATTAATTCAATATCAGATAAAGTGAATTAATTAAAAACCATTTTATCAGTTTCCGTGCACTTCCAGATTGTGTACATTTAATAATTTACCTTTGGACCAAAATCATCAAAAATCGTTTTTTGTGTATCCCGTAAAATTTGTTATGTGTAGGTTACGTCCTTTTTTCTTTACACAGTCGATATAAAATCATCTGCCTATCATGAGAAAACTAGATATTTTTTTCAATAGAAAACTAGATATTGTACTTTTATTCAGATTTATTAGAGAGGTATTCGAATATAATGGTTAATATAACTCAAAACATCAAATTTTTGACTTACCGTTCTATGAAACTAAACCATCAATTATATCGGGACATTATTTACAACATAAACTTGTTGAAGATTATAAATATTAGTACGTACATGGATATTTAAATTAAGAATTGTCGAAAATTGAAGAGAGAGAAAACAATTCAAATTCATAGTTAATGTAGGATATACTCTTTGCCACAAAACAGTCCGAGTTGCAAATTAATATATTACTAAAACAAAATGGCTTCGTAAACGTCTCTTGTGAAAGATACACGGTATCATTAACATGGTGAATTTTGTAACAATGGCATATTAAATTAGATGGCAGCAAGCAGTGCTGACCCTCCCCAAGATCCGTAGATTAACGATTCAATCAACGATGAACGTCTTCAAGGAGGCGGGATTCGGGATACCGGAGGGGTTCCGGCTTACACAGGTTTCGTTTTACCAATTTACTGGCTGACTGGCGGGGCACTTCCGATTTAATGGCCGATGTAAGTTTTAGAAATAATCATAAACCTTAAACATAATACTCTGGAAACTGCTGATGCAAAAACAAAGTTTAGTATAAACAAGACGTATCGTATCTCAACTTTTTGTTAGTTATAGGTTTTTGATGTAATGAATTCAGAATTTCAATACACATATATTCCTTTAACTCGTACCCCAAAAAAAATAGTTCATGCTGTATTGGCAAATAATATAGTAATTTGTTATGTTTAACACGAAGGAGAGGGTGCGATAGATGGACACGTCTTAGCTTCCTTCCTTATTGACGTCCTCAAAGTAAGTAATTGTGGACAAAACCATTCTAGTGGAGTTTTATAGCGATAGCCGTAGATATTTATGTGTCTTCTTAAAACTTGTACTTTTTTGAGATTCCGACGATATGTCGCTACATAATGAATTAGAAGTAGAGGTTTTGACAATGATGCAATACGTGTATTGACATTATCTTTGCTTCTTCTCCAATCATCGCATGATTGGAGAAGAAACATTCCGCCCAGCATTGGTTTTTTAACGTTCAGTATGAAGTTACCCCGAAAGTCAGTATCATGAAATAGGACATCTAATATGACAATTTGTTGACAATGCTCGCCCGTGGTCGAGTGGTCGTCATTGGCTTTGGTTGCTATGTTCAAGGGCTGTTTGATGTATCGAGTTTTCAATTGATTTGTGTACGAAGGTATTGTCCGATTATAAAAAGGAGACATAATGAAAGCGATGGGCTAATCACTAGTTCTGTCATAGCCAAATCCTTTTATCGCAACCTTCTTAAAAAATGAGGCTGAACAATAACTGATTAACATGCAGTTTTCGTAGACATACTTATACATTTGGGAGCGGATATGGTATTAAAAAATATTGAATCACATTTTACCCATAATTTGTATATAGATGTCTCACGATACATTTTATCTGAAGATTTATTGTCTTATGGAGGTGTACAACGTGTCATGCACGACCAGTAGATAAATTAAAATTTCATATTGAAAATGAATATTAACAAATCAAGTACGGAGCCCATCAGATGTAAATTATAAATAAACGTTCATTAGCGGCGGACGAAACGGTTGCAGTGCACTTGAAACATCCGTCTGTCTCTCGGAGAGATTCCTCGCTCAATAGTTTGTTTACAATTTAGCTTTATTCGTTTTAAGAGATTTTTTATTATAAACAGATGTATCTTCTGAAGCTTTTTTGTGCTCTTAATTATGTAATTTGAGATGGCATGTTTTTAAGCGAACCACTCGAGAATGTTTAGTTGAAACTCGATTTATTACGTGTATGCGTTGGGAAATCCCAGGACTCTACATAAACATGTTTTGCCATGTTTAATTATATTTTTAAATATCTTCTTCGTATTGCAACATTAATCTATGCCGACAAAATTATTTATATATCGATCTTAAGCGTTGATGATATACGCTATTTACATATGTACATTATAAGGCAGAGGGAAACGAAAAAGTAAATTTGTTATTTTTGGTTGAAAAATAGTTTACACTTTGCATCAGTTTCCAAAAAACAAAAGATACTTTTATTCAAATAAAAAAGAGAATCAGCAATTATTTCGTGCAATCAAAAATATAATAGAAGTGTCGATGTTTATATCAAAATAATTTTAATATTTTGTCGCGCACCCGAAAGACGATTGTATTGATTGTTTTTACATAGATTGAACCAATATACAAGATAATTGTTTGTTCTCGATTAGTATTTAGTAAAACTTACATAAATTCAACCATATTAGCTGTTAATAAAAACACAATATTCCTTTGCACTTTATTCCACTTTATTTAAAAGGTCAGAACCAGTTTCGCTCCTGAGAAAAGTTTGATTTGTTGTAAAATAAATATACATACGTATGATGTTAATAAAAACAATATTTTTTGTAATTTATTCCACTTTATTTAAAAGGTCAGGACCGGTTTTGCTCATTGTGAGCATTGTCAACTGTCAATTGTTTTATTTAATGTTATTAAAAACTTAATAATAATGGCGCATCACTATACATAAACATACATTTTGTGTATCGCTATTCATTACCCCATAAATATATTAATTAAATTAATATTTTATCCCCACGTTACCTCGTCCGCCTACTCCCCAAAGCAAATTTTAATAATATACATAATATAAGAAATAACCCCCCCTTAACTGGCATAAATCTCTTCGGTAAGCTGCTCCGCGGGGTGTAGAAAACCCCACTTAAGTTTTGTGTACTCGCATGCACCATTACTGCAGTATAAACCCTAAGTGACGAATAATGCATTAGTTCCGATGCGTTTCTCCATCTTTCTGCAAGGGCTTTGCCCAAGAGATGTAATTCTTTTAATGATTTAGGGGAAGAAAGATTCTCGACGACTTTAATTATGCTGAAGGGTGGCTTAACGCGCTGTCTGACATCAGAAACATCTCCATTCTTTTTTAATAGTCTTATTGAAAGCCAGGAAGCATACACACATTGTAGAGTATGTGTTAACGAATTCTTTCACGATTGCTTGAAATTTCCCCATTTATTTTGGAAATGCCAGTAAAATACGATTTGAATTTGTAACAGTTATTTTTCATTCGATTCGTTTTAACAGACGAAAAATAAATTGTTAAAATTTTCAATAGATTATATTCGTGTTAATTGTGACACTACATTATACGGATTGTCATTTATCATAATATTGTAACGTTGATTACTTTTCCTATGAAGTATCTATTCTGATCAGGGTTGCCAGACGTCCCAATTTTAACGGGACTGTCCCGAGTTCAATAGACAAATCCCAAGTCTCTCATTGCCTTTGAAAATCATGACTTTACAATACAGCACAATTTTTCTTAAATAATATGCCAAAATATGTATTGAATGATAAACTGTTTATATACATTAGAAGAAAATATTTTCCTTGTTTTTATTCGAAAAAATAATTCGCATAATTGTCATAAGATACCACACATTATAATAAAACAATGATTTTTGTATTTAATATATTAACATGCACCGAGTATTCTGTGTGCAAAGTACATATTCTATTGTTATGAAGGAGGCGTATCAACTATATTCAAAATAATAGTAGTAGAACTAAAACACTTTGGTATTTGTTCACATTTTTATTCATTTATCGTTACATTCGTTACCTTGACCGAAAGGAAAAAAATGAACTATGTTTTTACTGACAGTTCTTGTTGAAAAAAAATGTTATTCTTAATTAAGTAGAAATCTATTTTGGGATCATACACAGTACATACAGTTTTTACACTCCAAATTGGACATTTTACAAATCAGTTCAAGTTCATCCGTGCACTTGAACGCCTGAAGATGCCGAAAGGCGAAACCCGGGTCATTAGTGACAAAATCTGTGTGAATGTACATATTTTGAACGATTCAAATTTAATATTGAAATTCCACCGAGCACCTTCAGTCGAAATTTTAAATTATTACAAATCAAATTGCACATTTTACAAAAAAATCAATTTGATCATTTATTTACTAGGTCAGGGGTTACTAGGTTAGGTTTGTTGGTGAAATGTTTAATTTGATTTGTAAAATCTCCAATTTGGAGTGTAAAAACTGTACAATTAATTTTGAAAAAAATGTTATTCCACTTGTGATTGTTATTCTTGTTATATTCCACTCGTTGCAAATAATTATCAAATTTAATTTTATGTTAATAATAAACTTCAACAAAGCTACCGCCGAATCTATCGAGAATAATATAATACGAATATTACCCAATTAAAAAACATTCGTAATGCTGACACACATTATCCTTTCTGCTGTTGCATTATTTAATTGTGTGAGAATCTTTCGTTCTTAAAAAATAAATGAGAGTTTAAAACCCTTGTCTACTGTCAATCAACCTTATATTTAAATGAATGATACAGCTGTTTCGCGTCGTTTCCCAGCCGATGTCCAGCTAACAATGTAGCATCATAAACTAGAAAAAAACTTCCCAGAATCTTCGCCGCATGAAAAATAATATATTCCGCGCTATAATATCGCTGCATTGTTTTCTCAAGCGAAAGTTTACAAATAATTTTGTCTAGTGTAGTGACAGGAGCGTGCCAGGAAAAAAAACAAAAATGACATGTGACAGAAAGAAAATCACGCGAGCCAAAAGGGCGACGTAGGTTGAATGACCCCAAAATGTAAACGCTGAAATAATTTCACTTTTATGATCGGAAAATTAATTGATTCTTCAGCTTATGCGTTGTTAACATTGAAGTTTGTGAATTATTTTTGAATGAAATGAATTTAGGGATATGGCGAACAAATTAAATAGTTTTTACAATTTTTTTAAATAAAAATACGACGACAATTTTTTTTATCCATGTCCGCTCCCAGTGGACAGCATATGGTATTCTAATGGAGGTATCTCAACACAGGTTTTTTTCTACGAGAACTGTTTATTACTCAGTCGCTCAACCTCACTATCTTCAAAGTGAGTAGTAGGGAAAGTAGGATAAGGCTAGAACAGGACTAGTGGTTGACTAATCGCTATTGCTACACCCAGTTATTAAAGGATCAGAAAGATGGGAGGAGAGGAAATTATGTGAAATGACATCACAAACACCCACGTGTTATGTCTCAAAATTTAATTTGACATTGACCCTACCGGGAATCGAACCCATTCCTGCCTGGTCGGTAGAACAAGCTTTAACCAACTAGACCACAACGTATAATATGACATAACGGACATAATGATATCTCTGACATACCTGAAGAATATACCCTTCTCGCGCAGGGAAATAAATATTCAGTATTTCATAAAATACATGTCCACTTTTCCATTATCGTGCACGAAGCCGTCTTTTGTTCAGTGGGTCAGCTGGCATATCGATTATTTCACTTGTATGATATGTTATACAATACAATTGTTGAGCTTCAAAGAGAAAATATTGGACACAACCGCCGATATATCTACATACAATGAAACTGCCACAAACATTATTCATTGTTCCATTTAGAAAATATCAACCAACCATTATGTTTGTCTTATTGTTTCTTCGTATCATTTGGATACATCGCTTAGGTCGCAATGAATTTTAAATCATCTTCCGAGTTGGTCATATAATATTATATTATGCTAGGTCAAGGGTGTCCAACATTTTTTTGCCCTGGGATCGACTTTTCAATTTTAAGTTTACTCGCGATCGACTTCTAACATGATTCTTATAATAAATTTTATTTAGGGTTTTTTCTCTTCTTCAAACTTAGAAATGTTTATTTTATATGCGAAATCCATATCATTAGATAGGTATGTGATTACAAAATGATTCAATTTTAGTATTTTTGTATATTTTATGTTTAAATTATATATTTTTTCAAAATTCACGAAAGCTTTCGGGATCGACCAAATTTTACTTTGGGATCGACCGGTCGATCGCGATCTACCGGTTGGACACCCATGTGCTAGGTCAAAGACTTACATTATAACAACATTTTAAACTCTCGTGCTAAAACTGTTCTACCAAATACACTGAGGATTTTTAAATCATGTAATAGAAAATCCACTAAACTTTTTTTACACTGTCATAAAATATTACTGCCCACTAAAAAGAACAAACTATTTTTACAAGAATTATCTTCTATAACACAAAGTGTTCCCTATTTCAAATAGCACGGGTTTTTTAGAGCAGTGCTCTTCAACCTATGGTCCGCGAAGACTTTTCGACTTTATTATCTCCTCAATGTTGATGCAAAATGGTGAATGAACTGCCATCTGATATCTTTAAGGTGTCAGCTATCTCACGCAACTTCAATTTAGAATCGGTCAAAACTATTATATTTTCTGGTCTTTTTGATGTTTTCTAGAACAACTGCCGAATTTGGGAGACCAGAACGTTTAGTTCAGAAATCATGAAATGAGCGTCCAGAAATCAGCAAACAATTTCTCTAATATTTGTCTCGATGTAACAGACTTCGAATAACACTGGTCAACCCATTGCTTTGCTCGAACGGTATTTTTCCCCATTAAAAAGCAATGCTTTATCAACGCACGAAATTCAGATTTTTCCATTGTTTTGAAAATTACAAAAGTGGCGTCACTAAAACCACTGTAACTTGTGAACTAAACATTAATTGTTGTGAAATTTAGACTTGTATTATTTGAAGATTGGTACTTCCTGAAAAAACATATGGATTTGTCAATAGTGGCGTGATCTATATGTCATTCTACGAACTTATTGAGTGATGTTGGTTGACGCCGGTCCGCGAGATATTTTTCCAGTTTTTACCGGTCCGCGGATGTAAAAAAGTTGAATAACACTGTCTTAGAGGGACATTGATGGGTACCATGCCATTATTTTCTGACGCGATGCCTAAATAGCTAAATAATTCTGGTTTTAATTATTACTTGGCAAATATATATATTTTTTAATAAATATACTTTCAAATAACACATCGTGTACGGACTAAAATCGACATAAAAACGGATAGAAGTTTAATAACAGCTTCCTGCCAATACAATACGGTATTGATTTAGCATTATAAACACATGCGTAGCTTTCTGTGAATATATTATTACATTTGAAAACGAGCAGTCGTTTTAATAATCATTGTGAATTCTTCGACAGGCCCTGTCTGTCACCTGCAGACGACGATGCGGTATTTTTATTTCGAGATACGAACACGTGACCAATAAATTCATCGAATTATAATTTTGCGACGTGTCATTTTATGTTTTGTTTAGCTTTTCTCGGATAACAATCGTGTTTAAATCACTTGTCAACTTACTAAACTGCCAGTATTGTTACTACCTGGAGCAGTGGCATAGCTAAAAAAAAATTGGGGCCCTTATGCAAACGTCACACAATTTGCAGTATTGAGTACACTCATTTTCTACACGATATTTTTTATTCATGTCCGCTCCCAATGTGGAGCATATTGCCTTCAAATGGAAGTATCTCAACAGAAGTTTTTCTGCGATAACTGTTTGTTACTCAGTCGGTCAACCTGTCTTTTCCAAAGAGAGTAGTAGGGATAGAAAGATAAGGCTAGGACAGGACTAATGGTTAACTAATCGCTCTCGCTGCGCCCATTTATTCAAGGATCGGAAGGGTGAAAAACCGCGGCGCCATAGGACCCGACAAATATATATTTAAAATTTTACAGTATGCTTGCTATTCACAAAACAAAAAAATCCACAAAGTCACTCGGTAAATACCATACAAAAAATAAACGTGTAAAAAAATTATTGAATTCATAGAAAAAATTAAGATATGTTCACACCGTTTAAAAAATGATGTTATTTGAAAAAAATAACAATATTGGAGTAAAGAAAATCGTGTAAAAAAGGTAATAATGACGACTCAATAAGTAAATTACACAAAATATATTTTAAGAAAAAAATGATACTCTTTATCGCTTCTTCATTACATAAGGGTACTTTTATGAGACTACTAGACAAAAATCTTTATCATCGGTAGAAATATCTTGACACGTCTTATGTTGTGATAGGGTATAATGATAATGAAACCTTTTGTTTGTTATTACTGTTTTGTATTGTTCTTGTTATTAGGATATCTGTTATTCGTTTCTGGAAATCGTGTAAGAGTAAATAATTCGCGTAAAAATAAAGTATTAATTATTTTTAGTAGACCGTGCTATATCAAAATCGTGTAAAAAAGAGTTGAGTGTGTGTGTAGAAATTTGTGCTACCTTTTTCGCTGGGCCCTCATGACTGCTGTGAGGTGGCTACGCCGCTGACCTGGAACAAGCCAGATGAAAACTACGTAATCAGAATTTTTGATCAATTCTACTTCGCATTTGATATAAAATAAAATGACAAACAGTTGCATATAATATAAATATATATATCATTATACAGTGATCAATTTGGTAGAGTAATTAGATGGCATCATTTCAATGCAATATTAAAATGTAAAAATTACATACCGGGTCAGTCACTATTAATAATAAAATTATTCATTGTTCATAATAATTCATTGTACATACATACTATTAAGTAAGGTGACCAGACGTCCTCCTTTAATCAAGTTTGGTAAACGAGAAAAGTACACTAAATTTATTATTTGACGAAGTACATAGAATCAACCATATTTTTAACGAAAGAGAGTGGACAGAAAATGTAATTAATAAGAAATGGATGACTATTTTTGATTTGTTGAAATACCGTAATATTCCCTATGACAATATTTTTTTTTTGATTAAACTGGCATTGTATTTGCCGTGTACAAACGCCAACGTAGAGCGAAAATTTTCGACTTGTAATCGTATCTGGCTAAATGAAAAATCCAGATTTGCGGTTGAAACATTGGCAGGAATGATAATCGTTAAATATAATATAAATCTATATTGCATATCGTTCCTGAATTTGTTGAAGAAAAATGATGATTTAATCAACAACAAAAAAAATAAAGAAACGATAAATATTGTTGAGTTGAGTTAGTTACATCAAGTAACTAAGTAAAATTTCAGCAGTTTTCTTAAGATTTTTGAATTTTGAACTGTTTTTTTTTTGTAAAGTAACATCATTATCATTGTAATAAATCGGTGATATGATCAATAAAGAATGTTACTAAACGTTTTTTTTATATCTATTTTTACCAAAGTGTCCCCCTTTGACATATTAAAAATCTGGTCACCTTATGTAAAGGAGGTGACTAACCAACCGCGATTAATTGCAAAGACTCTGAATCACATGTTAGAAAGTGACGTCATGTCAATATGAAGAAGTGGTCATAATCAAAGGCAGCAATTATGACACGAAACGTGTTCGGACACTCGCTTATTGATTTGGTATTTATTCTAGTTGGCAATGTTACGTCATAATTTAAAATGGTATAGGTAAATAAGCCGGTTGCCGAATCGATATGGTAATCATCCACAACACGCGAGCTGGTTTTGCTCGGCTAGTCGATATTTGCAATGTTTTCTAGGACAGGCCATGTCAGTAGCATCCAAAATCTTTCTCACCCGCTGTAATTCTCATTTCCTTTCATCCACAACCAATGTCCTCTCTGAGACGAGAGGTTAGCTGCGCGGGCTTTATTGTAAATAACTATTTAAAAGTATTAATTGGCGTTATAAAGTGTCCAGTGGCGGATTATCCTATAAGCGCATGAGGCGCTCGCTTGGGGCCTTTGAATCTTAGGGGCCTCAAAAATAGTTTATATTATATTACCCATATATATTTTGTTCAGATTTTTAAAAATTTTACATGATTTTTTTTGACGTCCTTATGTTATCCAAAAAACAGGGCCTTCAAAATTTATTGCGCCTGGGGCCTCTCTTGTGCTTAATCCGCCACTGAAAGTGTCCATTCGATTTAAGTAAATAACTTAAACTGCTGTGTATATCGACGCCCAGCGTTGCAAACTCAGTCTACGATCATGATCACGCGCAAAATATTATTTTAAGGAGTGTATTTCCAAAGTGAACTTATTTGGCTACTTGACGAAAATGAGTTATGAATTCCAAATGTTAAAGGAAGAAATTTTAAACAAGTGTTTTTTGTTTATAAGAACCTAAAAGCATACAATCAAATAGAAAGATCAATTTGAAAATCGTTATCACTAACAACAAAAAAATAAAAATTAACTAATAGTCAATTCAGTTGTAAGTATGTGATGTTTTGGATTCCCCCCTCCTACCCATCCTATCCTATAAACGGGGTGTATCGAGAGCAATTAGCTTATCACTAGTCCTGTCCTAGCCCTATTCTTATATGTCCACTCTCTTTGGAAAAAGAGAGGTTGGCAACAGAGTAACAAGCAGTTGTCGTAGAAACACTTCAGCTGATTTAATATTTTGGTAAAAAAAACAACAAACAAACCTTAAAACATACATATATCGTAACACAAGAGTTCTAGGAGAGGTCGCCGATAAAAACAATCTCGACATTTTTTTTACAAGGATTGTCGAAGGTGTTGTTTATATCTACATCCTGACTTCCTTATTCAAACTTCCCTGATATGATTTAATAATATTTAGGCGCGTGATGTTTGCACAGTGGGACAGTGTGCCGACTATTTGTTGCATTAGGTCAAGTTCATTTCCGTTTTCGTCTAATTTTATTCATCCTACGCATAATAAAAACACTACTTCCCCTCGTTCCCGTGAAGCGCATTTCTGATCAAGGATGAACATTCTTTTTTTTTGAATTCATACCCAACCGAGATTTTTTCCGGCATCCTAAATTAAATACATACCTGAATTAAAATAGAAATTTTATCGCTTAAGTCGGTAAATTCTGTTACGTTGAAAAATCGAGCGAGTATTTTTGTCATGTTTACTATAAAAAATGAGTATTTTCTGTCACCCGGTATCGAGAGATTAAAAATTTAGACAAACAAGTTTGTGGAATTTTAAACGTAAACCATATATCTTTAATCCATGTCCTTTCTGAGTGTAGAGAATATGGCCTCCTAATGGAGATATCTCGACAGAAGTTTTTTTTTCTACAATAACTATTTGTTACTCAATTGCTCTACCTCTCTTTTTCAAAGAGTAAGGACAGAAAGATAGTACTAGTGGTTTGCTAATCGCTGTCGCTACGGCTGTTTTTAGGATAGGATAGGTATAGGTAGGAGAGAATTCAAGACATCACATACATCCATGTCTTTGAGCAGAAATCTGTTTATCAATTGAAAATCTTTTTTTTTTTTTAACTATCAGTCTTTGTATTTGAACCCGTAACTTCCATAACCGAGGCCAATAACGTTATCCACTCCTCTACGTAGTCATTTTTCGGTATCAAAATCATTGGTGTCGGGTTGGAAACCAACAATTTGATCTTTTTTCCTCTGAATGGATATTTAATAAATTTTACTAATGCTATGAAATCTAATGAAAAAGAATTGCCACGGAAATATCCAACTTGTCTGTCGTCTTCTGTGGTCTAGTTGGTTTGAGGATTCCCCTACTAATCATACCGGTCTGGGTTCATGTACCAGTAAGGTAAATTTAAAATTTAGATTTGTGATCTTAGACTTGGGTGTTTGTGATTTCTCTATCTTGATTTGATATTGAGTGACTTCTAAACAATTCTAATCGAGTTATCGTAAGATTTTTCATTTTTTTTTTTAATATTTCACGCATGTGTCACAATTAGTTATGTAACACATATAATTGATAAGTTATCAGTATTATATCGTAAAAATTGTCCACAGCATTTATGAAAACTTACCGGAAAAATAAAAACTCAAATTAATAAAACTGCCATCCCTGTTTTTGGTGTCCGTGCTTCCGTGCGTGGACTGTCCTTACACGCGGCGTTCTTCCAATGATGATCCAGATAAATCAGCTGACGTTTTTCTGCTCCATCAACCTTCACAGCCGTGACATTCATCTCTCAAGTTTATTGACTAGTCCATTTCTTCTTACATTCCTATTCTAATGAAAAAATTGCTGCTCGCTCAAGCTATTTATCGCTAAGTCTTGTTATTGGATAGATTTTGTGTTTATTTTAAAGAATATACCCCACAAATCACTGCCCTTTGGATTTGTCGATATATTCGGTGACCACTTAGTGGTGATTTATTTTGAAAAGAAAGATCACTTGGCTTAATCAACTTGCAAGCTAAACGTAATTTGCAATAATGTGATATCGCTTTAGTCTAATCATTTTTTTTAATACTTTGTTTCGTTTATTTATTTAAAGTAGAAATACAAGTTGGTTGTTGAGTATCCTACCACCACCCGTTATGTGTATGCAGCCGCATTTTTACGGCCGCCTTCCATAACGCAATGCGATCAAAGAAGAAAAGAATTTATTCTTCATATTATTGGCTCGATACAGAGCTGCACGGAACCTATCTTTAAACCATGCACTGTTGTGCTGAAAATATAAAGATAGAAATAAGAAAAGTGAATGTGACTTGCTCAGTCATTTAGTGAAATTAAGTATCCTGTGTGTAAAGAAGAAATATTTATAATTGATTAGGTCTCCATAAAATTGTTGCAGTAAAATTCTGCCAGGTCTCTACGGACTGTTTTGTCCAAGGGCCACATATAAATATTTGTATCTGTCAGTTACAGAAAAACTCTCAAACGTCAAAAAAATGAAAAAAAGACAGAGTTTATTTTTAATACGAAATTAAATTTCATAACTTTGTTATTCCACTTTTTGTGCTACAACTTGTGACACGTATTCCTCTTATTTGAGAAGCATTATCAGACTATCGCGACGTTTACAAATAAGCTCAAATTGATTAAAATTTTATGATATAAATTCAACATATTAAAAACGAACTTCCACAAAGTTACCGTCGAATCTATCAATGTTTACTTTTCTTAAAACTTTCGGATGCATACACTATTATCAGCTCGCTATATTAACTAATGTACATATAATTCAATCTGAGAATGCAAATTTTAGGTGAATAAAAACAAAAAAATATATTTCCACAGTCTCCAATTACAATATCAAAATAATATTACTAATACCATATTTTTACGTCGTTTTAATTAATGAGATATGATTTTCAGACTCCTGGTAAGACGCTTGTCCCCGAAAATAAAATTCGTAAATTTTTGATGTACGTACGAAATAAGATAAAGCACGGATTGATGATTAATATTATAAATTATTATTAAAAGTTATACGGGGTTAAAATAAATAACTAAAGTGACGTACAAGCTGTCTTCGCAGGCCATTATGACTTATAAATGATATGCTCTTAAATTCTTTTCGACTCCCCTTAATTAATCATCGCCGCACGGTTGCGAGATATGCGCAATTAAAGCGCATTTAAAAGATGTCCCACCCCTTTCTCGAGCGTGACTAAACAAAAATAGCATTTGTCCTGTCATATTGTCATTCATTATTATCTAGCGTCCATCATATTATGCTTTGTGATCTCCCTGTCTTTTCTTTCATTTGTTTATTTATGTCTTAAAGTGATGGAAGAAATTAATATTTATATTTTACGAAGATAATCGAATATTTTTTATTACCAAATAGACCACCGTTTCCCAAATGATGGGTCGCAGAAAGCAAAATGCCGGGTCGCCAATTTCCTAAAATAAATCTGTATATTTACTATATAATTTCTTAATAACTCCCATTGATAAATTATCGGTAATGGTATTTAATCGGTAATTGTAATACCGATTAAATACCATTAACCGGCGGTTGTAACACAACAAATGGAGTACTAAAATTATTCAATTTATTTTTCTAATAAAAATTAACTTTCACAAAGCGACCGCCGAATCGAACGAAAATATTAAAAAAAACACTTAAAAAAATATTTATTCTCTTAATTAGTATATCAAATAGTTTGGAAAATTGTTAAATTTGAGCTTCGAATGCATTTCATAAAAGATTAAATTTAAAATCCCAGAATGTCCATTGCATTGATAATTGTGGGGTTATAATGCAAAACGTACTATTTCCAAAATGAGCCATATTGAGTTAATTATGCAGATAGGCTAATTCAAGCCTTAGAAATCGACTGGTCCTATTAGTATAAAATGTGTAAAAGACTGTCGTCTTCAAAACGGAAATCATATCTGTATGCAAATGTTATTTTGTTTGTGTTATTCGTTATAGTATTTGACTCTACTGACAAGTTCTAGTTTTGGAAATAGTACGTTTTGCATTATAATCCCACAATTAAGATTTCAAATGACCGTTTTATGACATAAATAAAAGTCCTTCTCGCAACTGCTCGACCACAACCAACTACCCGATAGCCTAAAATATATTATTATTATTGGCATCCTGTAATTGTGTACATAATTCTCTTTTCGAATTTTCTTACTATGAATCATTTATTGAATGATTCACATCTTATAAACAGATTATAATTCCATTTTCAAAATAGGTTACCAGTGTTAGTTACCACAATCCAACCGTCGAATCTGTTGAACATATTATCAAAACAGTTTAGTTCGTAAAATCTTCCTCAGAATTCTCTTCGCATTCTTTTTTCAAATGTTGATCGATTGTTTATTTTAGTGACGCACATAATTAATGGTTTCTTTTGTTTCGTTAACGGTTTTTAATGTCATTATTGAAATAGTAATTGGGGAAGTGTGGAAATCAAAGTCGATAAATTTTCTCGTATGCGTTTTAATGGCTACTGGTATTTTGTAACATGGAATGTTTATTTTACATGAAACTAATTTAGATATTATCACTTTTAAGGTGTTAACTGTCAATTATTGGTAAAAAGGCATTATATTGAAAAAAATAACATTATTTTTGTACTTATCGGACCTGATCTTTAAAAATATCTAGAATTAGTAAAAAAATAAATATTATTATTACTATATGTTCAGTGCTTCAAAACATTTTTATACTGCACACATTTACATTATAAGTTGCGTGAGTCATAAGCGTGCACAACCTTTTTCTTCTAGCGGACCGCAAAAAATATTATGGTTTTGGGCCGCAAATAAAAATGTAATTTTAAGTTCTTTCAATCCTTATTTACATTAGGACACGTTAAATATAGAACAGCCGTTTAAAAATGTGTAAATATTTATAAATTCCATTACATTTGACCGTGTTTTTTCGAAACCGTGCAAAAGAGGATAAGGTGTACTTATTTAAAAAAAAATGTTTTTTATTGTGAAATATTTAAGAATTCATATTGTACCATTAATTCAATAGTTAGTGCGATCTTCTTTTTTGTAAACTTTAAACTAATTCTTTAGAACCTATTTCTACTAACCGATTTGTTGTAACTTTACGCTTGTACTATATTTCAATTTTAAATCATTCGAGGGCCGCGGGTTGTGCAACCCTACTTTTGAAACATCACCGGAGATATGTATCAAACTTCATTTTTCACTCACACACTGATAAAATATCGTATTGATTCTACGCAAGGTTTTCACAAATACCTTCTCACGATTTTCATCCCATTGAGGCATTTCGTCACAAAATTTTTACCACCCCTATCTAAATTTTGTTACATAACTACAGTACCACCATATTTTATTCTAGCATATGTTTATGGTACTTGACAGGTGGGGTGGATCCACCAAATTTCCGACAGCTACCCTATAACAATAAATTTCAGCGACAATAAAAATAAAAGTCATTCTTTCCCTTACATAACAAAATGATAATCGTACGTTATTATATAATTACTTCAAATGACAATTATTTCATTTGTTTTTAATTTACATAAAAAAATAATTATCATTCATTGTGAATAGGGGACGTCGAACGCATGTCTTCCGTGTTATGTTATGAAACGACTACTAAATAACACCATTTTTTTCCCATTGGGTGTAAGGGAGAAGAGCAATGCTGAAGCCTTTTGCGTAATGATATAAATTAATAAATTGTAAATATTTGACTCGCCTGTGTGGTCGAGTGGTCAACATCGTTGGCTACCGCTACGGAGGGCACGGGTTCGAATCCCAGTACGGGCAGTTTTATAAAATTGATTTTTCAATCGATTTATGAATTTCTGTTCAAAGGCATGGATGTATGTGATGTCTTGAATTCCCCCCTCCCACCCATCCTATCCTATGAACGAGGCGTATCGAGAGCGATTAGCTAACCACTAGTCCTGTCTTAGCCCTTTCCTTCTATTCCTACTCTCTTTGGAAAAAGAGAGATTGAGCAACTGAGTAACAAGCAGTTCTCTTAGAAACATTTCTGTTGAGATAAACTCCATTAGGAGTCCATATGCTCCACATTGGGAGCGGACATGGTAATATATATATATTTGAATAAAATCCCGATCGATGAAATGTTTACAGCATAGCAGTACCCTTTACAGGTTACCCCTTTACCCAATTACAGCTTAGGAGTACCCTTATCATGTTAATAACAATGTACCTACCCATATAGTTTCAGTTTAAAAAATTTGGCCATCAAAAGAAATTTCAATCGAATAGTTTACATATGCCTCTGTTGACTAATGAGTTTGCCGACCACTGCCTTAGACACAAAATCGATGAGTGGTTACTTCCAGGTAATAATTTTGAATTGTTTATTTATTTCAGTTCACACAAAACTAATACATACATTTATTTAAATTGTGTTTTTCCAGACACCAGAGTTTGAAATAAGAAACAGTTTTGTATAACTTACTAACGATTTCTTTCAGTACAGTGACAATATGTTGCAATTCCCAAACCAACTGAGGATTTATTCATTCCATGTGTGTAGATTAAAAAATAAAGTCGTTAAAAATTTCCCACCCAAAGATGTCCGCGACCTTATTTGACGAGATGACTTTACGTCATCGAATATCATGATTGTGAAAATACAAAAAAAACTTGCAGGTCATTATCACTAATTGTATATTTAAAGCCTTGTCATTTAATAATATACCAGATACTTTAAGCAAGCGAAGATTGTCACACAACAGATGACATATCCAGTGCAGCATGTTAATCAACCAAATAGATGTCGTGTTTTAATAATTACATGCATTTTCATTTGTACATCTTCAATTAAACACAAAATTATTCTCTTGCGAGTAATTAAAGAGGGCGAAAGGAAATGGAGAAATACACATTTTAAAACTGGGGATCTACATTACACAATTTTAATAATGTGCTTTAATGTGTTTAGATCGCTTTCTAACACGTGTTCTGTAGTATTTTATTATGATGAAACGTGCACAGTGAAGTCCTGTTTTTACTTACATTTCATCTTTGATATAACAGTCAAGTGCAGGGGAGGAGGCATAAGTACTCTATATGTATAATGCCGAAACTTCGGTGGAGACCAGGGGTGGGGAACCTTTTCTTCTCTAAAGGCCGCATTCATTTTTCTGATTCGACATAAGGACACAGTAAACATTGACTAGGGAATCTTTGACCGGAAACAGGAATTTATGGTCAAAATATGTCAGGAATTTACGAATTTACATAAATTTACAGAATTACATAATTGGCCAGAAGGCCGCACCAGAGTAGCCAAAAGGCCGCAGGTTCCCCATGCCTGGTGTAGACTGTAGGTTGCAATCCCGGGCGAATATATATAGATACCGATTGCAAAAATAATTTAAAAAAATAACCAGAAACAATAATCATAGTTTCAAGAACCACACAATATTCCTTTGTACTTATTTCCACTTTATTTTTTCGATCAGGACCGTTTTCGCTCATAGCGAGCATGTAAAATATCTACTTTATTATTATTTGATTTTTTTTATCTATGTCCGCTCCCAAGTGGAGCATATGACCTACCAATGGAGATATCTCAACAGAAGTTTTCAACCTTTTTTTTTTCAAATAGAGTTGTAGTGATAGAAAGGATACGGCAGAACAAGACTATTGGTTGGCTAATCACACTCGGTACACTTTAGGATTGGAACGGCGGGGGGAAATTTTTAGCGAACAATTAACAGAAATCGAAAAATCGATTGAAAAAATGCTGTTCGTACTGGGATTTGAACCTGTGATGTCCAGTATGGAAGCAAACGACGTTGATTACTCTGCCATGTACCCGAATTTGATATTTATTGACGCAATTTTCGCGTATAAAGACAAGTAAAATTGTTCGTTGTTATTTCGGTACATAATTTATTTTAAATTTTACTAATGCCGACGTCATTGTTTTTTTTTCTTCTTTTTTTGTTGCTTGTACTCCTAAACACTGAACAGTTCTAGAAAGATTTAAAACTTTTTGTTAGACAGCAAAAAGCATCGCCGAGATTTTAATGGCTGGCGTGAGAAATTTTATTTTGTTTACTTACTTTGCGTCTGCTCTCATCCATCTTACAATGATGTAGATTCCGGATACACAATATATAAATTACTTGGTTAAGTGGTTATATTAAAAAATATATTAAGAAAAGAGGTCGACTCCGGGTACCGAGTTTGGGGGTGCAACATATTGACATAATCGACTGTGGAAAGAAAAAAGGACGTAAAGTAAGCAGTCAGTCGGACGCTTGGCGTATTTCTTCAGAGTTAGTGATGATAGAAGATTGGATTATCATAAGATATGATTATATATCGACTGTGGAAAGGAAAAAGGACGTAACCCACATATAGCAAATTTCACAGGAGGCACAAAAAACGTGTTTTGATGATTTCGGGCCATGTGCAAATTTTGAAATATACACAACCTAGAAGTGCACAGAAACTTCTAAACTGGTGTTCAATTGACATAATCTAATATTAACTAAAGAAATTGTCTATGAAAGCCCTTTTTTCGGTCCTTTTTCTTGGTTTTAATTTTCACAAGCTCAGTGGTCATATCTAAATAATAAAATATGTTAAATAATTGGAATATTTTTAATGTTTATAACTTTAAGAACTATCTGTAGCTCTGAGGATGGCGCACGCCGAAAAGCTATAAACTGATTTTTTTTTTAATATATAGAACTAAATACTGTGATATGTTTACCTTATTAAATATAAATTACTGTATACAAATTTTATGAAAGCCTTGGATTGTTTTTTTTTTCAAATATCCCGGAGACCGGGAGTGGCAAAAAGTGTCAATTTCCCGGGAATGCCTAGTACAAAGGCACACATCTCTGTAATATCTTAATTAACAAAATTCTATCCTAAAACCGAAGCGTAACGAAGACAATTAACTAATCACTAGTGTCTTTAATGGGATTCGAATCTGTGGACACCTAAATCAAGTGGCACGAAAATCTACTTACAGTTTTTGATAGCTATTGCTAATATGTGCCCAAATTAATTAAATTCAGCGAAATTGGTTTCAGAATAACGATACCGAAATAGCCATCGATAATGTCAGGCAAAATTCTTGTGGAATTGTTTTTATTTACCTCGTGAAAAATAATTCCCGTCGTTTTGTTAACTTTTATATAATCCTGCGGTGACATAATCCTGTTAATGTTTTAATACCCGGACAAAATGTCTGCCTAAGAATCATCCAAATTATATTATATTATGAAATAATAATATTGGTTAGACCAAACCTAAGTTAAGGGATAATGGAGTAAACCGCAGCACGCGCCTCATATTAAATTATCGTCAAGAAGACTGTGTATTGAATGCACATTTCTCGACTCGACACGTTTTCTTGGGTCAGTGCTTTCCAAACGGGTGGGCCGCGAAAGTTTTGAGTTAATTCGGTTGAAACGGATTTTAATAAAAAATATATTTCAGAATTTTTAATTAAGCGACGACAAGAATAACCGTCTATTGCAAAATAAACGTTGGTAATCCTTATTCCTTTTGCGACTACATACATGTATATCAACTTTTGAAAGGAAAAACGGTGTAACGCACACAAAAAAACGTGTTTTGATGATTTTGGGCCATATACAAATTATGAATTATACACAACCTTGAAGTACACAGAGACTTTTAAACTGGTGTTTAATTGACGTAATCTAATATTGATTAAAGAAATTGTCTAGGAAAATTATTAAAAACCATTATTTCAGTCTTTTTTCTTGGATTTAATTATTAAGAAGGTCATCTTTTTCAAACTTAAAGCTAAATTTAGATACTAATCCGGCATTTGCAATTTGCATCCTTTTTATAGATAGTGTATCAAGTTTAATACATTGTGATTATCGAAAAAAAGCTGTTTTGAAAAAACTGTAGGTTACGTCCATTTTATTTTCCACAGTCGATATATATATATATATGTGTGTGTGTGTGCAACAGCATTTTCGTCATTATTTTCAATATAAAATACAGTTCAGACATTTCCACGGGGACTGGCGAAGAAGCATTTCTGACATTGAACCAGATGTTGATTTCTCATATTAAAACATGCAACCGCATCTATCTCATTGAATTGTTTTTGTAAATTTGAATTGTCTGAATGCTGTACTCTTCCATTTAACTTGTCACTTAACCTTTAGGCATCTTCAGGCTTTTCAAGTACACGAATGTACTTGAACTGACACAGATTAATGGAAGAGTACAGCATTCAGACGATTCAAATCACGCACCTTCAGTCGAAATTCTAATTTTTTTTGTAAACTTCATTTATGTGTAGTTTCTGTGATAAAATATAAACATGTATGTATTATTAATAATAAATAATGCCTAATAAAGATTTTGACGACTAAAATATATTTTGTCGGGGGTCCGTAATTTTTTTTAAGATTTAGAGGGCCGTGACATGAGAAAGTTTGGTAAGCACTGTCTTGGGTGTTACTTTTGGTGAGAAATACACACTTACGTAAATATATCACTTTAACATTTTCAGTGGTATGATTTGTGTCAGCGGTAGTTTACCGTATTCAATGCAGGGCGGAATTCAGAGTCGGAGTCATGATTTATGGTAGCTTAGTAGCGTCGCCTGAAATCGTCTGATTCTTACTCCCTTTTTTATACAAATTGGTTATCTGCGTCTTAATATATAAGTTCTCGGATAAACTTTAACTGAGAGTCAATATAGTTTATATTAACAAAGTATTTTTATATGTCAATTTTCGTGTCCGTGGTACAGTGGTCGTTGGCTTCCGTGACGAATCTCACCGGTTCAACTCCGAGTACGGACAGCATTTTCCAATCGATTTTTGTTTGTGATGTCTCAAAATTCCTTTCCATTCTTTCAATCTTAAAATAACGCGCACACCTTACCTAACCTTTCTATACCTACTCTGTTTGACAAACTGAGTTGAGAAACTGAGTAACGAACAGTTATCGTAGAAAAACTTATCTTGAAATAACTTCATTAGGAGGCCATGTACTCAAAAAGATCTGAATCTGAACCAAAATGATACTTATGGTGAATGCACTCCAACTAGTAAATAAGTACCGTGGAACCTCTTATAACGAGTTTAATTTGTTCCAGACTTTTACTCGTTATGTGAACCACTCGTTATGCGAAACAATTTTTCCCATATAAAACAATGTAAAATACAATAATGCGTTCCATGCCGAAAATAAAATCATTTTTTGTATTTTTAACGTTTATTAAAATAAAATTACATTCTTATAAACTGTAAGCGTGACAACCTGAAATGCGATTTCGATTTGCAAAAAAAACAATAAATAAAAAATCGACTAGTTTATTAGTATGAATTTATGACAAATAATTAAATCTTTTTTTACTAGAAAGTTGTATAGAGACATTCGTTTTTGCCGACGCTTAAAAATTTGGTCAAAATGTGACACAGCATTGTCATTGAATATATTTGTAAAACGCATAGCCACCTCCTTATTAAGGTGATGCTTCTCAATTTACGATGCAACAGTTTCCCATGCTTTTAGAATTTCTCTTACTGCGCCAGAAGATTGTTGATCTGCTACTTCCTCCTTCCTCGCTAACAAACTCTCCTCCATGACTTCTTGCTGTGAAAAACAATGTAACTCCATAAGCTCTTTGGTGGTCAGCTATTGACTGTGCTCTTCTACAAGCTCATTAATATCGTTGTCATTTTTCCAGTCCCATGGTATTAGAGTGGACACTCACAGGTGAGTGACGTGAAGATGGGGCTTTCTCTTTCTGCGTCACTCGTTATGCGAAATTTCGCTCGTTAGGGGAGCATTTTTTTCACAATTTGTTTTGCTCGTTATGCGAATTACTCGTTATAAGAGGTTCCACTGTATTACCTTTTCGGTGCGTAAATACATACATACTAAAGCCATTTCATTTGACCAAATTACGTTTTTAGTATTTTACAGTCGAATATATTATGTTAAGTATGGAGCGGGCTTTAAATAATATAATCAAAATTTCTATCAAACTCAGAAGACATCGATCGGGGTTGACTGTGTCACCTGAAAGGGCTGCACATTAGCGGTAAGATTGCAAAAATGATTTTTTTTTTTAAACCCAAGTAGGAAAATATACTTATAAATTTAATTCTGTTGGCAGGTATGAAGACAAACATTTTATATTATTCATTGAAATTTTCTTTAAAGGCATTTATTTTAGACGTACACGCAAGCTTGATATTTTTTTATAAATCAGAAGTCAATCGCAACATTTGCAGCGCTTAATAAATTAGTCACCAATGATGTTTTGTTAAAACAGAATAAAGTTAATATTTATTCTTATCGGAAACGCACAAAATTCATGAGTGGTTTCAAAGTAGGCACAAGCCAGTAGCGATAAGTATTCATAATTATATAATTGACCAAGTGCTCGAGTGGTAGATAGTGGCGGAATTTAGGTTTCAAATGAGATTAGTTTTGGGAGCTTTCGAGCGCGCGTTGAGCTTCAGCTCGATTTAACGCAGGCTTTGTTTCAATTTGTACGGCGTCAGCAAAGTTTCCTAACTGCTTATGTAATACGCATATTTTCCATAAAAGTGTAGGCTTGCTTGGAATCATGACATCATTATAGTTGTTAAACTCTTTTAATGTTAAAAATATTAATGTTTTACAAGATCACCTGGAATTACTTACTAGAATTTTTATAAAAATATGTAAATAATTTTATATTTTAACTATATTAATATGGATTTTGTTTTCTCAGTGGATTAAATATAAATATATAAAACTGTACTACGCTATTTATCATAAGCTTTTCTACTTTTATATTATACATAACTAATGTACGCAGGTATGTATGTGTAGTCTATTAATTGTTGAAGTCTGATGTTGCTTTTTGCTTGTCTCACTTCTAAGCTATTAAGTCTAGCAGGGGCTTCTTAAGCTGCGATTCCTGCTAAAATAGTAGCCAAATTCGGTAGTGTCTTCTTGGCTATTAGATATCGATTGCCCAACCTACATCCATCTAAAAAGTTGGTTATTATCATTCTTTCTCCGTCGACTTTTTGAATCAGTTCTAATTTTTTTATAACTTTCATACATATGACAAATAATTGATCTTTTCTCGTTGTATTTGATTGCTTTTGATTTATCAATTTCAAATATTTCCTAAGAGCCTATGCCTATTTTTAAATACTACTTCAATGTTGAGTGTTTATATGCATAAAATCATGTTCGGTCAGTAATAGAATAAACTTCAGAGGCCATCTGGGTATTTGAATCTATTCGCTTACTTTTATCGCGAAGCTACTAAATTATTTTTACACTTTCGTAAATTCTTTTACTTGTTTATTCGCATCTATAGTTTATGTGTTATTTTTTCTCACAAAAAAGCAGATATAAAATATAACGTAAACCATTTTAGTTCGTTTATTTTCGGAGAATTCCCAACCTGGATCTACGTGCTTTTATGATGGGCATTCATCATTTCATTTATGGAAGACACCTTTTTGGCCAGAGACAATTTACCAATACCTCAAAAAAATATTTGGATAATACGCAGTCTAGATTCTCGCATGTGATCTAACCTCCGATATTAATACAGTAAAACTCCCATTTACACTTAAGTCGGGGCAGTGTAATTCGGAGTAGTGTAATTGGGGTAGTGAATGTCATACAAAATAAGGGATTTGGTTTTTTCCGCAAAAAATTCAAAACTAAAATTTCCCTTAGTTTTGCAAAAAAAATATATGGACGAAATATTTATGAATACACAGACGCTAGCCAACATTTGACTGTATGCGCCGCACAGACGACCGTCTCGTAGCAACGAAAATAGAATGAGACAGTGCAATTAGGGGATTTGCGGCGAATATTTCAAGTCAGCGCGTAATTCGGGGTAGTGTAATAGGGGGTTCCACTGTAAACCAAATCGTTAATTAGTATAGCAATGTGAAACATTCACTGAAACTGTGGATTTATTATGATAGATATTAAAAAAATAATGTAGAATGAAAGATTATTAACAAACATTCTAATGAACTAATTTTGTTGGAGATAAACCTCACATCCCAGACCGTTACGCCAAATGAAAACGGCCATTATAATATATGCAAATTTTACGTAGGTACCCAGCCCAGCACCTACCCACCCCAGTCATTGCGTATGTCGCGTTCAGTGTACAGATTGTTGGATCGTGGGGGTAGTTGGGGCCTTTAGGAAGAGTAATGTGGACTGTTGGGGTACGACGTTGATCACTGCTGGAAATCACGCATGCGCGAATTCTACACCACATCCTGCCAAGGTCATGCGGGGGACTGTAGGTCAGGATATCCTAAACTTTATTCGTGTATCCAATTCGCTTATTCAGTCTTCACTAACAAATTTGGGTATTCCGAGGGTTTAATGGATTGAGATTATGTACGTGGTTTATCTCTTGCTTGGCTTAAAAATATAAAGCTAGGTATATATTAGGTACTTATTGATGTAGGAATTTGGAACTGAAATATATATATACATTGTAGAGGTCTGCACGGGCCGAAATTTTACAAAATTACCCGGTCCGAGCCCGAAAGACTCAGACCCGACCCGGCCCGGGCCCGAGTCTAATACCACAATTGTTACCCGAACCCGACCCGAAGCCCGGATTTATACTCAACAGACCGAAAAAAACCCGTTTTTTACAAATTTACAACAATTTACGATTCTCTATAGAACTGGTAATAATTAAAACCATCATGGCTGACTTATGGCACGAAAATAATCTGAAATATTTTTCTGAAAAATAAATTCCTTACCCGGGCCCGGCCCGAGCCCGAATCTCAATTGCGCTTACCCGCCCGAACCCGGCCCGGGCCCGTGCAGACCTCTAATACAGTGCCAATAAAAGAAGATAAGTTAAAACCATACGATTTTATTTTTTTATTAATTAAATAATGATTTAAATTACAAATATATCGACTTTGGAAAGGAAAAAGGACCTAACCCACAGTTTTTTCAAAACAGATTTTTTTCGATATTCACAATGTATAGAACTTGATACAAGTTCTATCAAAAGGATGTAAGCTAAAAATGCCGAATTAGTATCTTAATTTAGCTTTTGAGTTTGAAAAAAGATGAGCCTCTTGGTTTAAATTTACCACGAAAAAAAGGTTTTTCCTAGACAATTTACTTAAATAATATTAGAATTTGTCAATTAAACACCAGTTTAGAAGTCTCCGTGCACTTGAGGGTTACTACAATGTATGTAGATAATTTGACACATATGTCTTATCGACAAATGGTCAACGATTTTAAGCGCTTTTTTTTAAGTATGACTATCCCCAAACTGATGCATTTGTTTGGAAATGCATCTTTTCATTCCTGACAGTTCTCAACTACCAACCTAATACTATAAATAGGACGTAGAAAGATTATAGCGAATTATTAGTCGTTTTCCGACCCCATCTATCTTTTTTCGTTTCTCTCCGACAATATAGGTTATGCGACCGAATAATAAACCTTTTCTCTCAAAACAACTTATGTTAAGATGCACAAAGAGATTAGTAACGAACATAGTAAACAAAAATGTAATTTATATTATGTATAAGGCTTAAAAATAATAAAACTTTTAGAAGCTGTTTTTTCATTAACACCCCTCTAATTTCGCATACGTATCTAAAGCATTAAAACATAATTGTACACACATACTATTTAAATCACATGTATACTGTCCCATGTCGCGCAATTTTATAATTCCGCCACGTAATTGCGTTCCCACTTTTAAACCTTTTTTTAATACATCACACTAAATAATTTCAGATTTGAAGATGCTTGGTGGAATTTCAATATTAAATTTGAATCGTTCAAATTATGTACATTCATAAAAAAATTGTCACTAACGACCCGGGTTTCGCATTTCGGTATCTTCAGGCCTTCAAGTGCACGGATGAACTTGAACTGACGCTTAGTAAATGAATATTTCGTGCTTATATAATAAATAAATGTATCATTGAGTTTAAAGCCATTTCTGGCGAAAGGGATTAGCCCATATTAAGAATATTAAGAATTACATTTATTTTTGTTTGTTGGAAAAGGTTTTATGATTATATTTATATAGGGTATGAAAGTGGAGAGCCAAGCATGTGTAGCTGTTCATTTGAAATCGGAAGACTGTTCAATTACCTCCCACTACCCACATAAACCAACAAATCGTCCATAAATTAATGTATTAATTAAACTTGCATTCATGTTATATTTTTTAAAAAATATGATAAACTCGACTGAATCTAATTTCCTTTTTTAATATGTTGTTTTTAAAACGACTGAAAAATACCTTGGATACGAAGACACTACAAAAGTATATTAAATGGAAAAAATACTGAATAAAAATCTGCCAACTCAGTGATCATAATATATATTATATAGTACCGGTTTTCTGGGCACAACCCTGGTATTATTACCGGTAATTCAATATCATCCCGCCGAATTCCACCCCTTACTCTAATATCTTTTGCTAGATGAGTTTTCAGTAACTAAGTAATGAGATTTGCTTCTCATTTGACGAAATTTGTCGCCGTTCGTTTGTTACAATGAATATTATTTAATTTCATCATGGGGAGGGGGTTATTTCGTTTCGTTAATCCAATCAGGCAATCGCCCTTTTATTCAATTTTAAAATGAAACCATTTTCTCGTTTATATCCTCAGTATTATTTTGTGTCTTTCTTCGTGTCGGCATCTTCGTTAGGAAAAATCTTCTTCTATCGTTTCCACCTTTTATTTAAAGCTGGCGACCATCCTGACCATTTATCTTGAAATAGTCGTATAACATCATCAATTCCTTAGATTCCGAAGTCAAAATAATTATACCTAATTACGCCAGTGCCTCCTTTAACTTGTTCTTTAAAACCACTTGAATATCAAGCGAACACAGGTGTCCGGAACATATTCAAGCGAACACCAATGTCCAAGACATTTAAAAAAATCAAATACTTGGTATTCTAATATAATATAAGCAATATTTTTATGACTATATGTAGTGCCATCTATACTGAGTCAATATAGGTTTTTAAAATATCGAATTCGAGTTTATATTAGGCGAAATTATTTTTCTCAAAAACACGCAGTATCACTGGGACATATTAATGATTTATTTGCGCGGTATTCAAACGGTTAATTATGAGTTCAATTGATTGCAATATACAACTTTCTGCGTTTGGTGGTCACTATACCATCTCTTAGCATTTTGGTTTGCGGTAAAACCGTTGTTTAAAACATCTGTCAATCATTGATGAATTGAAGACTCTTTTTTTTCTATTGTGATGTTTATTATTACATATTAAGTAACAGCTCGTGGGACTCGTGGGACGAATCTTGTAACGATATTGTACCATGATGAAAAAATGCTTAAAAAAGAAGACTGGATCCCAGAAACCAGTTATCTTCTAGATTCAATTTGATATTTCTACTGTACCCAACGGAATATGTTCTTGGTTATAAATAGCACTAGTATCCAAAATTATTTTATGCTCATTTTTTGGATATAAACATCTCAAACACAACTTCTCGGTCTGCTTGTAATCTTAGGTACCATGACTGGTAAAAAATCATGTTTTCATCAACTAAAATAGTGTTACATTGGAACCCCCAATCACACTACCCCGAATTACGCGCTGGCTTGAAATATTCGCCGCAAATCCCCCAATTGCCCGGTCGCATTCCATTGTCAAATTTTGGCTAGCGTCTGTGTATTCAACACGTGCCAGGCTATAGACGCATAGCTGGGCGTCTGTCTGTGTGCGGAATATTTACTACTACAAAAACTAAATATTTCGTCCATATTTTTTTTCCGCGGAAAAAAAAACCAAATCCCTAATTTTGTATGAGATTCACACCCCAAAATTACACGGTCCCGACTATAGTGTAAATGGGGGTTTTACTGTATATCAATGTTTTTATATCTAGTAAAACGTGTGATGTGTGCATTGATTTCGCCATTATTTTAGTGGTTCCAAACATTTGTTCACAGTGTTCCCCGAATAAATTTAATTGAGAATCGCTGGTCTAGATCGTCACAATCACTGACGCACCAGGTACTGACTCACGTAGCAATTAAAAGAGGGGTAGCTCATCTCATTCACTGTTGGGTAGTGATTATTTATACTGGGCTATTCCACTTTACGAGGAGGGATGTTCTGCTCTCCACTTTGGCACCCTCACACTCTTTGGCGGACCACTGTCCTGTTTCCAGAGTATCGCCCTGCGTCCTCTACACAGTGGCGCACCGATGGGTGTATATTATTTTACGCTTTGTTGTAATTTAAATAACACATATAATACTTACTTTGCGGAAGTTCATTTTAATATAAAATAACTTAGATTATTCCACGTATTGTGCTACAAACTGTGACACGTGTTTCGCATCTTTCAGAGGCATCCTCAGACAGACTACTTTCACAAAAATGTGAAATGTGTGTTTTTGTGAAAGTACTGAAAGAGGCGAAACACGTGTCACAGTTTGTAGCACAATACGTAGAATAATCTAAGTTATTTTATATTAACACATGAAATTATTGGCAACGCTGCATCGAAAGAGTTGCTAAAATCACAGACTCTGATTTCAACATTTTGCTTTTTTCTGCTTAAAACAATCGATAAACTGGTACATATAAAATGTTAATGAATCATGAATCATAATAATTAATGAATCATAATTTGTAATTAATCTATCCACTGGTAGTCATGAAAATGTTAAGAAAAAGAAATCCATACTTGTACCTCCACTGGCGAGACATAACGTCCAGTTTTTCATCCCCCAAGGGGGCCGTTTTATTAGCATCCCAACACACGACCTCGTTCACATTAAACCACCCCTATTTTACCTACCCTCACTTCAATCGGGATTGGGAGTATCAGATTTATCTCGTGTCTGCCTATTTAGATGACTGCCCATTCAGTGACCCCGCGTCCTGAACACAGCTGCGATAATAATGATACATTTGGTTGATAATCTTTAGCATCTGCTGAATGAAGGCATCTACGAAATCACGGATTGAAATATTAACCTTTGTTTGGTACAACTCCGCCATTACGCAGTTCTTTTCACGCGGTCTCTGGCAAGTCTAAAAAATACACTTATAATAAAATTTACGCCATGCTTATGTTACACACTTAAGTATATTTTTACGTTAATCATTTGTCTAACACAATTTCCAGAAACAAAAAACACGTAAGCAGATAATTGAGTTGTCGCCTGCTGTGGCTCAGTTGGTCAGAGCTTGCTCTACCGCTCGCGCAGATCTGGGTTTGATTCCCGGTAAGATCACAGTGAATTTGAGAATTATTCAATTCAAAGTTGTGATTGAAGATTGGGTGTTTCCTCTCCTCCCATCCTTCTGATCCTTTAATATCTGATTGTGGCAATAGCGATTAATTAACCACTAGTCCTGTTCTAGCCTTATCCTTCTTTCCCTACTACTCACTTTGAAAAAAAAGATTCAAGTTGAGCGACTGAGTAACAAACAGTTTTCATAGAAAAAAAAACATCTGTTGAGATACCTCCATTAGGAGGCCATATGCTCCACATTTGGAGCGGACACGGATAAAAATATATTTTTTTTAATGGGGTAATATATCAAGGTATTTCTGTTCTACAGTTTTTTTAGAAAGTTAAAGGTTGATAGCTATTTAGTATAGAAATAGCTATCAACCTTTAACTTTTAAAAAAAAACTGTAGAACTGAAATACCTTGATATTTTACCCTATTAAAATGGAGTTCTACCAAGTAAATGCCAAATCAATAAATATATATTTTAAAATTCGACAAAACCCAACTTTTACCTGCTCCTGAATACATTGTTCATATTTGAATACAATAATCGTAGTATTTTACACGGCCATTTCACGTGACGTAACACTCGCGTGAAAGCTGGGATTACGTCTTTATATCCCAGATTTAATATTATAGATAATAGGTACACATTTGCCTTTTATGTCTGGTTTTAAATGTAATAATACAATACTATTTGAATCAGTATTGCATTCTAATTTTAAATGGCTGAAAAATATGTCTACATTTCAGGAGGAGAATAGTGTTAAATATGACATAAAAATATAATTACCGTATTTTTTCGATTTTAAGATGCATACTTATTTTACTATATTGGTGCGTCTTATAATCGATGACGTATTTAATGGCGTTGTGTTACGTTTTTTTACTAATATATAGAAATAAGAGTGTGTGTGATAATCTTATAATCAAGGAAATATGTTTTATATATTTTTTTTAAGATTCTTTCCGCCAATAATTGACAAGAGTGAATACCATAAAAGTGATTTATAAAACAAATAATATTATTGCCTACTTTTAAGGGGTTCGCTGTCAATACTTGGTGAAAAGGCATTGTAATAAAAAACAAAACACTCTTTTTTACTAATTTGAACTTATTGCACATTTATTTATTAGGATCTGCACCGGTTTTGGTCATCACAAACATTTTCAAGTGAATTAGGAACTTCATTTGAAAATTCTCGTTTTATTATTATTAAATTTATTATTACTTACTATTACAGCTTCGAATTTCTTTTGGAAGTATTTAAAATTTATTGGCTCATTTCTAAGTTCAAATTAAATTTTATTTTAGTTTAGTCGTTAAGCCAAATAGTTTGATGGTATGTAAATTAAATCTTGTTAAAAATTTACTCCTTTGACGTGCCTATTTATTACTACTCTTTATTTCCAATGTATTCGGCAGTATCTTTTTGGAAATGTATTTTATACAATTAAAATAATAATTTTATTATTCCACTCGTCATATTACCGCTAATGATAGTGTTTCGCCTCAAAAAGTTTCTTCAGACTAACTCTATCGATAATTTTTTACGAACTCTCCTTATAAATGAGAAATTAAGTTATATTTTTTTGTATAAGTAAGTACCTACCAAATAAAAACGTCGAAATGTTAAAGTAACTCTTTATATGTGCAATGAAATATGATTTAAATACAATAAGTATTCATTAATACAAGCTACTGAGAAATCTGATGCTGCTTGATGAAACTTCTATAACAATCTTGAATAATTTAAATCATGTATGCTTTTATGTTTCGTAACTGGTTTAGCTTTCCGTGTCTCTTCAAGTTCATTTTGATTGACAGTTGACATTGTACTTTCGTTAATCTCAGATAACTTTGAAATTTCTGACGCATAGGCAATTAGCTGCTATTATAAATATTTTATTTTGATAATAACTTAAGAAATATAATAAGTCATTAGAATTGTTTTGGTTATTTGTGATAATGGCCACTATTTTATAAATATTGCATATACGTTTCATCCAATATTTACAGATGAATATTCAGTATATGATATTGATTAATTTACTAGAATCATCCACCCTCCAAGTTAACTACTATATATTACAATTATAGATAGTGAAACATAATAGTATCCCATTCTGCAATAAATATATATGCCTATTCAAATGATATGGGGTTAGCAGCTGATTTATTTCATCGGCTGATCAGTTTGACGCTTGTAAAGAAATTTGTGGATATTGTGTTGAGTTGTGAGTGCCCTTATCTTTAATTTAATCAATTTTGACATTGTTGTGGTCGTTCAGGTCGACCCCGGTCTCCCCTCAAAATCTCCAGAGCGTAGTTTTCGCTTGACACTTGCAATGAAAAGACACGTTTTATCTGGCCACAAAATTTTATGGTTGTTTTCAAAATAATTACATTTGTCATTAAATATTTATCTTGTTTTAATTACTGTGTATGTATTATCCTAATTACAAAAGGCGTAGATTGTCTGTTGAAGGGAGGTAACGAAAATAAGTATTCATAATATATTGTTTTCATTTGATTGTATAATTTTAGCCGTTAAATGTCGAAGGTCGAATCACTATTTCAAATTATTCGCGTATAGGTGAATGGCCTATACATACATTATGTAAAGCATGGGTGTCTAACCGGTAGATCGCGATCGACCGGTCGATCCTAAAGCAAAATTTGGTCGATCCCGAAAGCTTCCGTGAATTTCGAAAAAATATATAATTTAAATATAAAAAATACTAAAATTGAATTATTTTTACAGCACATACCTATCTAATGATATGTATTTTGCATTTAAAATAAAAATTTCTAAGTTTGAAGAAGGGAAAACCCAGAATAAATAAATTTCTTATAGGAATCATGTTAGAAGTCGATCGCGAGAAAACTTAAGATTGAAAAGTCGATCACAGGGCAAAAACGGTTGGACACCCTTAACGTTAAGCTTATGATTTTCAAACAATTTTCATATTTATTTAAATATTTTCGAAGGATGTCACTAGTAATATTTCCAGGGCTGAAAAGAAAACGACTCGGATTTTAAATTACAAACTGTCTCCAAATTGATGTTTTCGAATTTTATAATTCTCGTATATTTCACCAATGAATACAATGAATAAACTAATAATTCTTCAAAATTATTATATTGTTTTTCCCCGATTTTTCCACCCCTGGAAAAAAACTCGACTCCCACTCCAAAGACTTGAATATTTCATACTATGGGCCGGATTATAGCCTAATACAGGGGTGGGGAAACTTTTCATTTCTAAAGGTCACATTCATTTATCTGATTCAACATAAGACCGCAGTAAAGAAAACGTTGACACTCCCCCCTCCATTTTTTTCGACTGTCGAACATATAATGGGTTGATTACGCTCTTTTTCCAAACGCTTGCGTATAATTTTTTGATTAAAGTGAATATTTTGATCAAGTCAAAAAGCCGCATCAGAGTAGCCAAGAGGCCGCAGGTTGCCCTCCACTGGCCTAATACTTTCAAACATCTTATTTTAAATTGTAACGTAAATAAGAAACAGTAATTAGGGCTAGGACAGAACTAGTGGTTAACTAATCGCTCTCGCAACGCCTTGTTAATTTTATAATTGGAATGTTGGGAAAGGAATTAGGTATCACAAACATCCATGCCTTCCAACAGAAATCTATAAATCAAAAAATGAATCAACGATAAATCTATTGAAAAAAATGTTTTTTGTACTAGAATTTAAATTTGTGAGATCCCAGATTTTGCCTCGATAAATTGTATTCCAAATAATCTTATTATAAGGTTTAAATCTAATAGACTACTTAATTCTTTAATGAACCTGTGGAATCACAAGATAGATGATATATTGTTAATGTATGTATAAATAATCAATTTTTCGTTTATTTTTTTAGGTCTGTGACCTTGCAGACAGACAATGTGGCTGCCTGCGAAGGAGTTGCCTCTCTGGCTGACGTCACTCCTCGTTATCTTCCTGACGTCATGCAACTGCCAAGATTTCAACCCTAGAGACAGACCGTACACACCAGACCCCAACTCCCGAGGATCTGACTACCCCAGCAGTCCAAACTTCCCATGGAATTCAAACAACCCTGACAGTCCAAGCAATCGAAACGGGCAAAATTACAACACTCCGGATCAAAGAGATCCCAGTTACAGGGATTCAAATTTTCCTGATAGAAGTCCAAACTTCCCCAGTGATCCAAATTTTCCCAACAGAGATCCAAATTTTCCCAATAGAGATCCCAATTTTCCCAATAGAGATCCAAACTTTCCAAACAGAGATCCCAATAATCCGAACTCAGACTCAAATTTACCGAATAAAGATCCTTTAGGAGGAGATAGTTACAATACAGATAGTTTCGGAGGAGGCCGGAATGATTTCCCCGAGACAGATCCAAACAGGGATCCTTATGGCAACCGAGATGATGTGAATAATCAAGGAAACCCAAACTATGAAAATCCCAGACCTTCCTGGCAAGATAACAGAATCGGTGGATCGTATGATGGTCGAGGTCCTCCTGTCGAAACCAGCAGTGTCATCATCAATGATGCGTAAGTATCAACTCCGCATTATTTTGAAAGTAAAAACTGTCACAAGTTATCTATATATGTACATATTTTAAAATGTACATTTTTGTCATTTGCTTTCTTCAAAATTACTAAAAGTGAGTTACTATTTTATTTGCTATGGCTGTGAATTAATACACAGGATTGTAAATAATATAAACATTTGTTTCCATTAAATGGGAGGGACTTCGGTGTTTTGTTGTAATCTATTTCAACTATGTGCTTATATTTTTTAAAGAATCATTTAAAATAAATATTTGACTAAACAAAATACACTGTAAGCAATGACAATACAGTAAAACCCCCATTTACACTAAAGTCGGGACAGTGTAATTCGAGGTAGTGTAATCGGGGGAGTGAATCTCATACAAAATTAAGGATTTGGTTTTTTCTGAAAAAAAAGGAAAACTAAGATTTCCCTCGCAAAAAAAAATATGGACGAAATATTTAGTTACTAAGTGATAAAATGCAAAGCGCGCCAAATTCCAACACATAGACAGTCGCCCGGCTATACGTGTATAGCCTGGCACGTGTTGAATACACAGACGCTAGCCAACATTTGGCTGTATGCGCCGCACAGACGACCGTCTCGTAGCAACGACAATGGATTTGCGGCGAATATTTCAAGCCAGCACATAATTCGGGGTAGTGTAATTGGGGGTTCCACTGTACACTGTTTTACTGTAAGCAATGACGATAAGTGTCTTTCGAAATAGAATGGTAATCCATATCTTTGGAATATTGAATTTTATAAATAAGAATTTCAATGTTGATTTGTTCACTTTGTGAACTTAATTTATTATGCATAGTTGTACTACCCCAAAGTTATTGTCTTTTTTTTGTAAATGCCGCATCAGGATAGGGTGAGTAGTAGATTTTTAGTGGTAGTTTTTTTTCACAAATGAATGCTTAATTTTTTATGTTGGCAAATATACCTTTATTGTTTTTTTGTCCAGAATCAAATTGATGAAATGTTGTAGTTTTAAATACTTTCCTGGCTATCTTCTAATTTTCTTGACAATGTATTAGACACATGTAAAAAATATGACTGCTTTTTGTAGTGAAAGCTATTGATAACATTTAAATATAAATAAATTAACTAATTTAAGACATGTTAGTGTTGAAAATTTAATTGTCACTAACTATGCACTAAAGACCCAATTAATTGTGTACAAGAGTCACTCATTCGACTTTAGAAAACAAATGACTCGTGAAGAATCGAGCAGCGAGCAGGCAGAGCAAGAAAGCCAATAAACTTATATAGAATCCGACAATAAAATTGCCTCAAGTCATAAATGAATCCAAGAGAACAATCCATTTGTGCCTAACAGACTCATTTGCCATGTCATATACATATTCACCTAGGAATTAGATATTTTTATGTTTGTACATTTATTTTTTTATCGCAATCTAAAAGAAGTAATTCTCATTTTCAAAGCAACAAAAAGGTTATTTAGAATGACATCTGCTTAATAACACTATAAAAAATAGAAATTTACCTCAATTTTTATTATTTCCATATAACAGATAGGTCAGAAAAATTTTCAAACCATTTGAAAATAAATGCGAACACAACAAACATCACATATGGACAGATCGTCAACTCTAAAGAATTCTCAAAATGCGTATAAAGTCAATCTTCTATTATTTTTATAATATGTCAAATTGTTCACTTTCTCTTCCAGCACATACTTTATAGTTGCTTCTCGAATGGTCCGTCCTGGACAGATATACAAAGTGTCTGTGAATATTCTTCGAGCACGTCTCCGGATGAACGTTCGAGCGTCCATCTCTAACAACGGAGTGGAATTAACTCACGTCAATCAAGAAGTAAAGCAAGGGATTCCGGAAACACTCAACTTGAGGGTAAGTTATCAGGAAATAATAACTTTCGTACTAAGGCATATCTGTCAAACCATCAACATGGTTTTGATTCATGATTTACTAACTTGTGACCATTGTAACATAGTGGTAACTCTCTGGACTGGTTTGGTTTGGTACCGCTACTGGTTTGTGATCAAGGGTTCCATGCCTGAAGTGAATATAGCTATTTACAACAAGTCCTCGCTAAATACCCACTTTTTTGTAGTGATCGTTTTTGAAGTCTATAAGCTGCTATTGGAAGTGGATATGTTTTGAAAAAACTTTACTAACTGTGACCCAAATTTTTCCAACAGTGATCAAATGTCCCAAATAGAGATCAAAACTTTTATAAATATTCCAAATCTAGCTCACTTCAATTTGATACTCGTTTTCTTTGCAGGTGCCGGCTACATCTGTTCCTGGAGAGTACAAACTTCGAATGGAGGGTCTCTACGATGATCCCTTTGACGGAAAGGCTTTCCTCAACGAAACCATCCTGACTTTCTCTCGGAGATTTATGACAATCTTCATTCAAATGGATAAACCTGTCTACATGCAGGGGCAAACTGGTATTACAATTTGTTTCACTTAACTGATGCTGGAAACAAGTGACTTATAGTAGATAATAATTTATCATTTTAACCTGAGGGTGTGGCAATCACTCATCACCTTATAGCGAGTAATGTAATGTTTTGATTTTTGAAGACTCGCCAAAGCTGGCGGTCCACGTTAACTGCTAACATCAGTGATTTCCAATCTGGAAACACGATAAAATTTACAGAATTGAATTTTTCAAAACATATTAACGAGATAAACTCTATAGTTTATCTCAACAGAAGAGTTTCGATAAGAACTGCCAGTTACTCATTTGCTCAACCTCTTAGAGAGTAGAGATAGAAAGATAGGACTAGGACATAGTGTTTAGCTAATGCTAATCTCATAGTACTCAACATAGTACATTTTTTGAAGACTTAATGTCGAGTGTGTAGCCCAGTGCCGACGCTTGACATTTGGTCGCCACTACAGGCGGTCGCCTACTCTGCTGGCACTGTGTGTAACAAAAGTGGAAGGTAACATAGTCCTGTATAGCAAACGTGGCAATTATTAAGCGGATTTCACAAAGCAAAGTAAATTATATTAAAACAGCAAGATAATACTAATAAGAATGTTAACCATTAGTTTTTTAGAAGTTTCGTGTATAAAATAACATTTTAGGAATACGAAAACTATCGCCATTGTATCCTGTTCCCTCAGATATAGAATGATTCTTGTGAAACACTCATCGAAACAGTGTCTTCTTTCCCAAAACAATACAATACGATTAAATCACTTTCAAAATTGATTCAATGTTATTTTGCTTGATTTTCAGTTCGCTTCAGAACCATCCCCATCAACACAGAACTGAAGGCTTTCAATAACGCCATTGATGTTTATATGCTGGATCCCCAAAGGCATATAATGAAGAGATGGCTTTCTAGACAGGTAAAATGACATAACTTTTCAGTTCATACAACATTTAAATTCCAATTATTCAAATCTTTATTTTGTATCGATTTATATTGTTGTCTATTAATCAGTGTCTTTTGTTTTACTCTCTAGTCAAATCTGGGTACTGTAAGCTTGGAGTACATGCTTGCCGATCAGCCTGTCTACGGAGAATGGATTGTGCAAGTCTGGGCTCTCGGTCAAGTTGAAGAGTCTACTTTCCTCGTAGAAGAATATTATCAAACTCGATATGAAGTAAGTTCTTTGAACCCAAATTTGAATATATCAAACAATCAATACCAGTTTTATCTCATTAAGTAGTAATGATAAAAGTACATTCGTGTAATAACTGTCCAGCTGAGTACATTGGTCAAAAGTTTTTATATTAGAATAAATGAGTTTTTGAAAAAGATATAATAACTTTAGATATCAAATTTTGTACATTTACTTAAGTTTTATCATTTAACGAGTTTTGACTTTCGACATCTTCAGGCTTCGAGTTTGCGGATGAAATTGAACCAACAGTTAGTACATAGCTTTTATCGTGCATATATAAGAATAATTTAGAAAAATATTATTAAGAAGTTATTGATGGCAATATGAATTAATATCAATTCGCCATTGAAAAGTGAAACGCGGGTTGTTAGTGACTTGTCATTGAAATTCCATTATTAATTATAACATATATAATTTTTTTTTTTTTTTTTCATTTTTAAACTATGTATTGTCAACAATTACATCCTCATATCAATTAGAATATCTAAACTTTTCAATCTTTGTCAAATTTTCATCATCAGAAAATTCTCTGTTCAGGAAAAAGTGGATTTGGTAATTTTTGATCCCAAGCTCCTCATGTATTTGATAAATGTTTTATGATTTACAAATATGATTAGTATTTCATTTATTTATATGATTTGTTAATTTTAGGTGAACGTGACAATGCCAGCATTCTTCTTCAACACTGACCCTTACATCTACGGCCGCATTATGGCCAATTATACGTCAGGTGCCCCAGTCCGGGGTAACCTAACCCTCAAAGCCACCATCAGGCCTATCCCGATTTACAGGCCGCAATATTATTACCAGCAAGGGGACTACAACGGTCAAGCGATGAATAATAATCAGTTCGGCCCTGGGAATAATCCCACCTCTCAATATGAAAGAGACCAATATGCCAAGAGTAAGTTGTTGTAATTAATAAACATTCAGTAATGAATCGTCACAAAATACAATGTACAAAATTGTGACATTCTTTACCCTTTTTTTATTGTTTTATATTCAAATTGTTTTGCGTTATTTTTTAGGGAATTAATAGTAAAAAAGTATTGTTAATTTATATGTTGTTTCTTATTTCTACTCTTTCAGTGCTTGTAGCTTTGTAGTAAGGGCTCCACTTTGTGATTGAAAGTTTACAGAATGAATCTCAATCATTGATCTTTGTAATCTTGTTCATATGTGCCGATGGTGTATTTTGTCTTTAGTTGATCTTTTTTTTTTATGTTTTTCAATTAAAAAATATTTGACATTACAGCTTACGCCAATTCGTCAAATATTTTGAAGTTGAAAGATCATACGAGATATACCTACTCCATGAGAATTTTTGAAAGTCCCATGAGATATACTCAAGGAGAATTGACTTCACAAACACCCATGTCTTAGATCTCAAATTAAAATTGAAAAACATCCAATTTTGACATTGAATTTACCGGGATTCGAACCCAGACCCACCTGATCGGTAGAGCAAGCTCTAACCAACTAGACCACATCAGGCGACAATTTTGACTGACTGTTAAAATTGTCTTTGAGGTTATAAGTAATTTAACAATTTGAATACATCTAGCATATTAAAAATAAAAACCCATTTTTTTCATAAAGATCTCGCATATATTACACCGAATCTGTGAAATTATTTATTACATGGAATGGGCAAAAAATTGGGTTATTCATGAAAAGTGCATTTATGTTGCTTCATTCATGAATTAGGAACGTTATCTGCAGAGTGCATGAATTGTTTTGCTCATTTCATGAATCAAGTAAAGTGGGTAGGAACTGTCCCACATCCTAATCAAGCTTAATTTTACACCCGTATCAAAAGACTTTTTCAACTGTCATGTTGACAATAAGAATTTCGTACACTGCCCAATTAATGCACTCAGCAGATAATTTTCTTAATTCATGAATGAAGCAATGGACTTGCAATCTACATGAATCAGGCAATTACAAAATTTGCAATTATTATTATTCCACTATTCTATATTTCCATATTGGCAATTCACTGACTTATCGTATAATTCAATTATGGTATAAATGAGTGATCTATAAAATGGTTACATCTCGAATACTGACTATTTCTTATGACTGCAAATTCAAAAAAAAAAAAAATATTTTCTGTGATAAAAAAATTGTCCAATAATCCTTCAATTTCATCATCCTTCGCAGATCAATACATAAGAAACCAATTTTATCCTGGCGCGTCACCTGACCAGTTCCCTAACAATCAAAACCCAAATAAAATAAACAGCGTACCTCTGGACCACCTCGGAAACCCAATCTTCAACCCGGGAACGCCGGTGCCCAGTTCCAACAATGTCCTCAACCAACCTGGATACATTTACGATTACTCCAAAGTTGTCGAGAGACATTTCAACTTTGTAAGAAACATTTATTTTTATTATTGCCATAATGTTCATTTGGATAAATAACATGAATAAACTCTTCCACTCCATCATAAGAGAGAAATACACTTACCAGAAAATATATATTCCAAACAATGATGTATCGACATGTATCGACTTTGATTTCTTTTTTCTATTTTTTTTTATTGATTTTTTTTAATTTAAAAAAATATTTGACATTACAGCTTACGCCAATGCGTCAAATATTTTCAAGTTGAAAGATCACACGAGATATACTCGACGAGAAGTTTTGAAAGTCACATGAGATTAACTCAAGGAGAATTGACTTCACAAACACCCATATCTTAGATCTCAAATTAAAATTGAAATAATTTAATTTGACATTGACCTTACCGGGAATCGAACCCGGACCCACCTGATGGGTAGAGCAAGCTTTTACCAACTAGACCAAAGCGAGCGGCAACCCGCGAATTTTATTGCACCTAGTTGAACATTGTTTCACCTGTCCAAACACATAGTGTTGGTTGACTTTTTAATGTATTATAGTTACATGTTAACTTGAACTTAAATAATTATTCCAACAATATTTTCAGAAAGCATTCTTAACCAATGAAATATACTATTGTTTTTATTTATAGGATGAAGAATATCCATTCTGGATGACCAAGCCAGATCCGTACAACACATATGAACTTGGAGGAAATAATGACTTACTGCCTTTCTTGAGATTCGTAAGTAATCCTTAATTAGCAAGTATTTTTAGAAAAATACATTTCCTTTTAACGCTTCAAGCCTGTATAATGTGCACGGGAAAAAAATGCTTTGTTTTGACATCCATTTATAATAGCACAAGTTCACCGATTTCGTTAAAAAACTCTGGAGTTCTCTTAAAGATTAGATTGAATTTTTTGTTGCATTTATAAGTCATAAAGTATTTCCTTTCACGTTTTCAACGACCAGTTTATCAATCAACAGGCCAAACGAAAAACAAAAACACCTTGATTTCATTATCGATTGAAAATTCCATAATTCTGTAATTATTGTTATATTAATAAAAACACAATATTCCTTTGTACTTCATTCCACTTTATTAATTAGATCAGGACCGGTTTCGCTCATTGCGAGCATTGTCAACTGATGACAATGCTCGCAATGAACGAAACCGGTCCTGACCTAATTATTAAGTGAAATGGAGTACAAAGGAATATTGTGTTTTTATTAATATAATGCCTTTCCACCAAGTATTGACAGTGAACACCCTAAAAGTGAATTATTGTTATAATGGGACAAAATTTCAAGTTTCTTTTACTTAAATACATGCAGGCTCTGCAGATATAGTCTGCTATAATAAATGTTTTAAAAATTCCAGTTTAACGGCACATACGAATTCCGTTACCCCATGCACGAGATCGAACAGTATGTCCCATCGCTTGACGGAATGGAAGTCATCATCACCGCTACAGTCGGTGAAAGATTCTTGGATGAGGTCATCGAAGGATACTCGGTCGCCAGAATCTTCAACTCGTCGATTAATGTTGCTTTCCTAGGAGGCACTCCGCAGGTTTTCAAGCCCTCGATGCCCGTCGATTGCTATGTAAGTAATTCACTTTTATCCTTAACAAATAAAATATCTTATATTATACTAGACAGGGAAACATGGAGGTGCAGCGTGGCGGTCATATGCTCCACATAGGGAGCGAATATGGTCAAAGAAGAAAAAGATGATTTTACACTTGAGGATTTTCAATTATTGGGCTCAATTATATCAGATCATTGATAATTTGACATTGGTTTGTAAAACAATAGAACACAAAAAAAAACAATATTGATCTGAATTTATCATGATATGAACAAACTTGACAGAGATTTTTGAAAATAAAATGTTTAATTTTTAGGTGTCTGCTTCGTTCCACGATGGGTCTCCTTTGCGCCCTCTGCAGTTAGACGGGAGTGTGATGGAAGTTCAGGCCAATGTTGTTATCAGAGGCGGCGGCGGTAGGGAACTTCCCATACAGACAGTTCTAATGGATCCGACGCGACCTGGAATATGGCACATCAAGATCGATCTGAAGACTTTGCTTGGTATTAAATTTGTTACATAGTTAGCTTTCAAGATTTTTAAATCGTACTTTCACCATCTTCACGCTTGAAGATGACTAACAAAATTTCAAACAAAATTTACTGCAAATGACAAACCTTCTTAAATTCTTTTTACATACAATTTCCAGGACTCGACGAAGCTCGCAACGCTCGTGAGACCCTCAGTGACATATCACAAATGCGGCTGACTGCCTACTTGAGGGACACCCTCGGACAGAGAGCGCAAGGGGAGCTACTTCTACTTGCTCATCATTCTCCGCAAAACCATCACATCAAAGTTACAACTAGCACCCGACATGCCAAGGTACATTATAAATACTATCAATGAACTTAATCCTTTCTGACAGTATATTCATTTTAAAAAATCTAACATAGACTTTCCTCTAATTGTAGTATATTATGTTATCTACCTCCATGCCGCCTGTGTGGCCGAGTGGTCAGCGTTGTTGGCTTCGGTTACGGAGGGCACGGGTTCAAATCCCGGTACGGACAGTTTTATAAATTGATTTTTCAATCGATTTATGAATTCCTGTTCGAAGGCATGGATGTATGTGATGTCTTGAATTTCCCATCTCCCACCCATCCTATCCTATGAACGAGGCGTATCGAGAGCGATTAGCTTACCACTAGTCCTGTCCTAGCTCTATCCTTCTATCCCTACTCTCTTTGGAAAAAGAGAGGTTGAGCAACTGAGTAACAAGCAGTTCTCATAGAAACACTTCCGTTGAGATAAACTCCATTAGGAGTCCATATGCTCCAGATTGGGAGCGAACATGGTTAAAAAAAAAAAAATGATCTCCGTGGTCTAGTGGTAAGAACTTTAGTCTAGCGATCCGGTTGTTGTGGGTTTATGTTGGCAAAGTCAATACCAAATTTAAAAGTTCAGTATTTGAAATCTTATAACAGGCATGGGGAACCTGCGGCCTTCTGGCCAATTCTGTAATTCTGTAAAAAAAAATAATTTCGTAAATTCCTGAGATTTTGGATTTGAAAATTCCTTGAAGACCTAAAAAAAAAAGTCCCACGCTGGCAATTTTGAGAAATCCTGAAAAATTCTGGACTTAAGAAATTGACATGAAATTGTTTCCGGCCAAAGATTCCCTAGTCAATGTTTACTGTGGCCTTTCTGCGGAGCGCATTCTAAAATATTGGTAGGGCGACGGGCACCACATTTTTTCAAGGTTATTTATAACCCGGGAATTTACTAATTTGTCCAAATTATCAGCGTGACTAATTTTCTTGTTTTTAGCTCTTCCAAGAATTTTGAAATCTAAAATCCCAGGAATTTAACTAAATGCCCAAATTAGTTGGCGGGCGCACCGAAATCGGTCACCACCGGTTGGTAACCCCTGGTCTACAGCCACACTACATTTTTTTTTGATCTTACCTTTTCCGGTACTTAATGTCAGCCAACGGCAATATAGACGATAATGTTTTTGATCTAATGTAAAAATCAACACTGTGGTTCCACTTTATTATTGATTCTCATAACATGTACTGTATATGCAGGTCGGCGAATATATTATTCTCCACGTGCAGAGCAACTTCTACATGGAGTTCTTCAACTACGTTGTGATGTCCAAGGGAATCATTTTGACAACTGGACAAGAAAACATGCAGGTAAAATCTTATAGATTCTAAAAATATCGATATATATAGTAGCACCGGTTTTTCATTGCTAACAACAAACATATCATGCTGTTAATTTCCTACTCCATTTATTCATAAGATATTTTGTTTAAGAAAATAATTATGGTGGTCTCACAAGCTAACTACGCTATGGTATGCCTATGAATGATGATTTATCTTACCAGTGTTATCAAGAAAGTGTGAACCATCTTTCTTCCGTGGTCCGTGTTTTTACCGTTATTACTATCTGCTCAGTCCCAGGAGCAATTATAACGAGATATAGAACCATTTGGTATACAAAAAAAATATTTTTTAGCTTTCGATCTGTCACCCATTTGTTACCCCAAATAAATGAATGGTGTAGAATAAATCTAGTAGAAGACATTTGAATCACGTGATAGATGTTCATGTTGGCTCTGTTCCTGTTTAGCGATCTGGCTAGGATAGGATGGCTGTGTTTTCGGCATATTGTGCAATGATTGTTTCGTTGCTTCCGGGTATGTAGTCTGGTAACGGAATATCGTGAGTGTAAAGGTTGTACAATAAAGGCGATAAGGCAGATCCCTGTGGTACTGTTGGCGTGCGTTCTGTTTGAAATGAATGAATTTATTAGTCCAAGCATCGGATTTTCGAGGCCAGCCTCGGAAAGTTTAACTATCATACCTTCGTACCAAACCTTACCAAAGGCTTGGGCTATATCTAGGAACAGGCCGGTAGTGAAACATCGGCGGTTAAAACTTTCTGTGATGAATTCCACTACTCTAAGTAGTTGATGGTTGGTGGAATGTTTGCTTCTGAAGCCGTTAGCCGAAATAGCACCTCGGGTAATATTAACTGTAATATCAAATACTAAATTATATTCACTTTTTTTTTTAAATAAAATCCTGAAATTCTATAACATCGTATTATCTATATAAATAATCAAGTTACGGTTTGAACTTTAAAAAAATTTGTGACTGAAATATTGGCAGAATGGGGTTGGTGTAAAATCTGTTTTTGGAATAATCCATTCATGATAAAATGGTTGTGAAATTATTAACAGCCAGTCTTCCATCGCATTAATCTAATAACATTGACATTCCTATGCTTATTATACACATTTAATATAAATTATGAAAATGTTGATTGATTTCAGGAATCCATCCGAACATTTGCTGTGACCCTCTCAGCAGAGATGGCGCCAGCCTCCACGGTGGTTGTTTGGAGTGCTGGAAGACAGGGTGACATAGTGGCCGATTCACTCACCGTGCCTGTCAATGGAATTTCTAGAAACAATGTAAGTCAACCCTCACCCCTTGTATTTAGATGATTTACTACACCTTTTAGGGTGTTCACTGTTAATACTTGGTGGAAAGGCATTATATTAGTAAAAACACAATATTCCTTTGTACTTCATTCCACTTTATTTAATATGTCAGGACCGGTTTCGCTCATTACGAGCATCGTCAACTGATAAGAAATATAATTTAACAGTGCTATTTATTCAAAAATGAACAGTTATAAACAACAATTGGCATTGAAAAGAAAATACCAATTACATTAAAAGTGATTCTAAAATAGCACAAAATTAAAATGTTTAACACATCTAACATATAATTAAAAAGTCATCTCAGATTAATAAATTTAGAATGGGAATTAAAAGTAATTACAAACATAATTAAAATTTGGGAATTCTTTGACAAAGTGATACAATGAAAATTCCCAAAAGTGAAACAAATTAATTCCCAAATTTTAATTATGTTTGTAATTACTTTTAATTCCCATTCTAAATTTATTAATCTGAGATGACTTTTTAATTATATGTTAGATGTGTTAAACATTTTAATTTTGTGCTATTTTAGAATCACTTTTAATGTAATTGGTATTTTCTTTTCAATGCCAATTGTTGTTTATAACTGTTCATTTTTGTATAAATAGCACTGTTAAATTATATTTCTTATCAGTTGACGATGCTCGTAATGAGCGAAACCGGTCCTGACATATTAAATAAAGTGGAATGAAGTACAAAGGAATATTGTGTTTTTACTAAGATTTACTATACTGCAATGTTGCTCTTTCTTTCAAATAACCCGGTTTTTTAAATTCAGGGAACCAATCTTCAATGTTTCTATGAATCACTTTTTATACACGGTTTTTTGTGGAACTTATCTGTCATGTAAAAGAAGAGTTGAGGTATACAAAATTTTAATGATTTCAATGTAAAAAAAATCGCAATTTGTCCTCTTTGATCATTTTAACCATGTCACTCCCTGTCTGAAATAAATAGATTTCTAATAGATCATCTCAACAACAATTCAAAATGATACATAGGGAAATGTCTGTGTATCATTTGCTCCATGTCTTCAGACAGAAAGGATAGAAGTTTGGAGCTACAAAAAGACTAGTTATTAACTAATTGTTCACGTCCCATTTCCATGATCAAATATGGTGGATGAGATCAATCATATCTTTGAATTCAAATTCATAAATTGATTGAAATATTGATGTTTAAAATTTTCCATTTGGTTATAGAAAAGCCTACAAACTATAGCTTTGTAAAAAAATACTCACTATCTAATATATAAAAATGAATGTTTGTTTATTCGTACTTTATGCTTCCACACTGCTCATCCGATTGCAATAAAACTTTGATAAACTTTTTGCTTGCACTTCCGGGAAGATTATAGGCATAGTAAAATTAATTTACAGTAGGTCTTATATTTAAAAAATTATGTTTGTATGTCTGCCATACAGTTTACTTTGACAATGTATGCTTGCACTTGCACGAATGTTATATTACAATTAACTTACAGTAGGTGGTGTGTGTGTGTCGTACCATAGGCAATAGGCAGCAAACATCAAACAGACAGAAAAAGAAAACATGCACTTCAATAAACACAATTAAAACACTTTCTTTCTTTGAGTGGTATTGCAACGCTTGCCAGGGACCGGCTAGTTTCATATTTTAATTACAACAATATTTTTTTTTTTTAACAGTTCACAGTGTTTATCAATAACCGGAAGGCCCGTACTGGAGAGAGAGTGGAAGTGGCCATCTACGGAGAGCCGGGATCATATGTCGGACTGTCTGGAATTGACAACGCTTTCTATACGATGCAAGCTGGAAATGAACTTACCTACGCCAAAGTAAACCACTTTTTAAATATCCATACAAATAATATTCATGTTGTCTAGTATATTATTTAATGCCTTAATATTTTGTTCTATACACCTGGATGGGATATTATGTTTTGGGTAAGAAATATGCAGATATATTGAGCATGTCTAACTATTATATGTATAAACACTATTTCTTAAGCCTCTTTTACACCAACCGAGTATGTTGCCGAGAGAGTGATCTTGGTCAAATACAAATCAATCTGACGCACGGGATTTGGCTGAGCAATCTAACTAGTGATTTTAAGTGAGAAGAGTGAATAGAAACTGATTCTTTTTCCTCGGCCGAGAGGATACCCCCACTACCTGTAGAATGCCATCTCTTGTTTTTATGTCTCAGACCAGGCGTTTGACAAGTGTTGTTGAATTTAACGAAATGCACATAAAAAACCTTATATGCTTGTAGACACTTACTTAGTCAATACTTTTGGTAAGCCAAATAACTGGCCAAAAACGCTCAGCCGGTGATCGGTTGGTTTAAAAGAGGTATTACTGTGTAATTTCAAATTATGTTGTAAGATAAAGGAATGAATATTTTCAATATGAAATTAAGTTTGATATTTTTGATTCCGTTTGCTGGTTAACTAGATTTGTCATGTGCTTTGATCTGAGACGTGTCGAAGTCTTCAGACTGAATTTGATATCTTTATCTATTTTTGGACTTGACTGTTGTCTGGATGTGGAGATAAAGAAGGGCTCGCGAATGTAACTGGTATTATGTTGGTGGTCATGGAGAGACATTGAAACTGGATTAGTCACATGGTTTTGATGACTTTAGAGAGCCTCCATCAAGCTTGTATCTTTTTTATTCAGACGGGGAAATTTCAGTGGCTAAACTGAAGCAACCTTTCATGTGCTCCACATTTGGAGTGAATGTCATAAAAAAATATACATATTTTCCCCCATGGGAGGTTGAATTTTGTGGTGGACACTAGCCCTATTGATTGCTATTACGGCTGAATTGATATCTAAAAATAATATGTTAAAAAATAAAAATCAATTGCTACACAATTTCTACAAATCTTATATGAAGATGCATCTTAAACAACAATAAAAAAAACGCGTGCCACACCTAGCTACATAGTAGAGGTCTGCACGGGCCCGGGCCTGGCCCACGGGCTCTTACCCGACCCGGGCGGGTAAGCGCAATCGAGAGTCGGGCTCGGGCCGGGCCGGGCCTTGGAATTTGGGATATAATGTTGGGAAAAATATACCAAATTGAGGATTTCAAATTCCTCGGTGAGCTAAAAAAAAAAAAAAAGGACTTTCGGAGATAATCTGGGGAAAAAGTATACAAAATTGAGGATTTCAAATTCCTCGGTGAGCTAAAAAAAAAAAAAAAAGGACTTTCGGAGATAATCTGGGGAAAAAGTATACCAAATCGAGGATTTCAAATTTCTCGGTGTTTCGGGTCGGGTTCGGGTAACAAGTGCGGCATTAGACTCGGGCCCGGGCCGGGTCGGGCGTGAGTTTTTCGGGCTCGGACCGGGTAGTTTTGTAAAATTTTGGCCCGTGCAGACCTCTACTACACAGCAAGTGGAATAACAAACTTAATTTCATATTATAGTTATCATCAATCATTCGAAAGCAAAACATTCCATTTATATTTTAATTTAAGCGTTCAAGTGGGGCGCATTATATCAAGTTAACCGCTGTCTCTGTAAAAAATATGATACGCCAATGGGACTGTAAATTGATTTCAGATTACCGAGCCTGAAGGTTTAAGGGACCTTATAACCGGTTTTCTCAATAACAAGTCATCCATTTACCATTAATCGCTTGAAATTGTCATCTTAACTTATCTTCATGTCAATGTGTTCTTATTCATTCTATGCCTCGCTGAGTAGACAATCATGCATCGTAAACAAGCACAATCGTGCAGTAAAATTTTAAAAATCATTCATTTTAGTGTTTGCAAATTGTAGACTTTTATTTTTTTACAATTTATTCAAAAAATAAAACAATCATTTGTACTAATTCCACTTTTATTTTATATTTTCATGATTGGTTTCGTTCATCACGAATATTATCAACTGATCAGTTGAATGAGCGTTGTTGTTGAAGTGGAATTAGTACAAATTAGTGTTTTATTTTTTGAATACCTATCCACCAAGTGAACACCTTAAACATTAAACAATTTAATTTAAGGCAAGGCTGTCCTACAGGTTGATTGCAAACATTAGTTTTTATTTTACTTCCATTATTATGTTTGAAAGAACTACAAATATAATCAATTGTTAATTTGCATAACAGCTGGTAAGCTTTACTTTACTAGGCTATTAAAGATATTATACAATCATTTTGCTTTATCAGTATGTATAATAAATGAAATCATATCGTGTATTTATTATATTTTCCAGGTAATAACAAAGATGGCGACATTTGACGAACAGACAAACGGAACGTTCAAACACACCTGGCTCTCCCACCACGGAGACCCTGATGAGCTGGTCTATTTCCCTTCATCCACATTCGGTATCGATGCCAATAGAACATTCGAGTAAGTGCTTTCCGCATTACTCGGATTGAGTGTAATTTATAATGTTAATCGTAATAATATACGCAATTCTTTGTGTTACAATTCGTCAGGTTAAAATATTTATCCAAACCTATTGGCAGATTGCTGTTTTTCAAATAGATCCTTATTATCCAATCCAGATTCATTTCAGGCACACATGCCTAGAGGGTTAACCAGCGATATTTCGATAGTGAAATATTTGTTGTAAATATTGTTGCCTCAGCAATTTAAAAGATTATTCTATTAAACAAACTCCCTACTTGTAGTCTGAATCTCAGTCTCACTAAAATGATCTGGATAAAGACCCATAAGCCATCCCTATGCCTTAGGCCAGGGATGGCGAACCTTTTTCGCAATGGGTCAAATTTGATTTTAAAGAATTTAAAAAATCATGTCACGGGTCACATATAGGATCCTGGGAATGGGATTAGCTCACCAAGGAATTTGAAATCCTCGAATTGGTATACTTTTTCCCGGATTGTCGCAGAAACTCGTTTTTCATCATTTCTAAAAGTTTAAGCGGGTCAAATAATTTCTCACTGGGTCCCTGGTTCGCCATCACTGCCTTAGGCCATTGGTCGGCAAAGTGCGGCTCTTTGGCCCCTTAAGTGCGGACATTAATAGACTGATTTGGCTCCCAATGTTTTTTTTTAATTGTTTATAATGCTCATATTTGGCTCTTTGGCGAATAAGTTTGCCGACCACTGCCTTAGGCAGACCTCAAGTATAACAAAATTGTTATAATGATTCAGTCAGTTTTATTAATGGCTTTAATATGATAACAGGTACGCCGGTTTAGTGGTGTTCAGTGATGTGATGGTGACCCGCAGACCAGACTACTGCAACAATACTCTTGGACTGGGCGAATGTCTCAACGGACGTTGCTACAGATTGGAAAAGAAGTGTGATGGAGCCTATGACTGCGAAGATGGAACTGACGAAACCAATTGTTAGTAAAGTTATTACGTAGTATGTTAATATCATAGCATATCATGCATTCTTGAAAATTTCCACCCTTTTTCTAACTTCCATTTTAAAATATCGAACAATATTTGATATCCCAATCAAAAAACGATTGTTCAAATCATTTTCAATCTTACAAAGTGTCTTGTACCTACTTGTTGTTTGCTACAATAATCCTTCAGATGTCTATCTACGGATCTCTTTCTCTATTCATCAAAACCTAGCGTGACTGCAACCCTCTTGATGTTGTCAGTCCATTCTCTCTGGCGCGATAGATCAAACCCATACTGGGATTCCTTCATACACTCTTTGAGGAACTCTTGAATTTTCACCACTACACCGACAAAAAACCAAGATATTCCATTATTTCATTGTGAAAATTGAAAATAACAAATTAAATCTGTCACTTAAAAATGTGAGCCATTGTTGTAATAAAGTGCCATAGATTTCTTCTTTCATTGACCATATCCGTTGTCCTTCAGGTGCTGCCAAAATTCTCTGTCAAATACTAATTCCTTTGCGTCCTTCCATTATTTGTCAGCATCTTTAAGTTATTTATGCTGACTGGTGCAAAATTTACCACTGCATTACTTTGCTTGCCATTCTACATCAAGATTTGCCAATTCCCTATTGACCATAACTATTATTGCATTAATACAGGTGATCTCGACAAGTCTTCAAAGCTGACACACTTCCGCAAGTTCCGCTTCAACCGAATCCAACGACAGTACGACAACGTGTGGCTGTGGAAAGACATCAATATTGGCCCACACGGCCGTTTCATCTTCAATGTGGACGTACCCAAGCGACCCGCTCACTGGATGGTCTCGGCGTTTAGCATGTCTCCCAGTCTCGGTTTCGGAATGATTCCCAAAGCTATTGAAGTGAGTATTTTAATTTGTTTCATAAAAATCAATATGTACATATATTTTTTAATCATGTTTATTCCTATTGTGTAGTATTCGGATTTCTAAAGGGCTTATCTCAACTTATCGGAACTTCTTCTTTTTGGAGAGAGTATGAATAGAAAAATGTTGCTAGGGCTGGCCGCATTCTTTAGGATCATAAAGTTGAGAGGGAATTTTCAGACATCACAATATGAAATACGATTCGTGTTCGAATCCATCAACATTACAACAGAACCAGACAACGCAAAAAAATTCAATATTAAATTTATTATTTTTTTCTTCAGTACGAGGGAGTTCTTCCATTCTTCATGAACGTGGAAATGCCTGAAGTTTGCAGACAAGGCGAGCAAATCGGAGTTAGGGCGACAGTGTTCAACTACATGAAAACAGCCATCGAAGCCACGGTTGTACTCGCTGGATCACCTGATTATAAGTTTGTGCACGTTGAAGAGTTTGGAATCGTAAGAAACATTTTGTATATTTGTCTCGACAATTTTTCATTTAATATATTGTATTTACCTGGACTGTACATTTAATTAAGTCACCTCTTCCAGTATTAAAAACATATTCATCCTCCAGTATCTTCCCTTAGTTCGTAATGTGAACACCTTTTTTGGTTATATGTTTTTGTCATATTATGGTGAGCATTTTCATAATGATTGTATTCTTCATTACTTTGCGACATCAAGTCTTCAATCAATACAATTTGTTGTGTCACTATTTTATCAAGACACGAATTGAGTCATTGAATTAGGATTTACTTAATTGACTTCCGTCATAAAAGGTAAAAAATAGCAAAGTTATTATTTCCGCAAGAATTGCATACATATGATAATTGATGGCATTGATTCTTCTTGTCTTCTGTTTTCTAAAAGCTTTGGCTTTTTTAAAAATCTGTTTGCTGTCTAGGTGCGCTCTTACAACCCAAGAACATCTTACGGAGAACATCAATTCTTCATTTATATTCCTGCTGGAGAAGCGATGGTGGTTCATCTACCTATTGTCCCGCAACAGTTGGGAGAAATAGAAGTCACCATACACGCTACAACGCTCATCGGAAAAGATACCAGTACCAGGAAATTAAAAGTTGAAGTAAGTGGATCAAACAGAAGAAATTATTCTGCAAGATTTTTTTGATTGACCGTTTTTATGTTATCGACTTCCTTATGGAACTCATACTAGACCAGTGTCTCTTAACCTTATTCAAGTCATCCTCCCTTTAACCGCAGTAAAATTATTTAACACCAACTCCACCTTACCGAGGTGTGGCCATTGCCCTTAATCTGAAGCAATGGGACCTCAAGTATACTGACGACACTGTCATATTTGACAAATCTGTTGAGGGTATTCAGGAGACAATGTGTAGGCAGTAAATCGTATCTCATTGGTCTTAAATTCAATAAAGTAAAACAAATTTCCTCTGCAACAATGCCTGTCCAGACCCAGACTACCTTTTGATGGGCGCAGGGCAAAACATTACTGGAGCAACCTTTAACTCAATGCGAAAAGTTTGGGACGCACGGTTGTACTCTTTGATTCGGGATTAAAAAAATAAATGCGTGTTATTGCATGAGGAAGTCGTTATTATTACTAATAGTTAGTATGGGTTCACTATTTATCATTTGCTTCCACAATTACAGGCCGATGGAGTACCTCAATACCGTCACCAGTCGATCCTCCTTGATTTGTCAAACAGAGCGTACGTTTTCCAATACCTGCACGTCAACGTGACTGAAACGCCAATCATCCCGTACGAGGTGGACCGTTACTACATATTCGGCTCCAACAAGGCTAGAGTTTCGATCGTTGGAGATGTCGTGGGACCCATTTTCCCCACTATGCCAGTCAATGCCACCAGTCTACTGAATTTGCCGATGGTAAGAGCATGATTAATATTGATTTTTTAAAAGAATGACCTTAACCCTTTAACTGCCAGCGCGAAATATTCAATCTAGTGTTCCATATAGGGCTTGCAATTTACTGTCAATTTGAAATTACCGGTAAATGGTAAATAATTTTTCCCATTACCGGTAAATGGAAAAATAGACTAGATATGTAGATTAGATGATTAAAGTATAACTGTATGTGTATACAGTGTACATGTGTATAGTATATCTTTACTAAAAATAGTATCCTAAATTGAAACCTAAACAATTTCAAATACGTTTCAGGTGAATATTGTCATATAAATCCATACGTACATGCTTATTAAATGACGTCCTTTTTGTTTCTACTGAGATACGGTAATGGGAGGTCAGATAATTACTATGTATGTGCCACATCGAGCTTGGTTATTTTGAATTGCGACTGTATAATATTTGGGTTATCTGTCTATGAGGAGTTCATACTATTAACTTATTAGGTTATCCATTAACTAATTGATGTATGTACTTTATATACTAAAAATAAAAATAACTAGTGAACACCTTAAAAGTGATACTTTGTATACACCTAATGTAAGTTCGTAATTAAAATTAAATAAAATAATATTACAATTGAATGTTTTTATTGAGTTTATGAAAAAAATGTTTATAATATGCCTCTATCTAAATATCCTTAATTCGCGGTAAAATAAATTCCGGTAATTACGGATGGTGCGTTTTGGACAATTTACCGGTAAACCGGTAATGTAAGTCCTAGTTCCGTGCTAGCGTTTTTAGAACCATTTGAAATTGTATAAAAAATGACTTGCATAATTTGTATTCTAAAGATGTTCAAGTATGTTTTTGCATATGTATGTATACCACATGCTGTGTGTGGTATCATTAATGGATTTAGTCCATTTCTTGTTCAGGGTTGTCGCAACACATAATGAATATTTATTTTTTCTGAACAAAAATTAGCGGAATATGAAGTTTTGTTGTTACTCTAAGTTTCCATCCATTCCACTTTTTGTCAGCCATATATATAAAAAAAAATGTATAATATTTATAGGACTCTGGAGAACAGAGTATGTTCAGCTTCGCTGCCAATCTTTACACTACGATGTACATGAGATTGATCAACCAGAGGAATCGAACAACTGAAAGACAATCTTTCCATCATCTGAACATTCTCTACCAGAGGCAGCTTTCATTCCTAAAGCCCGATGGATCTTTCAGTCTCTTCAGAAGTGACTGGTATGTATTATAAATCTTTTAAACCCATGATTCTCCTCTCTGAGAAACATCTTCAGACTTACCATTGTAGAGATATTTATAAGAAAAGCCAACATTGATTCATACTCTTAATGTATAAATTAATCTCTCTAACACCTTCAACTTGATTACTCGACAATATACATAAAATCAAATAGACAAAAATGCATTCAGAGAATATCAAAGATTTGGCAAAGATGGCCACTTCATTTGATTGAAAATGCTCAATGAAACTAATCCTGCTGTTTATCCACTCAGTGCCTGATTAATTCATTATAATATTAAGACTATTTTTTTTCAGGTAGTAAGCATTTTTAAACAATGAACGTACTTCCACCAAAGAATAATAGAAATGTATATTGTATTTATTTTAAGTCAGTTCTAATCCTCAATCGATTATTTTGACATCTAGGAATCAGTCATCATCGAGTGTGTGGTTGACAGCCTACTGCGCAAGAATATTCCAAGACTCCACCTTCCATGAATGGGAGAACTACATTTACGTTGATCCTGTGGTAAGTGCTGTACATTTATCCTCAATAAGTAACGTAAAGTAAATGTTAGCTATAGAATGTAATTCATTTTTTTTTAAATACTAGACTTTAGATAAAAGATAAATATTTCAAAAAATTAATGTTTTATTTCAACAGTTGGAGGTAAACATTATAATCCAAATTGAACATATTTTCAATTTATATCTTCCTTTTTAGATCATATCAAATGCAGTGTCTTGGGTGCTCGACCATCAGAGTCACGAAGGAGCGTTCTACGAAGTTACATGGTTGCCTGACCGCAAGATGAACAGCACCCTCAATTTGCCCGGAGAAGATCTAATAGCGCAGCGGAATATATCACTGACGGCACACGTGCTTATAACATTGCAAACAGTTAGAGATCTCAAAGATTTGAAAGGAGTAAGTTGCAGTTTCTGCTTAATGTAAAATGCCCTAAACCTGTGGAATTAGAACAAATTAGTGTTTTATTTTTTGAATACTCAAACATTAAATCAGAATCGAATTTTGATGTTCCAATCTAAACATTTTTCAGTTTTTATATATTTTTTAACATTTTTCTTTTCACAGGGCTTGGGAGCTCGAGTGGCTCTGGCCCAGCAGCTGGCCATCAAATGGCTGGACCGAAACTTGAATCTTCTCGCAGAACGCGGAGAGCCGTACGATGTGGCTATTGTCACGTACGCCCTCATGCTTAGTAAAGCGTCCAATGCTGAGGCCGCCTTTGGAATACTCGTCAAGTTAGCCCGCAGTGAAGGTACATTAAAGAAATTAAACAGCTAGTCGTATCCTTCAATCTTTATCTGTGCTAAAATGAGAGGTACAAATGAGTTTTTAATATAAATTATGGTAAAATTGTCTTTACAACAATTTGAGACATGCCTGATTGTTTATATCAGCTTAAAAAAGGATGTACACACTAAACCATTATAGCTTCATTATTTATTTAGTGTTCAAAATCATATATATCGGATATTATTTAAATATTTACACACAATGCCTCAACATTCTCAAAATAAATGTGTTTTATTTCCCTAAGTTAATGCTAATGCTAATCTATTTTCAGTCCCAGTAGGAACAACATTTTTTCAATCAATTTGTCGATTTCTGTTTGAAGGCATGGATATTTGCGATGTCTAAACATTTCCTCCCACCTTTCCAATGCTAAAATAACGGGGCGTGACAAGAGTGATTAGTTCACCACCAGTGTTCTCTCTAAGCTGTGCGCGTGTGCGCGCGCACACAACTCGCCGAGCGCGCGCACATGCATTAGAACAGAGTGCACAAAAGTTACACCAGCTATACCACCACCAGAATAAATTGATTTTCATTATATAGTGTTGATAAATATTGCCATTGTAAAAAATTTGCCATTTCGTTAAGTATGTTTAAATACCGTTATGTGGCACACAATTTTTTTAATTTCCTTTCAAAGTTGCACAGCCAATGTATGTTGCACACACAACCTTCGGAAAATTAGAGGGAACATTGTTCACCACGTGTTCTGTCCTAGCCCTATCCTTCTATCTGTGACACTAAAGGAAAATCGCATAGCATAATCTTGAAGTACAACAGTTCAGTATGCTACACATCCAGTCTTAAAAAAATTGAGGAGATGAACAATAATAACAATATTTGGTACTCTAGTAATAATTTTCTTTTTCTTTCAGGGGGTTTAACATACTGGGGTAAAGAACCCGTCCCAAGTCCGCCTTACAAAATGGAAAATCAGAAGCCCTTCCTCTTGCCAAGGTTGCCGTATAAATACGACAGCACCAATATAGAAACGACAGCGTACGCCCTCATGACTTACAATGCTCGCCAGGAGTTGCTCATCGATCCCATCGTGATGTGGCTTAACGCTCAGCGCTTGACTGATGGAGGCTGGGCGTCCACTCAGGTAAAATGATTTAAATATACTTGTTATTGTGACATACAAAATAAGCTAAATTATTTTATCACTGTTTCAATCAAAATAGCCAAAATAAATATCAAAATTCTAGTAAATAGAAATCAACCACTTAACAAAATCGGTTCTTTGTTCAAAATTCATAATATTTTAATTATTTATAGTGAATAATTGTTTATTGGTTTCAAAAAAAAAAAAATTAAATTTGTCAATTAGTTTTTTACAAACTAATTTTGTTTGTTTTGTATGCAGATGTTACCAATGTTTCCATTCTTATGTGTATTAATTTGAATTCAATTGTTATGATCAGGATACCCACGTAGCAATGAAAGCCCTGATCGAATACACAGTCCGCAAGAGAATCCGAGACGTTTCAACGCTGTCCGTGAGCATCGAAGCCACCGCCCTACCCGGTCAGACTAAAATGCTCCACGTCACCGATGCCAACCTCGCTGTGCTCCAGAGTATTGAAGTAAGTTAACACAATCGTTTCGAATCTATCATTATTTACACACCAGGCAAAAATCAATAAGTTTGTCGGGCACGATCTGGGTAATAATGTCAATATTTTCAGCTAACGAAAACCTCTAATAGTAATACTAGACAGATTAAAGATATATCCACTATTTAAATGCAGACTTTCATTTTATTGCACCATTCAATATGTGAAATAAAGGATGGGGAGGCGCGAAGATATTTTTTCTTCAAAGGGAGGCGCAGTAACATAAAGGTTAAGATAAATATCCATGTGTCTTCACATAAGGATATTATTTTAAACTAAATGGGTTAATTTGGGAATGAACTGTGACAAGAGTTGTAGAATTTTATACTTGAGCACTAAATATTTTTGTAACTCATTCAATTGAGTCAACTACACTACGATAGGCCAAAAAAATACTTATCAACGATAGTCGATGAGTTAATATGTCAATATTATTTACTACAGATACCTCAAGCGTGGGGAACAGTAAAAGTGCAAGCGAAGGGAGCCGGTTACGCCATCTTGCAGATGTCCGTTCAGTACAACGTGGACATTCAGCAGTTCCAAACGGAACCGCCCGTACCCTCCTTCAGTCTTCACACCCGAGCTGACTTCCACGGCAGAAATCAGTCTCACATCACTTACCAGAGTTGTCAAAGGTATTTACAATCATTATTTGTTTGTATTTCAAAACCCTAAAAAAATAGAACTGAACACATTGCTATTTTTACCATATTATTGATAATTTATTCATTTGTCTGAGAATGTATTACTGCTTAATATTTTAACGATAATAATCTATTCCAGGTGGACCAACTTGAACGAGTCGGTGAGATCAGGCATGGCCGTGTTGGACGTCGCCATACCAACGGGATACATCATACAACAACAAAAATTGGACGCTTACATATTGTCTAGATATGTTAGAAATTTGCAGAGAGCTCGCTTCCAGGATAGGAAAGTGCTCTTCTATTTTGATTATGTAAGTGTTTCACCGTAGATTAATTTCAAGAAACAAAATTGTATACGCGATATTTTCTCCATCTTTTCTAAAACCGTTATTTTTGAATATGTACAAAAAAAGGTGTCGGAACTCAATCTTTTTACTAAAGACGATTATATTCAAATCATATTGTATATTATATTCAAATATATTTAAAATCTTACAGCATGTTGTCAATAAAAAATAAATTTCCACTAAGTTACTGCCAAATTGATTGAAATAATTGGAACCGTTAAAATTAACAGTCACCTAAATAAAGATACAAAAAGATACAAATAAGAAATTGATCATAATTGCGAAGTGTGTCTACATTAATGTACAATTAGACAATCCTTACAATAGTTTGTGTGAAGATGCAACTTAAAGAGGCGAAACACGTGTCACAATTTGCTACACATCCTGTTGAATAACTGAGTTATCAATTTTAATTTCGAAATAAAAATTAACTTACACAAAGTTAATGCCGAATCCACCGAAAATATGTATCTGCATTGTCTGTTTAATTTTCAGTTGGATCAAGATGATATCTGCATCAATTTCACGATTGAACGGTGGTACCCGATCGCCAATATGTCGCGATACCTGCCCATTAGAGTTTATGACTACTATGCTCCTGGTAAGATTTATAAAATTCATTCTTCTCTAGTGCTGCAAGCTGACATTGATAAAGTTTTCCACTCTGTCCTCCTTGCCTTTCTACACCAATTGATGACCCCTGGCATTCTTAAATCCCATAACATCCCGTTCACCCGGTGAAGTCACTGTATTCAATTTGAAAACAGACATTTAAATTTGTTACCTGCTGTCCCTTTTCTAGCAAAATTCATATACAGTGAAACCTCTCATAACAAGATTAATTCGTTCCAGAACCTTACTCGTTATGTGAAACACTCGTTAAGCGAAACAAATTTTCCCATATAAAACAATGTAAAATACAATAATGCGTTCCATGTTGAAAAAAAAACAATTTTTATATTTTTAACGTTCATTCAAATATAATTACATACATACTTATAAATTGTTAAGGTAACAACCAGAAATGCGATTTCGATTTGCCATAAACAATAAAAAAAATCGACTAGTTTATTATATATGACAAATAATTAATTCTTTTTTACTAGAAAGCTGTCTAGAGACATCATTGGCGAATCCAGATATTGTCCCAGGAGGGGGCCATTCAATTTGAAAATAAACATGATACATAAATAATACATTAAAAAATAAATGATTTTAAGATAATATATCTATATAAAAATAGTAAATACATAATTAAGTATGTATTCTACAAAACATAGTAAACTAAACGATTAAGGAGCCTATTTCACAATAAAGTTTTAATAAAATAGAAAATAAATTCTCCTCAGGGGGGGGGCATGGCCCCCATGGCCACCCCCTTGGATCCGCCAATGAGAGACATTTGTTTTTGCAGACGCTTCAAAATTTGGTGAAAATATAACAGCATTATCATTGAATAAATTTGTAAAACGCATAGCCACCTCCTTATTAGGTTGATGCTTCTCAATGTATTTACGATGCAACAGTTTCCCATGCTTTCAACATTTCTCTTAATGCGTCAGAAGATTGTTGCTGAGCTTTCCGTTTTCTTTCACTTTACAGAACGATTCAATGAAACAATATTCGATGCCCTGCCAACGTACCTACTGAACATCTGCGAAGTGTGCGGTTCCTCTCAGTGCCCTTACTGCGCCATCTACAACTCGGCCGCCGAAAACAAGGCTGCGCTGTCACTCATTCTCATCGCCGCCGTCACTGTCCTCTTCTCCAACTTCCGCTCGAACGTGCTGCTCAGGGGTCTGATGCAGACGGCTACGAACAATGTGATAATTTAGAAACTGCCTAACTCGATTGAGACAATCTGTTAAAAATTCTATTGTGAATCTTATAGGCTCACCGTTTTTGACAAAATATTGAATGTTTCATAATCCTTTATTATTGCTTGATTGTAGATAATTTTGTAAAAATATGTCTTCCAGAATTGTCAGTTCGGAGATAGTGTGATGATTAATATCTGTACTTTTTATTTTATGAGTTTAATGAGAAACTTAATTGATTATCGAGACGTAATATTGTCTTCAATATTAACAAATAATACTACTTAAAAGTTATTTCTATCTTCAATGTGAAAATTTTTAATTCTTATTTTTTATTTTGCGGCACTTTTTTAAATGGCAGTTTGCTGTAATTTAATAGTTAGTTCCTTAAATAATCAGTGAACAAAAACATAATGACAATTAAAGAGCATCCATTCTTTTTTTTGAAATATCTTGGTTTTCTTTGGACACACTGATATTTTTTCAACTACAAGTACAATTTGTTTTTATTTGTACACTATACCAGATTTCAAGCAATTTCCAAACTAATAAGAATTATAAAATTGCATCTCATATTTAAATGGAATAGTAAACAAACTAGATTGTTTTTTGTGTAACATAATATAATATATCGGAATCAATTTACATGCGTCTTGAAGACTTAGGTTGGATGACGTATTATAGTAGGTTCTTATCAATTTTCTTCTATTATAAATCCCCATTATACTAAAAAAGGTCACTTCAAAAGCTCACGTTTTACAGCTGAGCAACTTTGCCAAATTTAATGATGTTGTTAATAATATTATGAAATGATTGTTATTTTGCCGAAAGCTGTCGGTATTATATATTTTTCTTTGTTAGAAAAAAAATTATTAAAGTGATGCATGTTGAACTTTAATTATTGTTCTCAAACTAACAATATAAAATACACTTATTGACTGATACTTATAGAATTTCACAAATCAATACTTTTTTTTACTGTGAGAGTATTACACATTTCACACGGCTATTATTACAATTCTTCTCTATCTTCGATGAGTCAAATAATTGTGTAAACTTTAACAGAAAAAACATACATTCGATTGATGTTATTCAATAACATAGCTTTCATTAATATAACATTTGTAAATGTTACTACAAGTTTTTGGAAGATGTTGTAGAATCAACAATGACTTATTTTTTTATCTACAAATTTATTAAAGTATTTCAAAATCAATCTTCATATATCCTTTACTTTATCCATTATCACTTTGGACCTTACTTAAATTAATACAATTTTCATATATTCTTTTTAAAGAAAGAAGATTTAATTTCAAACTATTTTATATATATTAAAATTATTTCAGTCAATATTTATATTGTATATATATTGAAAGGCATTGTATATGTAGGTTTACGGCGACAGCTTGCGACTCGATTGCTGAAATGTAAATGTCCTCGGCGCGTTTCCAAACTGTTGCGGCATACCTTAGGCAAAAGACACATTATTGTGTAAAATGTTCAAATAAATCTAAGTGTTATTTTAATACTTAAATTAAGTAATATTTTAATGACTGATTTTGATGCCAGCCTATAAGATGTCTCTTACATTATTGAACGATTTTTGTTTGCGTTTAATAACTAAGAAGATATTTTATAGTCTAAACACATTACGCACGGGTGATAATATTTATTACATTGAAGGTATGTTTATAATTCTTTACTGTGATACTCACTGCATATCACCACTGATACATATAATTGAAATTGATTTTTTTGTCACATCTATGACCGTGATAAGATATCCATTAATTCAGAAGGCTCACTCACTTAAGTCTCATAAAAAATAAGCCAGACAGAAAGATCGTCAAAATTCTGTACAGATGACATATCTACGGTTATCATCTCCAATTTTATTAACCTCAAATTTCTTTTTTAAAATGTATAATTCTGACTGCCTGCATCTCCTGTAGACACTTATATTCTGATAATAACACTTACTTCAATCCTCGTAAGATAGTTAAAGTGTTTATTAAACATTAAAAAATACACCTCCTGTGTATAAGTCTTCAAAATAGGTAGGTATTAATACCTTTTGCGTGCATAATGTGTTGGTTGTATTTGAAATCAAATAATTCAACTCCTTCGATATGTAATTTAACTATTCCAACAAAACTTTCTTCAATGAATAACTAAAGAAAAACCAGCAAAAGGATGAATTCATGTTGAAGGATTTGAATCATTTTAATTTCTACGGAAAGATGGCCGTTGAAAATATTTATAATAAATAATTATAGTTAGTTAAGCAAAATTCATTTTATTTCCTCATATTGACAGTTTTATGCGAAACGCTGAATCTCTCATAGTTAATTTATGTTATAATCTGTCAACCGTCCATTTTTCTGGTCAAACTTTTGTACGATTTTTATATTAATTTATTATTTTATAAGCGAGGTCGCAACCATCCTTGCCGAGGAGACCTCGACGCACGGTCTTCGTACCGCAGCACGGTATCTCTTTAACAACCGTTAGATTTATTTCAAACCAAGGTTAGTTTTTTTAAGCGACATCGTGCATAAACACAAACGGATGAGAGATGTGTCATATTTTAAACTCTAGACTAAGAATGTAACAAGTGGCGTCATGATGAATTTGTGAAAAAATAATAATTAATATATAAAATACTTTCGAATGCTAACTTTATGCAATGAATGAATCTCTTATTTTTAAATCATTAATTAAAGACGAGGATAAATTCTTCTGTGACAATTCACAAATAAATGCAATCGTGTATAAAACAAATATCCTCATTTTTAATTACATAATTTGTTTTTTTTTGAATATAAAATATATGTGTAACAATAGATTTCATTTAAATAATTCTTCTCGTTACCCTATTATAGTACTTTAATTTAAGTGATAATTAGGAATTCAGCAAAAGAGATTTTTTACAAAATGTCTCAGTGTGTAAACAACAAGAATAATTGTATTGAATAAAGTATTTATGACAACATATTTGTTACACGCCGGTCACTCGAGATTCTCAAGAAAAAAACAAATAGAATATTTGACTTACTTTTACTTTAATCAACCTGCAATAAATTGAGCTAAAAATAATACTCGGAAAATAACAAAATTAGTTTGAAATGTTCATTGGGAAGTATTTACAGAAATTGAAACTATCGTATAATTGTTTTTTTTTTTTATTGAGAATTAAAAATGGCTGCCGTGTACATGATGCACCGTGTTTATATATCATTTCTTACCGTGGGTGCTTAACAAGATCTTTTCTTTGTTTGAGGCAGTCCTCTAATTTTGTAGATTTCATGCATCCATTATTTTATTGAAAACTTGTATTAACAGTCTTCTTTTTAGGCAATGGAAAAATAATCAAAAGGGGATGTATATAATTTAAGAGTGCCTTTAAGATAAATCTTTTATTTTACTTAACCTACTTAATGTCTTCTCAGCTTTAAGATATTTTTCAAATTTACATATTTTAGTACGTACCAACATTATGAAACTCAAATGTTTTTTTTTTTTTGGTGTGTCACAGAAACCAACATAAATTTACTTCATCGAAGAAACCTCTGATAATGTTTCTATAAAATAAACTGAATATACTAAAAGTATTATAAGCCAAATCCTCAAATGGTTAATTTAAAATATTTTGATTGCGAATGGTCAGTGAAAATTTAATGCTTTTTATGCATGCGTAGTAATCTCAACTAACAGGATGGATATATTATATCAAAGTGAAAAATTGTAACATTTTCATAAATTCCTGAAAGTCTTTGTATTTATTTGATAGGAAAGTTTCAAAAAACATATCAACACTGATTTTCATATCTCCGATAGTCACGTTTTTTTATGTAAATCAATCGTCCAAAAGAATAGTTGTTTCGAAGTTTATTTCGCTTTGTCTTTGGATCTTTAACCAATATTTAAGTTGCCATTGCAGATTTGTAAATTAGATTCGTAGTCATAGCAAAACAAATAAACAGCTAAATTACGAGAAGAAACCATGTTTTATGACAGGGTAGATTTAAGAATTTACTTTATTAAAAAAAAAATGTTAATTTTGAAGTTTGAATACTTCATTATAAATAAGTTAACTTCTTTATAAGCCGTCCATTGTAGATAATATAAGCAATTGACTGACATTATCTTTCATCCAAATTTTACTATTTTGTGTCTAGAATGAATGAATGGACCCGATGATAAATGTATTTCAATGAGTTTACTTAGGGTAATTTGAGGTAGCGATCTGTCTATTTCTTTGTACATACGTTTTGTATTTTCATTTAGAAAACCTTAGGATTACGGTGGACATACATATTTTATTGAATAGTCTCCCATGTCTCATTTTTTATGAACGTAGGTAATGATAATTTTGCAAATGAGTTCTTTTTATAAAATGTTGATTTCTTATAAAATATAATATTTTTTTCACAATCTGGTCGGTTTTATTGTTGCCCCTGAATGTTTGATTCCTAATTCCTTGTCTGATAAAACTGCAACACCGTCATTGAGAAACTTTCACGTCTACCAAAATTTGATATTCAATACACCAATACTTAAGCTAAAACACCAATAAATTAAGTACATTGTAAGATCACATTGGTAACAAACTTATTCTGTTACCACTTGCTGTGAAGAATAACGAAAATATATTCCACTTATCTGCAGCATGTCCATCCATTTTTACTGAATCTCAAGATTTCTGATATACAGCCAGTGGGAGAGTGCTAAAATAAAAAGTGCCATGGTACTGTTTATTTTGATTGACCTCAACCAAAAAAATATATTCACTTACATGTTTTTCCTAAGGCCTCAGTCTACAATTAACGCTGTTGGCTGTGTACAGCGTGTCGCCATACACGACCGATGAATGCCTACTATGAAAATGAACTAGGGTTGTCTTGTTGTCACGCTGCATGCTAGCGCCTAGATGCCTAGACATCTGGTAATTCTGTACACGGCTGACAGCGTTAATTTTAGGATGAGGCCTAAGAAATGAAAATTGAAAATATCGAATATTTAACGGATCAATTTCTGATAAAATAATATCAATGATTTTTACGTTTTTTCTTTCTGCATAAATGTGCGAATATGATTTCAACATTTTTTTTTGTATGGTTTTTAATTTAGTCATGATTTTCGTCTTAAAAAAATTAAACCAGAGCAATTTTATGTAGTTAACGTAAACATTACCGATGATTTGAGAAGAAACTAGATTGACATGAATGCTGTGCGACTATCGTGTAGCCAAGAATGAAAAATAACATTAACAAAAAAAACACATTTTTGTAGATAATGTTGTTCAACTTAAGCCCTCCAGTGATGAGAATAAGGATGATGAAAAATACAATAAAAATAAACAATGTTTTCTTTTATTGATTAATTTATTAATGAATACAGTGCGGAGACAATTCATTTTAATAAAAAAATAACATTAAAAATATTTAAATATAATTCGTTATTAGATAAAATTATTTTCCAGTTTTCAAAATAATTCCCATCATACACAAATGTACAGATTTTTTATATTTTAATAAGCGAAAATATTTATACATGTATTCCCCCGACTGGCCATTCACTTTGTGGCACTTCAATTCAACACACAGGCAACCCTCTTCTTTCGCATAGTACTCTATTTAGAACATTTTTGTCTGATTGACATTGCTTCTCGTTGGAAACTTCCCTGGTGATTTAAAATTGAAGCCAATGTTAATCTATCAAACAGAACCATGAAATCGAAAGATAAATAATTGCTTCCAATCAATTGAAAATCAAATAAAAAATCCTGGATTACTGCTTTAATATTTAAAAAAATATTGTAAAGATAAAAATTTACAATTCAAAGCATTATTTAATTAATCTTACACAATGCTCCACTACAACACCCAGAATTCCTGTCTTTTTCCTCCTAGTAAGTACTACCTGCCTCATACATACGTTTAAGCGTATTATATGAAGCAGACCATCAAGATAACTGACAGGGAAAGTGGGAGTACATTAAGAAATTTTTGAAAGAACTATAATATATGGAACGCAATAAGCAATATTGGAGACGTGTGGGCTGAAATAAAACAGTCACCAATGAAAGGTTCCCGGAAACAATTATGCCTACAAATGATCAGTGATTTTGTAGATTCTGAAGAATCTCCGGAAACTATCACATGTTAAATAGTTGCCTAATGAATGAACTAAACTTGGATGTCAACAACGGAAAATGTTGATAAGTTGATTGAATATCACACAGTACCTTGTGTCAAATCAATACTTAATTAAGCAACAAGTTAGCGTAAAATGAAATACACAATGAAAGTTAGGAAGAAACTGATAAAATCGTCAAAATTATGAATGCAGCCTTCATGCATCTCAAACTTTTATTGGCAATGAAGAATGTGGTCCCAATGGAGAATGTATAGCTCAAGTGTAAAGCGATTGAGAAAGAAATGGCATGTCAAAAAAACTCTTTATAATACATGAAAGCACTTAAACACGCCTCGATAATTATGTAGATTGATAAATAAATATTTTAAAATACAACATTTGATGTATTTTTTTACATCTCTCTACTTTTGAACATTTATCATTCAAACACATTTTCAGAAACCAATTATGTATGAAAGTCGAGGGCCAATTGTGTGTATGATACGGAACATATTGCGATAAATTACAGAAATAATAAACATTTTTAATGCCGCTTTTTGATCAAGCCAGAGTACACCTATAAATGAATAATGGGCATATTATTTCTTAATAATATCATCTTAGACAAGAGGTGTGAATTTTTTAAATATTTATCTTTCTGTGACCTCACTCATTGAGAAGTTTTTTTTTGTAATTTACAATAAGTGCACCTCTAATAATATAAATAATGTTTATTCAGGAACAGTGAATCGGCTCAATCTCATCCAGAAGCGAACAGATCAATCGATCCGTTACTTCTAAATGATAATTGACTGAATGAGAAAAATATGGCATAGGATAAAATCAAAAAATAATTATTAATACAATAAAAACAATAAAACATTAAAATGGTATTCCATAACTATTGCTTTCAAATTAAAAGTACAGCTTTAAATAAAATATTCTATGTGCAAATAATCTCAGGTGAATATTGTGAAAATTTCAACTGCCTTTATTATTATGGATATTCAAATTTGAAATAGTTATATTATGGCGTCTCGGTATTTAATAAAAGTGAAAGTTTTTCAATTCATTTGCCCTATATTTTAAAAATTTTTGAAGAATATAAAATACAACTGAATACGTAACATAAATTTTCATAATATGAAAGCTATCGAAAATTAGTCACTCATTGACGGTGACAGAATTTACAAATTTAACAATACCAACTGAAAAATTTGTAATTAATTATTTATCACCGTCAGATAATATTTTCTAATTGAAATTTCAAATATATGCAGACAGGTAACTCGAATAGAAGTTAAAGTTAAACTAATATTAATTCTTATACATCTAAAATATGCAATTTATAATATAATTAAGATTTTTTTTACATGTACAATGCGCAGTCAATCCTTAAAAGAAATAAATTTTCAATACATTCGAGAATGTAACAGAGAATGAGATCAAGAAGATTTCCTTTATTCATATTATTTTACTCCTGAAATAAGGGTGCGTTGTTTGAAAAGCAAACACGCGAGAAATTCGTGCGTCGGTCGAAATTTTCAAATAATAAAAAAATAAATAATTGTGACTGAAAAGTCTATTCAGAGAAATTTGAGAAATGTATTTTTGTATTGTCAAACATCGGGTTGACATAATGTCGAATGAAAGTGTTTTTAGAGCCGATTCTAAAGAAATTGGTAAAAAAAAAATGAAATGATAGCGCTTTCGATTCAAGTATAGGAACTATATTATTTGGACCCGATGCGAGATTATTAATGCACCACTGCCACACCTCCTCTGACACCTTTTTAGCTCGTTCCGGTAGCTATGTTTCATAGCATAACAACAAAAAAAGGGGAAACGTATTTCTTAACTGCCTCTGATAAATTCAATCACTTTATTTTTACCATGTATAATAAGCCTTTCCCCGCAATCAATTTGATTCGTAATGGCTTTAGGCACGTATACACCCCGCTCCGCCCTAAGGGTTATTTAAATTACTTTCAATCTTTTTAAAAGAGTTACGGTTTTAAAATACGTATGCCAGTATCTGTTCTGTCTCACTCGCAAACAGCAAGCGCTCCAACATACAGTGTCATCATTTATAAAGGTAAGCATTACTTTATCAACTCTCAGTGACACATAATGCAAGATCATATAAGGCAAACGGTTTCATAGCAGTTTGCATTTGTTGCACGGAACCTGTCTTAAATCTTCATACAAATTGTAATAAAGCTCTTGAATCTAGTTCACAAAATGAATTATTTGTAGTTGATCTAGAATGTTATGGCAGGTAACATATATACGATTTGTTGTTAGCACATTACATACTAAAGGTATCCGGCAGTCGGGAAGTTTGAACCGGTTTTTTTACTACTAATAATAATTTAGTAAAAGAAATGCACAGGAATGCAACTTTCACATGCAACATTAAATCTTATGGCGGAAGATTAGATTTATGTATTCATTACATAGATAATTATTGTCACTACTTATAGAATAATACACAGAAGGAATACTATTCGGCATCAATTCACAGTCGTGTCGATGCGGTCGGTATTTATGAATTGTTGACGTTGACATACTCTCGAGATATAAATTAATGACAATTATGAATGTACAAATTAACATGAAATTGCCAATGTCGTTTCGAGAGTGAAAAAATATTTTCTACAATTCTCGCTAGAGTTATCACACGGTCAATTATAATTATACTTAATTATTATCGAGTTGATTAATTTGCTTTGTTAGTCAAGTTTTCGTTTCTGATTCGCTGTCATATGACTTTTGACAGATGACAAATTTTCACAAGCAAAGCTAATACGAGACGAGCGTCAGTCAGATTCAATCGGAAGCAGTGAAGCTATTGCGAGGGTGAAATTTACAGAACAGTTTTCGGACAGCTCAGATAACTTTGGAGCGACACATAATGCCGTAAATGATGTAAAATTGGCGAGATTAAACGAGACTCGGAATCTGATGTTGCAGATCGATCTTCACAGATTATTTTGAATAAATTGTCAATATTTGCAAATTGAACGCATCAACCAGCGTGAACGGTAAAATTTCGGATATGGAGCAGAATGCGGAGCAATCAGATGGCTTGGCGATCGCTCATGAGATGATTGAGCCTGCGAACGACAACGGGAGGGTTTGGATTGCCACCAGGGGTTCGCTTAGCACTGCATCCGGCTTCGGCAGTGGAAGTCGTCTTCGAGAAACTCTCGCTGTGAGAACGCTTGTTGCTGAAGTTCTCGCGGGACATCAAGTAGTTTATTTCGTGCAGGTCCTGCGGATGATAACGGATTTCAGAAAATGATAATCATCTGTTGCAAAGCCGTCCAAAGCTAAAGCAGACGAAATGAACGAATACATGCATGAGTGTTACCTTGGCAGGACTGCGACTGAAACAATAACTGAGGTCGGAGGCGGCGGCCGGCGGAGTGACTAGATTTTCCAGCGGGTGAACAAAAAGCAAATGTTGCTGAGACACTCGCTGACCGGAGACGGCGGTGGCCGACATCGGCAGAGTCCTGCGGTCCGGTGGCACGGGACTCAGATTCAATTCCTGTAATTCAAAAAAGGGCTTTTTAACCTAGTTATAAGTCTAGCCTTAAATTTAGCCTGGTTATAAAATCTTCAATAGCATCCTGTCATGCCAGCGTATGGTGAACTTTAAAGAACAAACAAGCCCGCAACACCAAGAGACACTTGAAATTTTTTATTTCATTGCCTGACTGTATAAAATACATTCTGTTTAAGAAAAGAACATACCTCAGGCTGTGGTCTACTGAATTTCTGCACAAATTGTTGAACGCTGCGCACATACACGGTGTTGTAGAAGACGATGAGGTCTCCGCGGCTCTGCTGGGGTTCGCCGTGACCATGACTAGGGAGACAGCCCGGAGTGACCGGGGACGCCGGCAACGGAGCATTGGGGGTGCCGCCTGAAACGTCGTACAAATGAATGACACGAACGACGCATTCTGATTGCATTGCATGCATTCTATTGTAAATTTTTAAGTATTTGTTGTTTTACCTTCACTGATGACGGAGGGGCTAGGAGCACTCTCCGTAGAGAGTAGTACGCTTCGATAGACGTGCCGCGTAGCCTGCGGTTGGAATCTGTAGCATTTCATGATTTCTGCAAAGGTCTGTTCCACTGCGCAAGTCGGAGAGTTTGATACCTGCAATAATTATGACAAATATCATTCTCCATACGGCATCCCATGTTAATATTAACAGACGTGTCCTCTTCCGCAACAAGCTGACCTCGGCTTACGAACACAATATGTTCCTTTACTTCCGCTGCATGTTAAATTTCACACAAAACAGCAAAATGAACCATAAAAATAGACACGTAACTCGATGGCTGCCACAGACGAGATATCTCATAAGAATTTTCATGCTCAACATGCCAGAGACAGGTTATCTCGTCGATAACTAATTAAATTAATAACCGACGTGCTAGGTAATTACTAATAATTATCTACGGCAGCAATAACGCTTATGCAGACTTTATTAAATAGTTTCCTGGCCATTAGAACTTATGTGAGTAAAATCCATTGATTCATCAAGAGAGGAGAGTAGAAGAGGAAGTATTGGTAAGTTTTTCATAAAAAATATTCAATTTCAGTCATCGGACAACAGTGGCTGGCCTTCAAAGGCAACAGGATCCATCCGGCTGGTATAAGCGAAAGGCAGGATTCAGACTCCATAAACCATCAAAATAACCGCATATTTGATTTCATTTTTTTAGAGGTTGCATGTAACAAAAATTCTCAAGAAAACGGCAATCAAACATGAAACAATTCTCATAATTACAAAACCCACCTTGCATATTACGTAGACAGCACACATGAGAATCTGATCAAAGTGTCGATCCCTCATGAGGTGGGTCTGATGAATGATGGTGTGCTCCAGACAAGTCCATATTTTCTGGATCAACTCCTGCTGCCCGATCTTCAAATTCTCGCACAAGACCTTCATCCGTATCACTGCTAGCCTGTAGAACTGATAAAAGCAACAGATTAACTCACCTCCATCACTATTGGAAAAATTGGTCAGATTGATGAACTTAGATAGGGTTTTCTCAGAGCCCTGGATTAATTTTGAAAGCATTTAAATTCTCGTAAGGCATATTTTTATCGTGCATTTTCAGAAACTTAAAAGTATTGTGATGACTTTTATAATAGAAAAAAAGGTGAATATAATTGAAGATTGCCATATTACATATCGACTGTGGAAAGGAAAAAGGACGTGACCCACACATAGCAAATTTTACAGGAGACACAAAAAACGTGTTTTGATGATTTTTGGCCATATGCAAATTAAGAAATAAACACAACCTTAAAGTGCACGGAAACTTCTAAACTGGTGTTTAATTGACTTAATCTAATATTAATTTAAGAAATTGTCTAGGAAAAACCTTTATTTCAGTCTTTTTTCTTGGTTTATATTTTTACAATGTCATCTTTTTCAATCTTAAAAGCTAAATTTAGATACTAATTCAGCATTTGCAGCTTACATCCTTTTGATAGAACGTGTATCAAGTTAGTTGTGATTATCGAAAAAAAAAACTGTAAGTTACGTCCTTTTTCCTTTCCACAGTCGATATGCAGACCTGTCAATGGCATTGATGCTTCCTGAGCTCAATAATTAACAAATCATTCAGTCAAATGTAAATGCAAATATTTTTTATAAACCCGTTATGATTGGTGTCTGTTTTATACTTGCGCATACATCTTTTTTTCGGTGTCCTAGGAAGAAACTTTAAACGTTGGAAGTGGATGAAATTTACCTTTCTCAAAAACAGTCCCAAAGATCCACCTATGATTGTTCGCTTCGTTTGGATTGGTTCGATGGGTTGATCTCCGTTAGCTCCTGAAAACAAAAACATGCCGTTATGCAACAGAAAGACATAAAATTTCTACAGATTTTAATATATTCTACGCAAGTATGAACATGTTTCAATACCTTGCGCCGGAGCAGCGTTGGCATTTTGATTGAGAAGAGACTGTCCCGGTCGAATGTTCGAGTCGTTGAACAGTTGTCTTCTGGCCACATCAGAGTTGGCACCGGGAGTCGAGTGTCGGTCTGCTGTCGATGACAGAGGAGACGGCGGAATACCTCCTTAAAGCAATTCAATACATTTTTTATCTATCTGAACAACGAATGAAATTTTAAAAGCAACGTAGCATGCGGAAAATTGAACACTTGATTAAAAACAAACCTGTGATATGTTGCAGCCGTCTGGTGGTCGGCAGCAACGGAGGAGTGTAGCATACAAAATTACCACCGTTGGCGACAGTCGGATTGCCACCGGCATTAGGAACAGAGCTGCCGTTGCCTTCTTGAATGCAGACTTCGCTCCACTGCGGAAGCGGCACATTCAAGTTTGCAATTCTCTCCCAGATGGCACTGTCCGATTTCCACACCAGAGATTCTAACACTTGTTCTTCGATCTGATGAAAGGCAAAAAAAAAAAAAAAAGTTTAGCTTCACTTTAAATTTTATAAAAATTATAAACTGAAAGGAGTTCAAAGTACACCCACACAGGATTAAATAAAAGTAGCGTAAATTAAGCCCCGGAGAAGTGAAGTGAACCATGTGATATTTGAGGAAAAATGCATTAAAGCAGTGGCAGTCAACCTGGTCCCTAACGCCCCCTAGTGATCATTCTAGCTTTCATGGTGGGCGTTATGGGTTTTAAAAACACTTCATCGTTACTATGGAACCAGTAGGCGGTTATAAAATTTTACTAGTAACATAGATACAAAAGTGGGCAGTAGGTATAAAAAGGTTGACTACCCCTATATTAAAGTACAGTGGAACCTCGATTCTACGTTTTTCAAGGGACCGTAATAAATGAACAAATAATGCGGGAAATCTTCAAATAATAATACCAAAAAAATGTTTATTTTTCAAAAAACTTATTTATTTATGTAATGAAATGTGATGTAAACTATTTAAGCGAAAAAAAAATATTGTACAAAAACGATCAATTGGGATAATAATTGGGACAGGACGATAATATTTAGATGATAGATCGAGGAAATCAATAAATCGGGGAATGATAAACGTGGAATTATTAAATATTGTCGAGTAAAAAATAAACAATCCATGCAAAAAAAAAAACAAAGATAGCGAGAACGGTAGATCGGGGTTGCACTGAAAAAAACACGAAACGAAATACGAAGCAAAACTATTTATGAAAAATATTCAACGAAAACGGTAAATCGGGATAATATTCGTGACGGGACCAAAGTATTTCAACGATAGATCGAGGAAAACGGTAAATCGGGGAACGATCAATGCGGGATTCTTTTACATTGTTCTTATGGGTGTTTGGCCGGGACTATGAAAAATAAACGATCCATGCGGGAAAACGAACAATGCGAGAACGGTAGATCGGGATTCCACTGTATCGTAAAAGTGAAGTCGGTATTTAAATACACACTGCAAGTGTTTTCTCCCTAAAATATGCAATCCACAAAAATACCAAGTTAAGATGTGATTGTACTTGAATGTACGAAAGAAAAGATTCAACATTTTTCTACTTGGCTCACTTCACTTCACAAGGGCTCAATTGAAGTATGAGATTCATACAAAATACAAGGATAGGTTTTCAGGGTATCCAATATTATATGAAATGACTTGTATATACATTCATAGAAAATTAGGTGATATGTTCCAGAAAAATGTTAAAATTAAAGTACAAAATTTAGACGAATAGGTATTAATTAAAAAATAAAAATAATAAAAGATTTTTAGTACTTTTTCCACTTAAAATTTATTTGATCAGGACCGGTTTCGCTCCTCACGAGCATTATCAACTGATAAGGAAACTAAATTAAACAGTGCTATTTATTCAAGTTAAATTGAAATAAAAAGGTGTAAGCAATTACTATTTTAGCTTACACCTGTAAGTATACCTGTAAGTATACCTGTTTAATTTAGTTTCCTTATCAGTTGATAATGCTCGTGAGGAGCGAAAGCGGTCCTGATCAAATAAATTTTAAGTGGAAAAAGTACTAAAAATCTTTTATTATTTTTATTATAATGCCATTCCACCAAGTATTGACAGTGAACACCTTAAAAGTGATAGGTATTAATTGTTATAATGTGGGACGTTAAAAAAAGAAAAATCTTTTTACTTAAAAAATAATTATTACTACTCTCTTCTTGAATATCCTTTATTTAAAATTTTTTTGATGACATTTTCGTTCTCACTGAGTATAAATATCGCAAAACTCACTGGCCATAGTTATTATTTAGATTGAACTCGACGGGTTCATTTTATGCATTTTTCTTTATCGCCTTAAATTGAAATCCAACAAAAAAGGTACCGAGTTAACCGAGATTTTTATGTACAGAAGATATGCAAATAAAATTAATACATACGGCATTGAGATGTTTGACAACATCCCTGGTGAGCTTGTCCTTGATGGTGAGCACTACCATCTCAATAATCTTGCAAAAATGAAACGGATCCAATTGAAAACATTTTAGCACCCACGGAAAACGGGCATTTTGAAAACTGTACGCGTAGATGACTATTTCCATAGAGCAGGCGAACAAACTTTTGTGCAACACTTGTTCAAGCAGTAAACGCTGTAAAACCTGCAAAAAAAAAAATAATTACAGCACTCAAAAGATTTTTAAAAAACTGAGTAAAATAAACAGTCGCTCACGAAAATTCTTTCATAAATTTATTGAAAAAACTGCGTGTTGCATCATTCATTTTCAGCTGCTTGATTAGGCCCTGCATACAAAATATTATTGTAAATGGCAAAAATAGTTTCGGTAAAAAAAATGTTAAAAAATAACTCGACCAATCAAATAGATCAGGAGTGGGGAACCTTTTTTCTCTAAAGGCCACATTTATTTATCTGATTCAACATAAGGCCGCAGTAAACATTGACAGGGAATTGACTAGGGAATCTTTGGCCAGAAACAATTTCATGCCAATTTGTAAACCCCATAAATTTGCAGATTTCCCAAAATTACCAGCATGGGCAGTGTAGAGCTAAGGTCTTCCGATGATTTTGACAATCCAAAATCTCAGTAATTTACGAATTTACAAAAATTTGCAGAATTGTCAGAACAGTCAAAAGGCCGCAGGTTCCGCACGACTGAAAGAGATCATCGCTTTTCTGGGAGAAATTGATAAGTAACAAATTGAATAAACGGCAAATGAAAAATTTCAGCTTTTAGGAAAAAGGCAAAAAGAACATACCAAATGACCCGCGTGAGGTTTCTTCTTGAGTTCATCTCCGAGGATCTGTTCGAGAAGGCGGTAATAGAGAGCCCTGGCCAGATTCACTCGGTTACCGGCGGTCTCTTCAGAACTGAGAGGGGCGTAGTTGGCCACAAACTGAGCGGCCATTGTCTTCTCGCCCATCACCACAGTTTCCATCTCTTCACTACAATCTCTGAAAAGGTGTAATCGAAATCATATAATAAAGTTATAATTCATTGTCTATCTATTCTCTCTCAGACGAGCGTCACGATATTGGTTAAAAAAATATCTCCCACAGATCACTTAAAAAAATGGCAATGTCCAGAAATTCAGACTATACAAATTGATATTCTTTAATTAACTGACTAAATTAAGATATGTACAATACAAGCCACAATGTAGAATGTTGTCAACATTGTAAATACAAGACTCTTGTATCCGCGGCATAACATAAAAGGCAAATATTAACCTTTATCAATATGATGTGTTTGATTGTGTTTATGTATGTATTTGTAAATATTTAATTATATAGATGGGTTATGATATATTTTTCAGTAGGAATATCATGTAGGCAGATGTTTATCTATCTTCCCTAAAAATTTTGTTATAAAAATCATGTCAAGTCGGAAAATATTCAGAAAATAAATGGAAAAAAATAAAATAATATTTATACTTAATATATGACAATAACCTAAATTGAATATAAATATTTTATCTTAAAGTATGGAAGATAGTCAAAATATATTTATATAATTTATATATGTACATATAATCGAATCATAATTCGAATATTCTTAATGTTTTAAAAAATCCAAAAATGAACTGCACATTTATCCATATGTATGAAAAAAGAAAATATAATTATATAAAATTAGAATATTCTCAATGTAAGAAAGAAATCAAAAAGAGAAGAGAATTATTCATCATTATGATAGGCAAACCAACAATTCATTAGGATAGCCCTATAATAATAGCTTACAGTAATCGAATTGGTGTTGTTCAGTTTTCACGATATTATGGAGATACAATACTTCAGCTCTAAGCCAGGAAAGATCGAATTTTCTAACGTGACGATATCAGAACATTGCAAAAATTTACACACGGTTCAAAATAAGCCATTAGCATCATTCTACGAAGTTACGAACATGTTACGCTATTAATATATAGATAGTTTGCTTTTCTAAGTGTACTCTTATATGTATTAATAATGACTGTATTTTTTTTGGAAATAATACGATGATAATTTTAACCAAAATAAGTGCTACCTTTTTAATAAAGTAACATTGAGGCTAAAAGGGTTAATACCCGATACGTATAAAATATGTTGAAAGATACTCACTTGACTAGAGCCATTAGGGTTGACGAAGGAATGTTAGAATAGCCGGCAAGGTAATCGTGAAGCTTGTACACAGACTGAGTAGCACTGGTGACAGGTGACAAGTGTTCACTTCCTTTTAAGTAGTTTCGTCCTGTCAACGGAGTGACAGAACCTATGCTTCGCACGCCCGTCTGCAAAGAAAAATCAATTTCAAGCATTCGTATAAGTCAATTCTTAGTGGAAAGCCATTATATTAAAAATAAAACACTTTTAGTACTAACTCCACATTAGGATTACCAATAATTTGTCACATCATCTTTTAAGTTGATTTTGTATAAATAACCCTGTATTGTTTTGAATCTCATCAATTGATAATGTTTGCGATGAGCGAAACGAGTCCTGATCTATAATAATGTAGAATTGGTACAAAAAGTGTTTTATCTTATAATACATATCGACTATGGAAAGGAAAAAGGACGTAACCCTCAATTTTTTCGATAATCACAATGTATCAAACTTGATACACGTTCTATCAAAAGGATAAAAGCTGCAAATGTCAAATTAGTATCTAAATTTAGCTTTTAACAGCTTAACGATTGCGGACTCATATATGCGTATAGGCGAAGTATCTGGAAGCTAAGAAAATTAAATTTGGTAAAGATATCTCAATTGGTATACAAATTATCATTGGCGGTTCCTGAACTAAATCTTGGGTGGGCTAGAGGAAAGTTTAGCATTGTATACTATTTACGAAATTGTGTATGTTTCCACTTCACCTTATACATTAATCTACAAGCAAATTAACAAATATTACGACACTACTGCAAAGCATAAATTATTATATAATAAAATCAATGCTAATGTAAGTAATAAATAATAGAATAATAATACTGGGCCCTTAAATTCGTCTCTTTCAAAGTGAACTAACCAGTACACAAAGCGATACAGAGCTGTCACATATTAATTTATGGCCGTCACTGAGAGACAATATCAGTCACTTTCATACAATACAACGATATTGGTATTTGTGTTTGAATGTATGGGCCATGGGCTGATTCGATTTAGCCCGTAACATATGACAGTAGCTTGATACTTTGAATCAGTCGTGCACGTTTAGATGACATTTCCGTAAATACAAATACAAAATAAATCTAATCGTGCTTGATTTCGCCCAATTGTAAAGAAAGAACTCGGGCTTTGAAAGATTTAGCCCCCCGAGTCGCTAATACGTAGGTATTGTCAGACTGACGTCACGTTGCCTGTTCTCTATGAAGTATTTATAGGGTTGTTTTTTTTTATGCCGGCTCGGCTAAAAATTGTAATACAAAACACAATCGAGAATATTATTGTAAGTAGACATAGCATTGTCTTATATTGTAGGAAAATTAAAACAAAGATATTGTATTAATTTGGGAAAGGTTAGTTACGCTTATAAATGTATTTATTTTGTTCAGCAGCCGAATTGGTGTTCATTTTTATTCAGCCATCTTAAGTTTTGGGTGAAAAATGCAGGTCGGGCTTAGCCCACCTAGCCCAGTACCTAGAACCGCCACTGCAAATTATAGTGAAATAAGTAAGATTACACTTTTTGCGAATTTTTCGCAAAATTGCCCGGCCGCCAGGTGAAATTCTATAAAAAAAATAACGTGCAGTCGTTAAGCTGTTATGTTTGAAAAAGATGACCTTGTAAAAAATTAAAACCAAGAAAAAAGAATTTTCTTGGTTTCTTAAAATAATATAAGCTTATGTCAATTAAGCACCAGTTTAGGAGTCTTCGTGCACTTCAAAGTTGTGTATAGTTCATAATTTGCATATGGCCCAAAATTATCATAACAAGTTTTTTGTGCCTCCTATAAAATTTGCTATGCGTGGGTTACGTCCTCTTTCTTTCCACAATCGATATAATTAACCATGTTGGTCACTAAATCCTAATCAAATTATTTACAACCTAAATAAGCTCCTTCAAAATACTTACATGTGAATTTAAAGCTTTTAAAATTTCATCACCGGATGTATTCCTAATTGTTTCTTGTTCACCTGCAATCAAACAATCAAAAAAAAAAAACATAAGAAATTCAAAATGAGTTTCATACAACAGGTTGAGAGCTGATAGAAATAATAGATTGCGCAGGCACTCACTCACCTATAAATATTCTTTCGTCGAATTCTCCAACGCTGAGGACAAATGTTTCGTAAACCTTATTCAAAGACTTGAGGTTAAAGTCAAACGTGGCGAGGTCTAGCAGACCGGTCAGCTTCGTGTCGTCTCCTTTCAAAATCTAAAGCAAAAAAGATCACGGTGACTTAATATACGGTACAGATCAATATGCAACTGTGCTGATGCCGATCCGCATTGAAATTTTCTAATTACCCTTTTCGTGAAGAACTTGTTCATAACTTCCTTCCAGGTGTACTGTTTGATAGACCTGGCTTCTATGCTGAGGCCGTAGTGTTTCTTGCAAAGGTGTTCGATAACGCACGGTGCCTCATTCGGCATCTCAAAATTGGGGGCCGACCAATTCAACGGCAGACCTAACCGACATCAAACACATTGTAATGACATAACATACATCCAAATGTAATAGGAAAAAAAATATTTTGAGCAACTGGAAGGGTTAAGGGTTGTATATACATATCGCTTAATCCTGACGCAATTATAATAATTTGAACATAAAATATAGAAGCAATTTCATAAAAAGATCTTTTAATTTTCCACCATCAGAATGTGCTAACTCATGGGTGGGGAACCTTTTCATTTCTAAAGGCCACATTCATTTATCTGATTCAACATAAGGCCGCAGTAAAGAAAACGTTAACACCGCCATATATAACATATAATGGGTTGATTTCGCTCTTTTTCCAAACACTTGTGTATAATTTTTTGATCAAAGTAAATATTTTGATCAAGTCAAAAGACCGCATAAGAGTAGCCAAAAGGACGCAGGTTCCCCTCCACTGTGTTAACCTCTTGAAACAAGTAAATGGACTGAATGACAAGAAATTTCCACAGGGTTTACAATATGTCATATATTCATTTTGATATAAAATAACTTAGATTATCCCACGTTTTGTTTTACAAACTGTGACACGTGTTTCGCCTCTTTCAGAAGCATCCTCAAACAACTACTTTTGCAAATGCTTGCTTAAGTACGAATGATTTTAATTTTTATTATAATATAACAGAATAGTCAAATTAAAAACATTCGTACATAAGCAAGCATTTGCAAAAGTAGTTGTCTGAGTAAAAATCTGACGAATACCTTCAAAGGAAGAATTAATAAGATCACTCCTCTGGGCCATGAAAGCATTCGCAAACACCAAGTCGACGCAGGAGAGCAGGAGATGATACATGTTGACCAGGTCGTCGGACAAATTAGGGAATTCTCCTTTCACGCAGACAAAAAGGCACCAACAGAATTCAAAAATTGAATTCACACTGCAAGGCGTCAACCTAATGAAAGAAAACATCAAACGGGGTCAACATATTATGAATGGTTCAGTTCAAAGAGCTGTTTTATTGCATATTTGCTAATTGGATAAACCCACATAAAAGGTCAAATAATGCTGTTTTCATACATCATCTGTTGAAACATAATAGTATAAATATTACAATGCTCCCAATGGATTGAAGCTAATATAAGAACATGCACTTACTTAGTTTTTTTACTTCCTCTGTTGGGTTTTGGTGTTTCCACTCTGTCCATGCCAACAAACAGGTCAGCAAAGATGGGTTTGAATTTTTGGAAGAGTACCGTGGAGACGGCGAAGTTCTTCTCCAGCTTCTCCATCCGTAATTGGAAATCTTCTGGCATTGATGACATTTCTATCCATTTCTTGATTGTATTAAAGAATTGGATGAGACTAAAAATTACAAAACTTCACTGAGTATTTTTGAAGATGAAAACAAAAAAAAACAACTATTTTATCACCCCACCAACGTTCCCTCTAAGCCGAAGGGTTAGCTGCGCGGAAATTTCAAAGGCTGAGCGGAGACTGCGCGGACCGATCAAATATTAATTGAAAAATGTCTTGTATTGCGTGCCAACCCGGAATGAGTGCGCGGGGGCTTCCCAATTGCTGCGCAGCCGCGCACGCGCGCAGCTTAGAGGGATCGTTGCACCCCACAGATAAATCAACACACCAATGTGTTCCTTACAATGACACACCAGTGAGCAGCGGTTTTTTCACAATTTAAACATACGATTTTTTACGTTGCCATTTTATATAAATCTGTCAACAATTTAAGAATTATTTTCATAATGGACGTTTCCATAAAAATCTTGGTTGAACACGACCCGTATTCTAAATTATAAATTAAGAATCATATTATCGATACACCTCATTCTTTTTTGACATGGGTTTTTTTCACAATTTTGAAATTGCACAGTAGTATGTAATGATTGTCGGGTTCTATGGCTCAGCGGTTAGCGTTGTGGGATTCCGTGCCGGACTTCACCGGTTCGAGTCCCAGTACAAACAGCATTTTTACAATATTCCGTTCGAAGCCATGGGTGCTTGTGATGTCTGAAAAAATCCTCTCACCTTTTTCGATCCCTTAATAATTGGGTAGAGCGATTAGCTAACCACTAGTCTTTATCTTTCTATCCCTACTACTCTCTTTGAATAAGAGGGGTTGAGCGACTGAGTAACAAACAGTTCATGTAGAAAAAATCTGTCAAGATACCTCCATTAGGAGGCAATATGCTCGACATTGGGAGTGGAAAAAAAATGTAATGGACCATTTATCTTTCATTTCTCTATATACACTCCATCTCTTTAACCAACATATTTTTGTACAGCATTTTTCGCATGGAAAGTATGCCCCGTGCAAAAAGATAATTGGGTGTAGTTTTAATTTAGAAGATTTTCAAAAGACAAACTCAACAATCTTGGGGTTGATTAGTTCCATTTTCTCGCTAAATTGATAAAAAGCAGTACACAAGTGCTACTAATCACAGGACAGTTATCACTGTTTCCCATATTCATTAGCTTTAGCATCATTGAGAATACCGTCTACCGCTTTCAATGAATAAAAAGACCCTCAATCCCACATACAATGTTTAAATTCGGTTCATTGTTTTGTTTTTAATTTTTATACTTTTAAATTAAGAACATCGACAATTTTAATGGCAAAATTTCAACTGAACTATTAGTGTTAAGAAATACTAGATTGATTATGCTCACCTGATATTGCAAAGTCTCATCAGTTTGGTTAAGCTTACACAGTTTCCTTCTACGGCGGCTCCAGACCTTCCAACGGTCGGAGTCAAAGACTTTCTGCAGGCCACATAAAGTGCACATCCTAACCAATGAAGAGGATCTCCCTGAGACGAACACAATCTCAAATTAAAAAAACAAATCTTGATAAAAAAAAACGGGTTGATTGTCAAATCTACGACAATAGAAACATATGTGTTATTATGAACGATATTATCTGAATTTTCCACAGAATACTCACGTCCAAAGAGTATGTTTGACTGATTGTTTTGTAGGAATTCCATGACTGACTTGTAGCTTCGGAGTCCACATTTAATTCCGTGCATAATTCCTCGTGTTTTCTTTCTATTGTTTCCTCAGTTTCAACCGGCTGCGTCATGTTAGTACTCCGTGAAAAATAGTTTTCATCCAAAAACAAAAATGACAGAACAAAGACGCAAAAGCCTACTCTCGTATCTCACGTAACTCTTAAAGGCGGGAACGAGCGATACAAATGGTACCAACCGAACGAATATTTTCACAAACAAAATATTAATTGTGTACGTCACACTTTTCCGCAAATAGTACAATATTATAATGGTAGATAAGTACGATCACACAGCTGCGTCTAATGCAAATAAAAACACCGCGACATTTGCATTCTTTCAAATGGCTGATCGGATGATCGTCATACCAGACGTATAAGCATTAACCACTCACTAAATCTAATAATCAGTAAACTGGCGATAATTATTAATTAGCACAATGATAAAGGCGGGAACGTCTACAGTCACGTTCAGCTCAATGCTACCAACCAATTCTGTATTATTGCCAGTCGTAATAAATGTGTTTGTTTATTGTTATTGTAAAATTATTTTACATACATATACAGTAATTTTAAGGCAACAAATTATTTAAAAATGTTGTAGTTGAGTATTCTCATAAATAAACTGCTTCCGAAAATTCATTTATATAATTAACTATTAAATTTGAATTATTAAAATTTTGTACATTCATAAATGTGTTGTCACTAACGATTCGGGTTTAGGCTTTCGGCATCTTCAGCTGTTTAAGTGCACGGATGAACTTGAAGCTGACGCTTGGGAAATAAGTGTATCGTGTACACAATAAATAAATTTATTGAATTACTAAGTTAGAAGCTAGTGGTAGTAAGATAAATTTATTTAACAAATGATTTTATTGCAATGACGTTCAATTAGCTGGGGAAATATTTACTTAAACAAATACAGTCTATGAAATGTCAAATGACGTGATTATTGTTTAAATTTTATAATATAGGAACTGATTGAAATGGTAAGTATTTTCGAGAATTATAGTATTTTAATCGCTGAAAAAAAATGATGAAAGTCAATTATATATACTTACATATGGGATATAGCAATAGTGAGTAAAAAAGATTCAATTGTTAATTTAAACTCATTCATTCAAATTATTTATCTGTACCCTATTAATTTCTATAATTTCTTTGTAAACAATTTATGTTTGCCCGCGTTTTGACTAAATGAATTTGTGTGCAAAATTCGAACCATTCAAATTTAATATTGAAATTCTACCAATCACTTTTAGTCAAAATCTCAAATTATAATTAACTGTATTTAATATTTCCAAATAATCGTAATTCTCAGTGACATAGCTAGAAATTTGGATCCCTCTTGCAAGCATGACACAAGCTCCCTTCCACACGCATTGTATTGAGTATGTAAAAAAATAGGACCTCTTTTTTGCCGGGCCCCCATGGATTGCATGACTGCTATGAAGTGACTACGCCGTTGAACTAAAATGATATTATTTATTTACAAAAAAAATGTAAAGATGAACAAAATAAGATTCGTCATATTGGCATATGTCATGATATTTATGATTAAACAAATGAAATATCGATTTGAACGTAAGCTATTGGATGAGTAAAATTTTAGAGGTAAACTATACATCTAAATTGTATTCCTACGTGCAGGCCCGCGTTTGACAGCCACGTGGCATAAGGTGGCTGATATAAGGACAGTTAGAGCAAATGAGATTTTTTCTTAGTTAAATATGAAGCAATTATGTACTAGATTTAAATAAAACAAAATGCATGTTACTTCACAGATAGTATAAAATATCGAGTTTTAAGCAAAATCGCACTGCATTCAGCTTGCCCCTTCCATCTACTCTGACTGGAAAGTCAATTTTCGAAAGTCAAGAAATATTTTTTTTAAAAACTTGTAATAAGACACCAACAATATTTTTCGTCTAGCCCCCTCAATCTTTTTGTATAAATCATCAGTGAACGATTCTTCCGACCACGAATTTTCCGAACAGAATACTCCAAACACGTATTTTCCGCACAAGAATACTTTGTACACCGATTCTTCTGTACATAGAATACTCCAGAAATTTAAATTAAAAAATCGTTGTTTTATTATGATGAGTAATGTTAATCATGTCAAATATTTTTTAAGGTCACTTTTAGGGTGTTCACTGTAAATACTTGGTGGAAAAGCATTGTGTTTTTAATATTTTTCAAGGTGTTCGGAAGAATCACCGAACCAAATCATCTGGCCCGTTTCTCAAAAAGTAATTTTCATATTATACTTCTTTATTATAAGCATAGACCAGTGGTCGGCAAAGTCATTACTGAACTGAGCCAAATATCAACTATACAACAATTGAAATTTCTTTCGAGAGCCAAGTTGTTTAAATATTAACTATATAGGTAAGAACATTGTTATCAATTTGATCAGGGTACTCCAATTCTGGCTTTTGCTTAAAAGATCCTCAATTCTATTGAGGTACGTTTGCTGAGATCACCCCTTCCAGCTCTATGTTTTGAGACCGAAGACCGACTTCTGCGTGTGGGACACAAAATTTCAATCGCACTGTATGTGGTATTTTGTGGAAGAGCCACACTCAAGGGGGCAAAGAGCCTCATGTGGCTCGCGAGCCCTAGTTTGCCGACCACTGGCATAGACAATAGCAGCTATGCGCGATTAACGTAATCTAATCGCGCACTACTGCTCCCTCGTGTAGAGTCTCCTACTGTATGCACTAAATGGATATACAGTGGAACCTCGATCAACCGTTCTCGCATAATACGTTTTCCCGGCTGGACCGTTTATTTTTTATAGTCCCGTCAAACTCCCATAAGAACAATGTTAAATAATCCCGCATTGACCGTTCCCCGATTTACCGATTTCCTCGATAAACCGTCTAAATATTTTGGTCCCGTCACAAATATTATCCTGATTGACCGTTTTTATTGCATATTTCTCCATATTTCAGCAAGTAAGTTTGACAGCCGAGTGCAGGTGTTATGTCTAGACACGTTGGAATGCACTGTACATGTTAGACCCATTGGACGCTTGTGCTATTTTTTTTGGGTTGAAATCCACCACACGCGTATTATTGTTTATGATGCAAATGTAGAATTGTTTAAAATTCATGATAATAATTATTCCTGTACATACAAACTTTTTGGTCGCGTAGCTGGATTTGTACAAGTCAGTTGCGTTCAATATTGCCTCACATCTCGTATCATTTTTTTTTCCAAATTGAAACTAAAATGCCGCCACCCATAAAGAAAACTAAAACTCAGCTAGCTGAGAAGAAGAAGGAAAATCGCTGAAACCTCGATGTTTTAAGAATATAAAAACACTTCCCGTAAAATACCACGCCAACAAGAAGGCATGGATGAACACCGATATTTTTATGGCTTTCTTGAGGAATTTCGATTCCTCAATTAGTGCTCAGGGGCGTAAAATACTACTAATAGACAATTGTGCTGCCCATCCTCGAGATACTTCATTTCTTAAGAACATCAAGGTAGTTTATTACCCTCCAAATTGTACCAGTGCTTTACAGTGAGCTAGCTACCTGTGGCGTTGAAACAATCGAGTCATTATGTGATGCAACTAATGACAGCAGTGAAGAAGAAGATGGCGAAGACCATAATACCGAACCTATTCCGACATTTACACAAGCATTATTGGCCTTCGAAAAAATAAAATTATTTTTCTATTCCAAAGAAATCGATGAATCCGCTCTTAGAAAAGTACGCGAGTTTGAGGCGTCTTTGTTCCGATTAAAGTGCCAAACAACAAAGAAACAAACTAGCATAAAGGACAGTATGTACAAGTAACTAATAAATAAATGTTTTTTTAAGATTTTACTTGTTTATTATTATTTGAAGCTTTCCCGCATTCACCGTTTCCCGCAATTACCGTTTTTTTTCCAGGATCCCTTGGAAAACGTAAAATCGAGGTTTCACTGTAATCAAAAAGTATTCTAGTCTATGAGTCTAATGTTATTATTTGTCAACTGAAGTTTTAGGTTAAAATGATCAAACTTTTGTATCCTAAATTTAAAATATTGCAGGTTACAAATGTACCTCAATGCTGTTTTCATAGGAATGCTCCGATGATGAAGCAAAATAGTTTTTTGAAACAATCTAAAATTTTAAGTAAAATATTGTCGGCGAATACTGTCAAAAGGTTAATTTTCATAAATTTATATTTTGTAAGAATTCATATCGTATTTTATAATAACATCTATTGTAAATGACAGATAACTGTATTATGTAGCTCGGCAAATACCTCATTAATGAACCGGTGCTTAGAAGTTATTCGCACAAGTAATAGGGGCTAATTTGCCCAGGTTAGTTAGGTAGTTGCCAGGTGCAAGGTGAAGGAAATAAGCAGAAGATTATTATTTTTTTTATTTACATAATTTGGTAAAAGTGAGTTAAAGCTAGTCATGGATTATTTCGGCGAAAAACTTCACAAACTGACTAGCTTTAACTCACTTTTACCCAATTTAGTGTGCATTTCCTCAAAGAGTGTAGATTCAAAACTGCAACTAAATTATATTTTATATGAATCGCGACATCTGATTAGACAATATCATGCTTTTTGAAACTCGGTTATCAAACAGACTGTTTGCAAATTACTTGAATGTTAGAAATGCTAACTTCATCAAATAAAAAGTAATTTTAAGCTTTCACCCGCCTAACTAGATGGAATAAAAGCTAAAGAAAAGGATGGCATTCATAGGTCATTTTCATAAGAAATTGTCTAAAATGGTTTTTGCAAAATTCATAATATAGATTATAGATGATAGGAAATATGTAACTTAATATTATCCCAGGTAATTTACGGCATTTGAAATCATTAGTAAAGTTAATCCATGTCGCCATCAATAGCTTTTAACTTAATGATACATTTATTTCTTATATAAACACGATACACTTATTTACTAAACGTCAGTTCAAGTCTATCTGTGCACTCGAACGCCTGAAGATGCCGAAAGGTAAAACCCGAGTCTTTAATGACAAAAATTGTGTGAATGTACATAATTTGGACGATTCAAATATAATATTGTTGTGTTTTAATGAATATGCTTTGAGTTATTGCAGCTCTATAAATATCAAAAATCGTTCTCGTTTGTTTATAGAAAACGAGTCTATGCCAAGAATGCTGCTGGTGAATTGGTGAACGTGAACTCCTTAAGCAATCATAGCGGAGGTGCCGGAAAAAATGCTCTTCGACGTATTGCTGTTCTGAATAAATTATTTATGCGGAATATCACAGATTTGCTGACTACAGGCGAAGTAGCTAACCAAATTGGCGGTCACAGAATAGAAATATCTGAAGTAAGAAAAAAGAAATATGACTTGTGATCAATGCTCTCTAGGACAAGAGGTTAGCTGCGCGGAAATTTCAAAAGCTGCGCGGACCAATCAAATACATAATATTTGGTTCATATTATTTCTAAACCCCTTTTTTCTACACTGATGTGTCACCTTAACAAAATACAAATATTATCATAATAAAATGAGTGTAATTCAACACATTAAGTTCCCCGTGAGATCTGTCACGGAAGCCATTGACGTTGACCACCGAGCTATGGTATACTTTTTACCTCACATATACTAAAAAACAGGAACGAATTGATAATGGCAGATACTATAGTAAAGTTTCATTAGACATTCATAGATTTTATTTATCAGACATTTTATTCGACATTTGATGCTATTTATTACTTGCAAACCCGGCTCATTCCAAAATGGTTAAAAAGTGAGACTTGATTTTCATTTTGTAAAACAGGTGTGACTTAGGGATCACACATTTCGCCAGCAATGGCCTTAAACTAGGGCTTCCAATTAACCGGACATTTAAACTAACCGGTTTTCGGTTTTTTTCAAATAAATAAACCGGGTAACCGGTTTAAACCGGATTTATTTTCAAAAAACCAATTTTAGTACCACACTAACCAATGTTTCAAAAAAAAAAAGTTTTTTGATTACTTAAAAAACAGTCAATAAGTGCATAAAATTAGAACTACCAATTTTCACTATGCGCAAACATGCATTCGGGTCCTTACGATTGTATGCCTAACATTGTCACATTTTTAAATACTTGTTTAAAATAAATGTAACGCATATTCAGCTAGTGTTCAATTGTATAACACTTCGAATACCTTTTTGCTCGTCTTTATTTTTTGAATTTTTTTTATTGAATTTTAAAATTTTAAAAAAATATTTGAAATTACAGCTTACGCCAATGCGTCAAATATTTTGAAGTTGAAAGATCATACGAGGTATACCCGATGAGAATTTTTGAAAGTTACATGAGATTAACTCAAGGAGAATTGACTTCACAAACACCCGGGTCTTAGATCTCAAATCAAAATTGAAAAAATCCAATTTGACATTGACCTTACCGGGAGTCGAACCCGTACCCACCTGATCAACTAGACCAAAGCGGGCGACAAATTTCGGTCTTTATTATTATTTTTGTTTACCACATGTGCATATTGGAAAGACACCGACTCCTTAAAGTAGCCGATGATTTAAGGCACCGATTGTTAGAAAATAAAAAAAAACGTATTAAAATTGAATTGTTTTATAACTTGAAAGATATAATAAAACATGGGCTTGGTCACTTAACCTTTTTATGTATGTATGCTGCAAAAAAAGTGAATATAAATTGCCATCTTTTAAGTTCAGGTACTTACTACTTTCTCGGAATAATAGCAATCTATATTATACAATATTTAAGTTCCATATCCGATATTATATTGTTAATAATTATAAATAATCCGACTAATAAAGATCAAATGAATACGTGAAAAAAATGTAGATAATAAATTTTTGTTTACTAATATTTAAATTGCTTTGTAACAGTACAAGTTTTCGGTTCGGATATTTTTTTCATTTAAAAGATATAATGATGAACGTATTTTTGGTTGAATAAGGTTCACTTGTTTTATTATCATTGATATTTTGAGAATCCTTTCGTATTACAGATATTTGATTGAAAGCAGTATAGTTGTCCATGATTTCGACTACACACTTGCCACAGAAATTAGACAATTGAACAGTAAAATACTTTATTATATTGCACTAATTATAATACTATTATTATATACAAATTTTTTTAATATTTATACTCTACATATGAATAGTTAAATAAAATCTCATGGTGTTCAAAGCGGAAAAAGATTTTTTGGTACATGTTTTTTAAACGGTATCATACGTATTTAATTATATCGACGCGCACTCAATAAACGAACGTACTACTAAAGGTTTATATACAGGAGCACGCTAGAGATGGCCGGTGATATTTTCATATTTTCACGTCTTTCGTTGTTAATTTCGTTTCTTTAAATTATTTATTAAATTATCATGTTGCAATTACAATTTGATAAATTATGTTTAATATTTGATAATCACATTGTTTGCATTTATCAAGTGAACGTATAATATGAAGGTATTACTTGCAAACCCAGCTTATCCAAAGTTGTTGAAACATGAACCGTGAATGTAATTTAGTAAATAAAAATAAATTTTGAAAGTATTTTTAGAAATCAGCCCCAAAAATGGCTTGAAAACATCCAAAATATCATTTCAAAGTAATGTAAGACTTAAAAAACTTTTAAATGAACATTGTTTTTCAAAATGAAATTCAAGATTCATATTTCTAACCATTTTGGAATAAGCCGTGTTTGCAAGTAATACCATCATATATGAGTATCGGTAAGAAAATAAAAGTATATAATACTGTGTATGTCAATTTTCAATATTAAAAACATATATGAATGATATTTCTTTTCAATATAATCAAAAATATCGGCCCCACTACAATACAGCAGATTTTTTTTTCCGATATACATATTTTCTTTGAGAAATAATCCATGGTGGTAGTAAGTAGCTACACTGACATCATATAAATTTAGAATTTTTCGTTTACAATTTATTTTATACTACAACCAATTATGTACTACTGATATAATTCAATTCGATAATATAAATATTTTAGATTCTTAGATTTCAATCTAACGAGAATAAAATCATTTCTTATTTTATTTCAAGATATTGTTCGCATTTTAAATAAATATTAAATGTATTAAATTATGAAATTTACATCTCTAGCAAAATGTTTTAGTCAAACTATTTAATGGAATAACGTCTGGAATAACGTATGGAATAACGTCTGGCATTCTAAATTAGCATCTTACGTAAGGTATAATAAGATCTTAAATAGCGTACTAAGTTAGCGTAGGTAAGATTTTTTTATACGCATTTATGAGGGATTTTTTGTTTGCGGGGAAGTGGGGCGTTTTTTAGGAAGTAAAATGTACTCCGTTCAAATAGAGTATGCACTTTTTGATGTACTTCTATTGCGATTGTACCGATTTTTTTATTAACCCGGTTAACCGCCCAAAATAAACCGGTTTTCGGTTTTTTTCGAAACACTCGAAAAACCGGTTGACCGGTTTCGGTTTAAAGCGGTTTGGAAGCCCTACCTTAAACTAAGTGATACAAAAGTGTGCTATCTTATCCATCAGTTAAACTTCACAGGTATGCGTCACTCCAGATTTCAAAAGAGTTAATATATTTTGGATTTCTAAAAGCGAGGTGGATGAAGCTGAAAAAGAGAAACTTCTGGAAAGAGTTGCCATCACTCTGAGACACGAACTTCACAGACGGAATGTTATAGGTCTCATACCTCACCTTGTATTTGTCCCAGGTAAATAAAATATTTAAAAAAAAAAAACTAACTGGCTACTTAATTCAGGATTAAAATAAAAATGTACATTGTCAATAACTTGCCAACATTATATCGCTCAACAAACATCAATATTTCTTAACCCCAGTTCAACGTAATTGAGTTATGACGTATTACTGTTTTTTGATCAATGTCTCAATTCCGAACCATCTCATTCCTTCTTAACTGGATGACTGCCACAGGCGAGATATCACGTCAAACTTTCCGTGCTCAACACGCCATTATAGCCGGCGTGCTAAGTACAGACATACTCGCAGCCAAAAGGTTAAAATAATTCGACATATTATAAATTGTTATTCTACCTGTTACGTAACTAGGTGAAACAAGTAATGTATCTTAAGATTTTTATCTATAAACATTAATATTAGTCATTTGATTATTCTACATACTACATGAAGACTACCAAAAATGAAGAGTGGGAGATAGAGATATTTACACTGTTTCAAAAAATATTGCACTCAAATTGTTCATACTTCACTTGCTGATGTTAAAAAAATAAGTGAAATAAGACACTTGTCCTCTGTTTTTTTTTAGATAAAAAAGCCGGAAGTCTTTTGGCTTTAGATGTTCAATTGGCAAAGGCGGACTTTGGTGAAGACTTTGTTCCAACTGATGCAACATTTCAATTCAAATCTGAATTCTACCTCAATTTGCCGCTAGAACCAGAAATTGCTGTGAGAACTTTTTTTTTATTGTTCGTTTTTAATGTATTTATTTTATTTCAAAACAATATGAGATTAACCCTGAAAACCCGAATGACTGTATATCAGCTAGCGCAGGGATGGGGTACCTTTTCATTCCTAAAGGCCACATTCATTTATCTGATTCAACATAAGGCCGCAGTAAAGAAAATGTCCCCCTCCTTTTTTTCGACTGTCGAACATATAATGGGTTATTTTAGCAATTAAAAAGTGTATAACAAACAAAACTCCTATTGTTGTTAATTACAGGAAAAGATTAAAAAGCTGGAATTAAACTCAGAAATTGAGGAATCTCCTCTCCCGCTGATGAGGCATGATGTATTTGGACTAGATCATGACAGTATGATTAAGAGCATCGCAGCATCCATTGGAAAATCGAGAGACGCTTGGAATAAATCGCAATTGGTCTTTGAAATGAAAAGAGACCCAAATAGTACAGCAATTTTCGATGACGGAGTTGATATCTCCAGAAAGGAACAAAAGGAAATTTTCACAAAGTTTTTGAAGAAGCGCCAGGTATTTTTTGTGTTTATTTCCACCTAGTAACCATGTCCATTCCTTTTTAGGCACACATTATTGACATCTTAAATTGTTTCGTCAGAATGGGCTGTTATTTAGTCACAAAACCTCTTTTTTGGGTAAGGAGTGTGATTATTCGTGCTCTATGATGTAGCAGTTGCATTGTAATCTTCCGTGCTGGATCTCACTGGTTCGAGTCCCAGTATGAACAGCATTTTTTCGATTGATCTATCGATTTCTCTTTGAAAGCGTGGGTGTTTGTAATGTTCTAAAAATTTTCTTCCCCATTTCTGATCCTATAATAACTTGGCGTAGCGAGAGCGATTAGTTAACCACTATTCTTCTCCTAGCTTTATCCTTCTACCCTACTAGTCTCTAAAAACAAACAAAGAGAGGTCGAGCGACTGAGTAACAAATAGTTCTCACAGAAAAAACTTCCGTTGAGATACCTCCATTAGAAAACAATATACTCCACATTGGGAGTGGACATGGATATTTTTTTTTTTTAAGTTTTTTTTTAGCTACATTTGCTCCCAATGTGAACCATAAGAACTCTTAATGGACATTATTTCAACAGAAATTCTTCTACAATAACTGCTCCTTGCTCTGTTGTCCGACCTCCATTACTGCGATTCAAACACATGAGCTCCGTAACCCAAGCCATCAATGCTCTAAGTTTATAGAATCAGTTGGGCGCTCTGTGGGGGTATTCTTGTTCAAAAAATAACAGGTTTTCCAAATTATGGAATGTTAATATTTATTATTTTAGATATTGCAAAAGAAAGCTATAGAAGAATTGAAAGGAAAAACCGATGAAAGAATTCTCATTGAAGATAACAGTGCTGATTATGAGCGCCTTCGCAACTCGCTGGAAGATTTTGACGATGAAGAATTTGATAATTATTTTAATGAAGAAAACATAAAGCTATAGAAGATACGAAACGTCTTTTTTTCACAAAAATTTAGATGTTAAGTTAATAAATTTTACTAAATTCCTTTTCTCTAAGACTTTATATTGGGTTGATGCAAAAGCTTTTACTTATTTTTTTAAAGAAATGTTTTATGTTTTTTTTCAAAATATTTATTATATCAGTCAAAAGAGTTCAGCTCAACTTCAGCAAAAAAATCTTCCTTTACCTGCTTACGATGTAGGACATTATTAACATCTATTTTATATTTTCAAATTAATTGTTATTCTTTAAATTGCTAATTAAGACTTTTCATACCTTATTTGGTTAAAATGTGGTTTGTTTATTTTTCATTATAGATATGGTATTTATTTATTTTGAAGAGGTCGTTACTAGCGGTATGTAATCTTATTTCACTATTATATACCAATTGTTTTGTATACCTTCTCATTAGTAAAAATTTTCAGGGCTGTGGAGTTGTATAAAAAAAGGCGACTCCGACTCTGGCTTTAAAGTAATTAATGACTCCGACTCCAAGGAAATTTTTCAATAATTTCATTTAAACATATATATATATGTATACCATCAGATCATCTAGAGTCAGCCAAGCATGACATGTCAACACTTTGGTCTATTTTTTTTGAATACACATCATTAAATATATTTTCCAAAAAGAATCGAGCCGTTCATTTTTCACGACTCCGACTCTGGCCAAAACACCGCGACTCCAACTTAACAGCCCTGATAATTTTACATAAACAAAATAGTATAGGATTTGTTTGTCATATTTTTATAACCTGTCATCTCTACAGATAGAGATGATTGTCCTTATCATATTAAATAAATGTGGAATCAGTACAAGAATGCTTTATTTTTTTAATATTAACGGTGAACACCTTAACCTTTAGAAGAGTGAATAGATCTATAGTGAACTGACCTTACTTTACTTTACTGACATTTCTTAACATGACAATTGTATGGCTTTTTTCCAATGAATATATGCAAAACAACCATAACTACAATTTTGTTCGTTCTGAGAAAATCAAGTTTAAAATTTTAAAGATTTTTTAAATATTTTTTAACAATCTCAAAAAATGATGCACATAATGAATAAAACTAGTTTTTGTGTTTCATATTATTGTCGAGTCTTTTTATATTCGTTTGATTTGTATTTGATATCAAATTAATACATGCTGCTGAATCTTTCTTTGTCAACGAATTTGTAGTCTTCGAGTACATATATACATAATTCACTATAGAAAAGATACTCTCACATGAGTAAGTAAAATAAATCAATGTTTGTATCTTAACCCTTACCTGTGTCCATTAGAAAAGGACAAAACTCCAACTTGTATTTATTTATAACTAAGAATTACGAAAAAAAGAAAAAGATTTCGACTGAAGGTGCTTGGTGGAATTTCGAATAAAGTGTATTTTAAGTTTAATCGTAAACCTTGCGATGTTATGTCTGTTGATGCTCATCAAAGAGGTGAAACACATGTCACATTTTCTAACACAAGTGTAGTAACAAATTTATCAAATTTATTTTTTTATTATCATGAATTTTAGCATCTATCACAAGATGCCAAAAATACATGTCTCAAGTAATTAAATATTATATTACATACTTAAAAATAACATTGAATACACTTGACAAACAAGCGCTATTGATTGCCAGGACTTCTCTTGAAATGTTGTGTGGCACACTAATGGCCTGCCATAACATTACTGTCCAGTGTCGTAGTACATACACCAACATGATTACACATTGATTTAATATTATTTCCCACTATAAATGTTTACATATTTAAAGAAAAAAAGTTTTTTTTTTTAAGTTAAATTCAATATATCTAGAACAATTCCATTTTACTCAATTGCAAAATGTTTTTTTTCTATTGAATTTAAAAATCAAAATATTCTCTACTGAATGAAAGAACTAATAGGTACGACACAATCGGAATAAATTTAAATTTGGAAACAATTGATCAAATCAGCGAATTATCAAACCTAAATGTCAAAACAGGAAATCTACACGCAAGTCAAAAATATTTCATAGATGTCAGCTATGAACTCTTCTCAATACCGGGTAAATAGCTTTTCTTAGTATGTATTGTGCATCTAAAAAATCAATTTATTGCATTAGTCACCATGATGACTCATTATAAATCTATGTCCTGTATGTTTGTAATAGTTTTGAATATTATATCGTTATAGGATATTTAATTTTTATTCCCTTCTTTATAAGTCAAAATCGAACAACACTGAAGCCGGCCGGCAGCAGAAAACAGCACCTGTTAACTCATACTACAAAACCAGAAAAATTGTATATTTTAAGGATGTTCGAAAAGTAATCAGTAGCTACTATAAATCATTAACAAAGTATATTAAATATGTTGCAAAATGAACGTATAGCGTTTTATTATAAATATATAATACACGAATGTAAATATATTTATATAAATTGTGGTCCCAAAAAAATTATGCTGTTTTCGATGGATTCGGCCATATATATATATTTTTTATAAAAACAAATTTGATGCTGATGACCTTGCGATGTTCTGTCTGTTAATGCTTCCCAAAGAGGAGAAACAGGAGTCATCTTTCGTAACACAAGTGGAATAGCAAAGTTATCAAATATATTTTTTTATTAAAATTTATCAAATGAATAAAGAAAGAGGCCATTGGCTTATTTTATGCAAAGACAGTATTTATTTCTATACCACATTTTTTCTATTCAGATAATCATAAAAAACATATAGCTGTTTGTTCAATAGATTTAATAAAACACTATAACTATTAGACAAAGAACTAAATTTATCAACATCTGCTTACATTTCATTTATTATCATTGATCAGTGGTGATATATGTACTGGAATAGGTGGGCCCAGCCCACCCTGAAAATTTTAGCTATAATTTTGAATGCAATACCTCCATGCTTATGGTGTTCCATTTAAATACAATCAAGAATTCTAAACGTGATCATAATGTATTAGGTTGGCATGTACAACCTTTTTCTTCTAGCGGGCCGCATTAAAAAAATATTATGGGTACGGGTCGCAAAGAAAAATTATTTGCTTAAAAATTGTCATTAGTGGGAATTTTAATAACATTTTGTATTTATAATAATATAATCCAAAAGGCTATGCCATCATTGTCTTTATAAATTTAAAGTTAATTTTATAGAATTTGTTTGAGAATCGTTAAGGGCTATTTTAATTATTTTATAAAAATATCTATTTATTTATTCTTAGATGTTTTTTTTCGAATGTCTCCGATTTCAAAAGGGCTGCATGCTGCCCACATTTTAGGTAACGAACCGCAACTGTTATTGATTGTTTTGTCTAGAACTAGTCTAAAGATTTTTATACCTGCTTAAAAACATATTTTTATTGAATCGTCAAAACATATTGAAGAAATCCATTCGAAATCCAACCGTTAATATTCAGACATATCCATTCTACGCAGTGTAACGTCTAGTCTGCTGTGAATTGTCATTATAAGTTTTTCTTTAACTGTGCATACAAAGCATATCCAAGTATTTTTTTTCTAGTCACATTATTTTTCTTATTTATTTTAAACGAATAAGAGAAATATAAAATAACTTAGGTTATTCCACGTATTGTGCTACAAACTGTGCCTTTTTCAGAGGCATCTTCGGACAGACTACTTAACAAATGCTTGCTTAGGTACGAATGTACATTTTATATTAAAATGAACTTCCACAAAGTTACCGCCGAATCCATCGAAAGCATAAACGAAATTTTATCAACTTCGTTATTATGAAACAAATCTGTAGCTTTTCATTTTTAATACAAAATTAAATTAGGTAAAATTGAACCTCCGTTTGTGTTAAAAATGTGAAATGTCTTTCGCCTCTTTAAGAAGCATTATCAGACAGAATAGTAAATGACTTGAATTGAACATAAAAGCTGCGAGGATAAATTAACTATGTGTTTATGTCTTAATTAAAACTTTCTGAAGACAATATATTTCTGTGCTTAGAAGTACATAATATGGACCAATTAGAGGTAAAGTGAGCCAAGTGATATTTTATAAAAAGTATATGGCGTAAGTTGTTATATTCTACACATCTTAAAGTATTGTAAAAGTGAAGTAATCTTAGTTAATACATATTACAATAGTGCTATATCCGTAAAATAAAAATATGGAATCCAACAAAACACCAAATAAAGACGTGAACAAAATTTTATCATTTTACTAGTTGGTTCACTTCACCTCTAAAGGGCTTATGTGTAAATACTGTAGTAAAAAAAATCAAAAACCAAATTTAATAAAAAAAAACCTTATTGTTTAAGTGTTAAATGTAATGCGTTGCCACCAAATTATAAATGCATTTTTATACTTCATTATTATATATTTTTTTATTTCATCATCAATGATAATCATTTGTTCAAATTGCGATCTTTATCAATAGAAAAAACATTTGAACGAATTTTTGGCGCTTAGAAAATTATGTAATTTTGTTATTTTGAAAAAAAATATTTTCAGTTTAAAATACCGAAGTAACGATGTTACAAAATATCTTAAGCCATCTCTATATTTGGTTAACAGCCCTCGCAGCGGCGAGGATCCCAACCCTACAGAACTTACACTGAGTACACGACACGAACAAGTTCGTTTGTACTCGGGTGGTGTTGTTCGCATTCGCAGTTCGCACCGAAATTTCTTTCATTCTGCCTCCAGCGGTCGCGTGTACAAGTTGTCAGTTTGATTTCGCTATTAGGGCGTCTAGCTAGATTCGTTAGTGACAGAATAGACAGTTTTCATCGACTCTCATTCGCCGGTATAGTTTTATATTCAGAAAAAAAAATCTTCGCGTCGCGCCCTATCTACAGATTCTAGTTTCCTCGAATAGATAAAAGCCAATCGATCGATAAAATGACTGAGACCACAGACGCCCCCGCACCGGCCCCAGCCGCAGCCGCCGCAGAGAACACCACCCCCGAGGAGAACGGAACCTCCGATGCGGCCGCGGCGGAAGACGTCCAGGACAAATCCCCGGAGAAAGAAAAGGAGGATCCACCTAAGGAGATGAGGGCTATCGTCCTCACGGGATTCGGCGGACTCAAATCCGTGAAGGTACTGAAGAAACCCGAACCCACCCTCAGCGAAGGAGAAGTTCTCATCAGAGTCAAAGCTTGGTAAGTGTCTGAATATTTTTATCGGCTTAATGCAATTCGCTTGATTTATTGTATGCAGTCGGTTGTTTGTATTTAGCGAGTCGATCGGCGGGCGTCTGTGCCGGAAGGACATCCTGCCGCCCGCCGCGGATCGCTCGACGCGCTGAAGATATCGACTCTTCGGCTTCGACCCAGTGGATGCTCCGATCGGGCTGCCGTTTTGTCATTAGCGCGTATTGCAATATGTGCAATGCGTCCCCGCGGGGCTTCGATGCACCTATTCTCATTGCGACGACGATGCACCGAACGCGCTCGACACCGACCGTGAATCGTTTTGTTGTCAAACTCGTTTCGCCTGACGGAATTTTCGAGCGGGCTTTTTTCTTCCCGCGGGTCTCTCGCCCGCGATTCCCTCGCCTTTTCGAAATATCCTTCCTATCGCGCCACAATCGTGATCGGATCGGCGCAGGTAAAATTTTCAGCCGTCAGAAGGTAAAGCTGTCAGAGGTTGACGTTTGAGTTGCCTGCGGACTGAAAAAATACGTTCGCAACAGCTGGGATCGGAGGTGTGCGCGATGACCGATGACCTACCCGCCTCCCGTTGTAATAATAACAATTTTATCGCACAAAATATTCCACTACATTTGCCAAAATAACAATACCGTTTTGCTCACAGATAAGGGTGAACGCTTTAGCCGCCTACGAGTTAGTTATCTTCATTGCAGTTTCGTCCTGCGAAACATATGTTTGCGTCCGCAAGCCATTTTGTGACGCAAATGGATGTTATTTTCAATAATCCGTAATTATTATTAGAACTGAACGCAAAATTTCTAAACCGAGCATGTTTAATATATCTCCGCAATTTCTTGGTTCTGAGACTTATTATTCCCAGATCCCAATTATGTATAAAAGAATGTCTGTAAACTATTAAAGATTTATTGAATAGAATAGACGAGATTCTTATCAGTATGTAGATGTGAATCCTTACGCGTAGCATAAACTAAATTATGTAGATAAAAACCCACCATATTTATAAAGTCGAATTAATATAATATTTAAATTCACCTCTCAACTACACGGCAAATGGCAAAATACCTATCAATTTTCTATTTTCTCGTTCGCAAAATCTAGTTAAATTTTGTATGGGAAACAAATAGCAGTACCAAAATCTTGTCTCAAGAGACGCAACGCACCCTCTAATTTATTTTTTCATTAATTAGTAAATAGCATTCTTTTGTGCATAATTTAAAACATAATTGACGTTAACTCTTACTAATTGGCGTATATTAAATTTAATTCTACATGTCACATCCTTTCCGCCATTGTTGCCAGCAGACTTCCACCCTCGATCTATATTTTATTTATCTCATTTATCAATTTTGCGTTTGAATTTCGAATATTATATTAATAATAAAATATTCCAAGTCGCGTTTGGCGTTTGACATAATTAATTATGCCTATAATCCATTCAATATCTTTAAAAAAATGACGTGGTTTACAAAATGATATTATATTGAAAATGTCAGGGGTCAGAATTTGATTCGATAGGGATGTTATATACGTACATCGCTATTTTCGTCTGCCGTTTTTGTTTATGCGTGCACATTAATTTTACTTTTGCCATTGTCTATCTATCATACGTGGTAGGTCATTTAAATTAGGTAGGATTGTTTAAATCACAAATTATGACACATAAAAGACAATTTTCATTGTAACCAAGTGAGGAACGCACCAAACTGTGATCCGGAGGTAGAATTACCAGCTAAAGATAACAATATAATATGTATTTTCCAATTAAACTATTGATAATTGCTTCTTGAAAACGGGACGTTGAAAAATTGTCTATTAACTGTCTATAGAAACGCAACATCCAAAAGTGGCGTTTTAAATGATAAAAGACATCGCTTAACACTTCCGTTTGCAAAATAAATGAGTCCATATGCCTTACCATTGGAGCGGAAATGGCTTAAAGAAATTATTTAAATGATACATACTATATCTGACTCTCAGTTGTACAGTTTATTAAGTTTGTCTGGCGTGCATCCGAAATCTCTTATTTACGCATCAATTAAAATCATTAAAAAACCACACATTCGATGCCAATATACCTATTATGTGAGTGTATATTACAGAAAACTTAATATATTTATATTCTCAACTATTTAATGAAACTATATACCCATTTCCAATGCCTGGTCAGGTTTCATATTGAAGTATATTTTCAATATGTTTTCCTTCCTAATAATTTGACCGATATATTCTTTTCGTCCGTTCGATCTCAACTTGAATCGAATACGATGCTTGACACAATAAGCGTACAGTATATTTAGTAAAAACTTAATAAATAATATAAATTTTCTAAAATTGATACCCCGTAAGTGACATCTGATTGTTCTGTCGATGCGGCTAGCGAAAGCAAATTAAAACGGAAAACAATGAAATAAAAAAAAAATGACGTTGCGACTTGTCAATCCATCGGTACAAATGTGTTAATTGTGTCTAAATTACATATGGGAGCAAATTTAAATTATTTATTGGTAAAATTGTTTTGACGTTTCATCTACCATAAATTTACTGTCACCCTGGTTTTGAGTCTTACATTTACTTGCCTATATTATGACGCATAAAATTTGCCAGTGATAGGGGCCATTTAACTCCCATTCCACCCCACAAAACGATGTACTTGACTGACTAATCGATTAAATATTATAGCAACTCCATTGATTATTTAGTTTCAAGAAACGATAACATGGCGAGTTCTCAGTTATTATTGATAATGGCTTTTTCGATAAAAATTGCAGTTGAAGACTTTCGATAAATATAGTTTGAATGTCAACGCTATCGAATTCAAAACACAATTTTCTTGATATGGTATTTATTGTGTTGGCGTTCGAAATTTAAAATATTTGACAGCTTCGTAACGTTTTGATCATCCTGCCGATTTTGTTTTGTATAAATTTTCTTTCTGTTGCGATATTAACGATAGATAAAGTTTTCTCTGTTGGGTTCTTGGGATTGTAAAAAATATATATTTTTCGTAGCACACTACAGTGGAACCCCCAATTGCACTGTCGCATTCCATTGTTGTTGCTACGAGACGGTCGTCTGTGCGGTGCATACAGTCAAATGTTAACTAGCGTCTGTGTATTCAAAATAGCCGGGCGACTGTCGATGTGTTGGATTTTGGCGCGCTTTGCATTTTATCACTTAGTAACTAAATATTTCGTCCATATTTTTTTTTTGAAAAACCAAAGTAAATTTTAGTTTTGCATTTTTTTCGGAAAAAACCAAATCCCTAATTTTGTATGAGATTCACTACCCCGAATTACACTGTCCCTTACTTTAGTGTAAATGGGGGTTTTACCGTATTTTCATTTTGCCCAATATGAATATAAAATTTGTGCTTAGAAATAGATTTGGGGAAATCAAAAGACCTTACTTTTTTTAAATATAGTAAACTCAGAATTCAATACTCATTTTAATTTTTTTCTCTGCCCCCTGATACGCTATAAAATATGGAATAATATACATATGAGTAACTTTAAGATTTTTTTTTAAAAGCTACATAATAAATGTATCAGTTTCATAATACATACACATTCTCTCTTCTCTTTCGAAAGCCAAAAGTGACAGCCATTTTGACAATATAACGACTTATACTAATATAACATTTAAGACGGAGAATTTTAGATCTATTTCGAGGTAGGGTTTCAATTATAATAATAATTTTAAAATGCGTTCTCACAAACGCGATCCTTAAATTGGTATTACGAGCTGGCTCGTCTTTCTCAGATGCATTATTAACGACATGCGACGGGAAAAATAATATTTCGCACGAGATATTATGCCCCTCTCGGCAAGATACAAGAGAAAAAAAAACATCTTCGGCTGTCGAGTGTCGACCATATGTTTGCATTCTTGACTTCGTTTCGACCCGGCTGACGACGCCCTGTTCACTATTCTGTTCCCGAGGCAGGTTGTCACTCCCACAGGGCTTAATGATCCATTCCCTCGAACAATCTTTGACTGCTTACAACGAATTGTCATTTTTAGTTAGTTTGATATCGACTCGAAAAACCTTCGTTTTTTAATAGTGGCAATTTTGAAAAATAGTAAAAATAGCAACGTATTTAGTTTTACAGTTTTTATATTTATTAGTTGGTATTATCGCTTTCGCCATCGTCAGAACTGATTGATTAAACTTACATTTGTTTCCAGCTTTTGTACAGCTTTCATAGCCCCCTGCTATGAACTAAGCCAAGGATGGCGAACCTTTTTCGCAAGTGGGTCAAATTTGATTTAAAAAAATTTAAAAAATCATGTCACGGGTCACATACAAGATCCCGGGATTGGGATTTGCTCTCCGAGGAATTTGAAATCCTCAATTTAGTATACTTTTTCCCAGATTGTCGCAGAAACTCATTTTCATAATTTCTAAAAGTTCATTTCTAAAAGTTCAAGCGGGTCAGATAATTTCTCACGCGGGTCTTGGTTCGCCATCACTGAACTAAGCCATCGATATGTTTATATCAGCTTGTATTGAAAGATTTGAAAGCAAGGATGTTTGCGGTATTCATTGTTGTGGTCTTGCTATCGATCTGTACTATAAACGCAGAAATTGCATCCAATAACCGAACTACGTGTATTATAATGATAATATATTGATACACTGCATTTTAAATGAACTCAATCCTCAATCAATATGCACAATGATCTGGCACTACTGTTTGAACAGCATATGTAGCGATAGTCTGCTTATGAAAGAAAAGTAATAGCAATATAGAAATATCTTACCATAGTTGATTTCAATCTGCCTTCAGTAATTTATTATTTCGTGCGCTGTGCACTACTCCTTGAAGAATTAACAGTAAATAATTTAAGGTCACCCAACTTTATAACACGTGGTTTCCTTCAATCGACAGCAAAGGCACTAGGGCCTCCAATACCGGGATTCATTACAGCACGTAATAATCCCTAAGTAGCAGGACTGGAGTCGTGTAAAGAAAAGGCGACACCTACTCCTAAGAAATTTTTCAATCATTTCATTTTAACTTATATATAATATATGTAGTGATGTAGTGGTACATAAATAGGTACCAGGTCGGTCATTGATTTCTTCCCTAAGTTTTAACAATTAAATCAATAAAAAAACGAGTTTTTATACATGTATGTACTTGAAAATTATGTTACAATTCAAAAAGGTGGCAGGGCGACGCACTGGCTCATTTTCAGGGACCAGGTCGCCGACCTGGCCCCACTACACCACTGAATATATGTATTCCATCAGATCAACTTTAGTCAGGAAAGCATGCAATATCAACAGTATGGACTATTGTGGCTTCAATACACATCATTTAATACAGGCACGGGTATACCGTGGCCCGCCGCGTATTTTACTGCGGCCCGCGAACAATATTATATTTTTGAAAAAGATTCACGTTGTCATCTTTTAACGCCTTTAAAATAAAGGTTTGAAAATAAATAAAATAATCGTTATTTTTGGATCAACCTTAAATATGTGAACAAACATTTTCAATCATGAACCTCAATAAAAACTATTTACAATCAAACTTCACCGATGAACATTTACAAGCAGTTTTAAGAATCTCAACTACAAAATTAACACTAGAATTAAAAAAAAAGGTTAAAAGACGTAAAAAAAGTTCCAATCCTCGCATTACATTGTTTTTCTTTCATGATAATAAATAGTGTACATATAAAAATGGTATTTTACTTGCGGCCCGTCGCTCATTTTGAATTCCTTAATTTGGTCCCGAAAAGTTTGCCCCCCCTGATTTAATATATATATATATATTTTTGAATGGGTCGCTCGTTTTTCACGACTCCGGCCAAAACCGCGACTCCACGACGCCGACTCCGACTCCACAGCCCTGCTAAATAGAGCTAAAAGCTCAATAGCGCTGGACTCACTAGCAGACGTAACTGTTTCAAAGGTTGGAGCTTTAAAAAAAAGGTCTCTCACACTTTTGAATAATTGTGGAATCTCTCAAATCGTAACTTCGAGTCCGGCAATGATCTTAAGTAATTGTGGCATGATTTGTTGGATGATCAATCCCGGGATTTTAAAATTGTGAATCCCGAGATCGAGACAAAAAAGGCCAGGAATTGGATGCCCTAAAAGACACCTACTTAATAATATGTTTTTATTTTATTATTGAATGCATAATTCGGTACAAGCGCACCCGAGATATACGTGCCGTCCGGTTATCAATAAGTCATTGTCACGAGGAAATGGAATGTCAGATGTGCAGAATGAACAAGCCGGCAACCGACTTAGAGAGAAGTGTCACTGTGACGACACTGGATATGCCAGTTAAATGGATGCATGCACCACATCACCCCCACAAGGGTTGGAATAGCCATTTTAGTTTTACACAGTTTCTTTAGTCTCTATATTTTGACATTTTCCAAGAATCTTGTCAGTGTTTTTTAATTGACTGAATTTACATTTACTTGGTAAAAATACAATGTAATATGTTCAAACAATATCAACGTATTTTAATTCGATATATCGATACCCTAGTTCCAGAGTGCACTATGTCTGAACTTGGCAGTATCGAGTTGAGTATAAAAAGTATTTCAGAATATAAAAACACATCTATTACTTCCAAAGAGTAACCAAGACGCTAGATTCTAACGCAGCATAATAACGCCATGGTTGCTCTTAAAAACATTTTTTTTTAAATTGCGTCCAATAATTACCACTAATAAACTGATTTGAATGCAGAACAATTAGGATACACTGATGCAAATAAATGAGCGCGTCATCTTCAAAGAATTGACAGTCACGGCTGAAACATTTATGAAATGCATTCTAGCGCAGCGGTTGTTTAAATCGTTGCTCACGCACTACTCACATTTGTTTTTTTACAATACAGAGCATTTTTAAAATATGTTTCACTAGTTGTCTTACTTTAAAACAGTGGCCTGCAACCTTTTTTAAACTAACCAGCCTAAAGTAAGATTGCTTACCACAAAGGGCAATTTTGCTGAACGAGCTTTTCTTTAGTGCATTACATTTTTAAGTCACGTGAAATTCTAATTATCAAGTTTTAAATTACAAAATAAAAGTCGGGGTTTTGTCCTGGATTCGCAAGTACGCGTTTAATAATATGGGCGGATCACCATTGTTGAATTTATTTTCATTGGGACTTACCGTACCTAATGTATGTAACTATTTTTTTATTATTACTATCAATGTTTGAATCTTGTCCCCTCCCTTTATTTTGTAATTTATCACTTGAGAATTAGAATCAATGCTTAGTTTATTCGTAAATCATGCGATGTTCTGTCTGATAATGCTTCTCAAAGAGGCGAAACACTTTTTGTAAAATAACAAGTGGAATAACTGAGTTATCAAGCTTAATTTGATATTTAAAATGAACCTCCACGAAGTTACCGCTGAAGCCATCGAATAAATTAAATGTTGATACAATGTTGCCAATCCTGCGGACTATTTTATTGAGCCCAATCTTTTAGGATCCTCTATTCGTTTCGTAAAACTATGACGTGCCGTGACGCTGCATTCTCCACCTGCCATGCTATCCCAACCAAACGCATCTTCTCCCCCGCCATTTTGTATAAATCTATACCAACAATTAACAATAAAGTAGCAACGCTGCTTCAGAACGTCGATCGATCATCTTTTTATTCAAATTCAATTTGAATGAAAGCTGTATTGACAACGTCGCAACACGCATCTAGTGATTTATTCATATCTACCAAGGATTAATGACTCCTTGATATGCCTTCGTACTTCAAACTGAATCTGCATGTAAAACAAGATATCTATGTTTGTAATAATTCTCTGAGCACTCGTCTCGTAAAAAATGCACAAATGTTACATAAATAATTATAATATCAACATATTTATGTATATATTAATCCCGATCTGACACAAATGAGAGTTTAAAATTAATAGGCAGGGACTAATATTATTATATTTAAAAATTAATGTTTGTTTTTTCGTACTGTATAGACTGCCAAACCGCTTATACGATTGCAATAAAACTTTGAAAAACTTTTTGCTTGCACTTCCGGGAAGGTTAAAATAAACTTCGAGTATGTCCTATATATAAAAATCAATGTTTGTATGTCTGCCATACAGTTCATTTTGACAACATATGCTTGCACTTGCGCGAAGGTACAATTAACTTACATTATGTGGCGCGTTTGTCGTACCACAGACGCAAACGTCAAACAGACAGAAAAAGTCTCTTCTTTGAGTGGCATTGCAACGCTTACCGGTAGTTGCCTATAAAAATAAATATGATTTTTGACAACCCAGTAAGTATATTAAATGCACAATTTATTCCAGAGAAAGAATAAATAAATAATTACTCTGTATACTTAACTTATCATTAATTTTGTTTAATCCAGAACGGAAATGAAATGCAATGGATCACAAAGTTCACTATTTTTTTATACTGTGTGTACATAATAATTGGCTCGTAAAAACTCAACATCAACTTTCTCAAAACTAGTTTTTCTTAGGAAGGAAGTCATCTGTTATTATACAATAATAAATTAACAAAAGATTTTTTAAATTTAATCGTCTCTCCTGCAGTTGTGGTTTATTGAAATAATATGAGCTTTTAGTCCTGGTCGGACGAGTATAGGCCTTGTGCTAGAATATATTTATTACGTAAACGGAAACAACGAAAGGAAAAACAGCTTGATCCTTTTTCCATTAATTCGGCAAATCTCTAATCGCCTTGTTTTCGCTGGACCTTGAACATTAATTTGTCTAGGGATTTCGTTAGTTTAGTAATACCGATAAAGTATCTATATAAGATATTATTTGTCATGGGTTCGATACACCTAGTAAAACAGCATTTGCTATTTAAAGTTTTTAAAATTTGACTGTATGTATTTATATAAAATAAGTCCGGTCGCATAAACTATATTTTGTTCTAATGCAATAACGAAAACACGATCGGTTTACAACAGTTACTGTGGTTTAAGGTTTTTTTTTAAATAAATAAAAACCGGTTGATTTAAACTACATAAATGTCACTTTATTTTAAAAATATGATCGTTATGAATTTGGTACTTATTCGCCAACAGCATTTGAGTTTTAAATAGAGACATATTTTTTTCAATTCTTTTTACAGATTACATTTGCCTTTCTTCAGCTTGTTTAATTTTCTTTTTATTTATTTCTTTCTGCAAATGGTTACTCTTAATAAACAATTATTTTATTATGTACATATATCGAATTTTGGAAAGGCAAAAGCGCGTAACCCACAGATGACAAATTTTACATTTTTTTATTTTAATTATTCCATGTCCGCTCCCAATATGGAGCATATGGACTCCTAATGGAGTTTATCTCAACAGATTTTTTTCTACGAGAACTGCTTGTTACTCAGTTGCTCAACCTCTCTTTTTCCAAAGAGAGTAGGAATAGAAGGAAAGGGCAAGGACAGGACTAGTGGTTAGCTAATCGCTCTCTATACATAGGATAGGATGGGTAAGAGGGGGGAATTCAAGACATCACATACATCCATGCCTTTGAACAGAAATTCATAAATCAATTGAAAAATCAATTTATAAAACTGCCCGTACCGGGATTCGAACCCGTGCCCTCCGTAGCGGTAGCCAACGATGTTGACCACTCGACCACACAGGCGGCTAATGTTTATTAATCGATATTAATTATATTTTAAATCGTTTATAAAGTCAAACCTTTTATTAAGTCCTTTTTTCCTGATCGCAATTTTCACAAGTCCTTTTTACAAAGTTAATCTGAAAATGTTACACTATTTCGGCATTTGACAGAGCGTGTATCATGCTGTATACATTGTGAATGAATAAATAGTTTTGAAGTAACTGCGGGCAATGAACGTCCCTTTGCCTTTCCACAGTCGAATTAAATAATACTTGTTCAAATTAATCTCGCTCTAACTATTCGTTATCAAGATGTCATAATATTACGATGCTAACGCTTATTTATTTAATCCGCAGAGAACATATATTTGTTTCTCGTCCATTAAGCCTAAGCCTTAAGATTATGTAATCTGTCATTTGTTACAAGTTCATAAATCAAAAGAGAGGCGAAGACGCGTCTCTCCGCTGAAACTTTCTTGTGAAGGAGATAAATCTCGTGAAAAATTCCCATCGTACGTGGTTGGATAACTATCTCATTTTGAATCAAATGTTATGTTGGTCAATCAGACAGAACATTCAACGGTAACTTATATAATAAATGAATTTAATATTGTTTATTGTGAACTCTTGAAAAAATACAATTAATGTAATAATGAAAATCAGAACTTGGGTTCTTGGCCTGTGTGTTTTTTCAGTTGGATCAATTAAACAGCACTTATGTACAATGTTGGGATTAATTAACATCATATTATATGAAGCGAATTACACGAAGATACTGATCTTTATACTGAAAATAAGTCAATAAAGGCAGTCATATAAAATTTAATTAAAATATCTTACGTTAAGAGATATTTTTAAATAGTTTCGAAATAGAATAAGAACAACTATTTTTTGTAGATTAATTGTTGAAGATAAATAAAAAATATATTTTATATGAGATAACGAATAAAATACATTAACTTAGTCATTTAGAGCGAAAAAATGTAATTTACTAATTACAGTTGAACTCTGTTATTACGATCACGGATATAATGAGAAAACATTCGTTGACATTTTAGATTATAGTTTTATTCATACATTTATTCATATCTGGTCTTGGAAAATAGTGATTCATTGTTATGATGACTAGTTCTTTCAATCCATCATGCGTATCACTAATAAAGCTTTACGCGAATATGTGATGAGTCAGTTAGATCTTTAATGCCCTGATTTTTTAAAACCATACATTTAATTTTCTTCAGTATAATCAGTGGCGGCCGGTCAATGTGGCATTGGATCATTGCACCCCTAGGTTCATTGCATAGGGGCGGTTATATTTTATGAAAAAAATATTCATACATAGCATTTATCCCATTCATTCATTTTAAATTCTTGTATTTTTTTTTCTTTTCTGAATATCCAATGCCACATTGAACGGCTGCCACTAAGTAGAATAGATAATAGACATGGGAAATGTAGACTCGATTTTATGTGTACCATTAAAATATAAAGGATTCGAGATATATTCGAGAAGTCACCAAAAATGGTATGACTAAGGAAAACTTTTCAATGGTTCTGGGATTTGGTTCTTTTTTTGTTTTTGTTATTATTCATGTCCGCTCCTAATGTGTAGCATATGGCCTCCTAATGGAAGCATATTAACATAAGTTTTTCTATGCGTTACTGTTTGTTACTCAGTCGCTTAACCTATAGAAGGATAGGGCTAGGACAGGACTAGTGGTTAGCTAATCGCTCTCGGTACGCCCCGTTCATAGGATAGGATGGGTGATAAGGGGGAATTCTAGACATCACATACATTCATGCCTTCGATCAGAAATTCATCAATCGATTAAAAAATCAATTTATAAAACTGTCCGTACTGTCATTCGAACCGGTGACCTTCGTAACCGAAACTAAAGACGTTGACATTTGACCACACAGGCGGCACAGGACTAGTGGTTAGTTAATCGCTGTCGCTACGCCCAGTTTTTAATTAATCGGAAATGGTGGGAGGGGGGACATCATAAAAACGCATATCTTCGAACAGAAATCGATCGAAAAAATGCTGTTCGTACTGGGAATCGAACCCGTGAGGCCTGGCACGGAAGCCCACAATGCTGCGCCATATAACCCGACAAAGAAATCCATTACTCAACAATATTTAAAAAAAAAAATGGTTCATTGCTATTTAGGGGTAATGCCATCCGTCTTCAGAAATATATGTGAGTCGCTCATTTAAAAAACTCAACATGTCCATTTTCATCAATTATTTTGAGATACTCCCAAAAACAGTTTTTTTTATTATTATTTTTTCTCTTATACGAAACCATTTTTCTTTCCAAATTAAATTATGTTTTTTTATCTAACACCTTCCGTTGAAAGATTTAAATTTAACACATTGTGTGTGAATTTATGAACGAAACGCTTAAGCACAAATCGTTTCGTATGCAATTCCCATATATTATATTTCCCTCAATCGTGGAAGGCGGCGACCCGCTGCTGCCATATGTTCGCCGACTGGAAAAATCGAAATTCCACTGCATTCCTCCTCAGTGCAATATTGTCTGGCCTCGAGGGTATCGAAATTATAAATATGCGAGGGACAATCACTCCTGAAATCTATTTTGAATAACGTATACAAAATGGAAATATTCCATAGGCTTCTTTGAATGATTTTTGTAATACGTGTCTTAAACAAAAATACTGATCGTTTTATCATATATCGTCGCTTTGCTGCTTAAAGTAATAATTAATCAAGTAACATTGAATTAAGTTTTTTTTTTCTCATTTTGCATACACTCAATATTGTCCAATGACATACTTCACAATTATTACGTTGTATTTCATGCAGATACTTGGAGTAAAAGACATCATTAACAAACTTATGTTATTTATTAAAATTGGACTGCGCTCTCAAACACCGCATTTAGAGTCATGTTTAAAATCAAAGCGTTTTGACTTTGAAGATTTGAAAACGATAAAATATTTTCAACCGTCGCTAGTTTTTGATCCGATTATTTTATTTTTTCAATAATTATTAAGTTTGTTAGCTTTTGATTATTACAAGCCTATTATGGTGGTTTAAGAACACAGGAATTATTTCTAAATATGTTTAGATGCTCGTGAAAAGACGAACCTCTTTTCGAAAATCCACTTATTGAAACGTAAAAAATGTGCTTACTCCAATGTTAACTTGAAATTATATTTACAAAATTCTAATTATATTACTAATTCAACATTATTTTAATAGGATTGGGATACGTTTTCGTCAAAAGAGACAACTTATGTCGAGGTGCTCTTTTAGGAGTCAATATCTTCCATATTGAAAATTAAATTGAATGGTGAGATATTAAGCAATCTCAGCCTTTATAATTAAAGATATCATTGGAATATTTTCATTTCAATTATCGGTTTAAGTATATTCAGCTGTAATAAGACAACCATAGTGTACTTAAAATGAAAATAGCCACTAGGTCTGCTATCAATCTGTCATGTCCGCTTCGAAGCGTAGTTTTCGCTTCATCCCTATCTCATATTCAAATTATAAACCCCGGTCGGCTGTGAAAATCTCAATTTGACGCGAGTGGGCCAGCGAGAATTTTTCTGTTAAATTTGGCAAAACACACATCTTCCTCTCGTAAATAATTGAATGAGATTTTAGTAGCGAGATCCCTCGAAGGGGTGTGGTTCCTCCCCACGTTCGCCCCACCCCCGCCCATCTACCCTGCCCGGCCGCATGTACAACTTGTTTGTACCTCGGGCAGGAATATCCAAGCTTTTTGCGACCTTTTATAATCAATTATTAAGCAAATCCACGAGGAAACGGTAGACCGTCACTTCAGTTTATATGTTTAATCAATATTTGGCATGTTAATTCTGTTTGTGGAGGCTTCTGGACAGGGAGCTTTTCTGTGTTAATAACATTATGTATTACATAAACGGTTTTTGGTACATACCATTATACGATATCTGTACATCGTCTCTTCTTCTACGGTCAACCTCAAATCAAAGTAACTGGAGCATCCTAATTCGGATTGACTTGTAAATTATAAAAAGTTCGTAGAAAACTTGAATAGTAAAACTATATATACTATACATTGGAATAGTCGGGTAAACTATATATTTTGACATCGATTGATTCAAACGCTAATACTACTATTTTTACAAATGAAAAAAAAACAGTTTTTTAGAACAAAGCTTCTAACATCGATATTTTATGTTGTACTAGCCGGTTCCCGGCAAGCGATGCAATGCCACTCAAAGAAAGTGTTAGTATTTTAATTGTGTTTATTGAAGTGCATATTTTATTTTTCTGTCTGTTTGACGTTTGCTGCCGATTTTCTATGGTACGATAAGCGCCACCTACTGTAATTTAATTGTAATATAACATTCGCGCAAGTGCAAGTATACGTTGTCAAAGTAAACTGTATGGAAGACACAAAAAATATTTTTTAAATATAAGACATACTTTAAATTAATTTTACTATGCCTATAACCTTCCCGGAAGTGCAAGTAAAAAGTTTGTCAAAGTTTTATTGCAATCGGATTACCGTTGTGCCCAACGCATAAAGTACGAACAAGCAAACATTGTTTTTTATATATGTTTTATAGATAATTAAAATATTAAAATATAGACGGATTTATGCCAATCTGACACTAATAAGAGTTTATAATTACAATACAATTGCCTGTTTTTAAACCAGCACATAATTGCCTTCCCTTTTTTGTGTAAACTAGTATAATCAATGCACTAACTGAATTATTCCAGACAATTGATATTAAAGAATCTCTTATACTTAACTCATTTTTGTCCAGTTATAATATTACTTACCAACTTCTGCCAGAAAGGTAAGCTTGACTCGCGATGGACACCGAATTATCGATATTTATCGAAACGTATTTATGTAACATGAATTCATTCACTTGTTCGAATTCCATTATGATTAAGTAAACAATCGCCGATATTTAGTTCCATAAGAATAATCAAATCTATAGAATGCCTGTGGAGCTATGTAAATATTTACATAGCTAAGTTTTGCCCGACATAATAAACGTAAAAAATCAAAGTAATGTGAACACAGCAAAAAACATTTATAGGCTTTTAGAATCATACTAAAAAGGACATTCGGAATAACTCTTTTTTTGGATTCTCCAATAAACATTTCATAAGTGGAAAAATAACACTTCCATTTTTCACTTTCATCACGTGTTATACAAACTTTTTGTTCTGTTCCGGGTTCTCCACTTTTATACCCTATATTATTATAATCATAAAACCTTCAACAAACAAAAATAAATATAATTCTTAAAATTACTCACCATTCAAATCTGTAAGCATTCCAATGGGTTAATCCTTTTCGTCAGCAATGGCTTTAAACTCAATGATACATTTATTTTTTATATAAACACGAAACATTCATTTACTAAGCGTCAGTTTATTCGTGCACTTGAACGCTTGAAGATGCCGAAAGGCGAAACCTGAGTCGTTAGTGACAAAATTTGTGTGAATGTACATACTTAATTTGAACGATTCAAATTTAAACTTTTTGTTGTTGCTTGATTGATAGATAACCTTCTTGGTTTTGTGTCATTTGTGTATGATTGAAAAGCTCGACAGATCTCTCAAAACCGTTTAAATTGAAAAGGTGAAAACTAAAAATCTTTGTGTGTATGTAGAAAAATGTTGTTTGATTAGAGTTTTGGCGTGCGTCATTTTTCATTTGAGCCTCTCAAATAGGAATACTTTTAACCAGTGGAGGCGAACCTGCTGCCTATTGGCCACACTGATGCGACCCTTTGACTTGATCAAAAAAATATACGCAAGCGTTTGGAAAAATAGCGTATATGTTCGACAGTCGAAACAAAGTTGGGTCGGTGTCGACGTTTTACTTACTGCGGCTTTATGTTGAATCAGATAAATGAATGTGGCATTTAGAAATGAAAAGGTTCCCCACCCTGCTTTACACTAAATAAATTAACTGAAAGTTCACACTTACAAAGTCGTTTCATATCAAAAAAAAATTTCTATGATCATTATACCTAATTAGTACTTTGTAATTTTTCTCTAGTAGAACTCATATAAACTATCTTTTTTTAGTTTAGTATTATTACATATTTTTTGCGACTTGATCATTCTGTACCACTGCCGTTACTTTTCTACCCATCTCGGTGCGATCAATACGGCAGACGTCAGGCAGGCAAGGCAGGCGTGCCTGCCTACCCGGCAACCGGCGCCCCGCACTATTTTTGCTTTTCACCAAACATATGTTTCGATTCAAACCTTGTTTAGGTCTCCGTGACATATTGTTCAATCTAAATTGTTGATATTTATTTTATAGTGAAGATTATCAAACACGTTTTTATTTGAATAACAACATTGTGATCTAAAAATGCGCTCATATAAAGTGAGGTTAGGTCGGCCGTCTGTCGCGGTTACATGGGAGTGAATTTTTCAAGGGTAGACAACGTACGGCATTCAACAAGTAGAATATATATATCGAATGGGAAGGTTTTTAAAAGGACTTAACCCACACATAACAAATTTTACACGATACAAAAGGTTTTTTGATGATTTTGGGTCATTGGCAAATTATGAAATATAAACAACTTTGACGTGCACGGTGACTGATAAACTGGTTTCTAATTGACTTTATTTGATATAAAAATCCTTTCTTTAATTCTTTTTTTCTGATCGCATTTTCCACAGATCCTTCATTTTTGAAACAAAAGATAAATTAAGATACCAATTCAACATTTTCAGCTTAAATCTTTTTAATATAAAATAAAAAATAACTTTGATTATTCCACGTATTGTGTTATAAACTTATGACACGTGTTTCGCCTCTTTCAGAGGCATCCTCAAAGTAAAATACTAACAACTACTAAATCTTTTAAATAGAATGTGTATCAATATGTATATATTGTGATTATCGAAAAAAGCTGTTTTGAAAAAACTGGGTTACATCCTTTTTCCTTTCCATAGTCGATATATTATATTTTCTTTATAGCTAACGGGTATTTGGGAATATCTTAACATCGCGAATAACTGGTACTTATTGTTACTGTTTTTTTTTAATGTATAATTGACAAATTATTTTTGCTATTTTACCCCCCCCCCCCATAAGTAAAAAACAGTATAATAATTTCACTTATATGTTCATGTTCCATTAAAAACATATTTAATGAATTTAATTTACCACCGAATCTTTCGATAACTTTGCTATTCCACTGGTCGTGTTATTGTGTGTCACCATCTTGAGGCAGAATTGTTTAATTATTGAAAAATGAATAACTGCAGAGCTATCTATCACAAAACTTATCGAAAATATTTAATGATTTTTTCTGTTTGAGAAAATATCAATAACGTGTATTGTTTTGTTCTGAACGTTCCACACAATAAATACTGAGTAAAAAGTATCATAAGATAAAATAAAAACATATTGGTGGATAGGTTTCATTGTAAAAAAATCAATTCAGGATATCGAATAATAATTGTATCTTAATTTTATAAAAAAAAATCTAGTACTTATATATCGGCTGTGGAAAGGAAAAAGGACGTAACCCACACATAGCCAATTTTACAGGAGGCACAAAAAACGTGTTTTGTTGATTTTGAGCCATATGCAATTTATGAAATATACACAACCTTAAAGTGCACGGAGACTTCTAAACTGGTGTTTAATTGACATAATCTAATATTAATTAAAGAAATCGTCTAGGAAAGACTTTATTTCAGTCTTTTTTCATGGTTTTAATTTTCACAAGCTCATCTTTTTGTAATCTTAAAAGCTAAATTTAGATACTAATTCGGCATATGAAGCATACATCCTTTTGATAGAACATGTATCAAGTTGGATACATTGTGATTATCGAAAAAAGCTATTTTGAAAAAACTGTAGGTAACGTTCTTTTTCCTTTCCACAGTCGATATATCAGACAATAGACAAAGTCGTTAAGGCACATTTGATACGACATCGCTTTCATCACTTGAGATATCCAGTCTGCGAAATATTTCTTTTCAAATTTTCCTGTTCTCTTCTGCATAGTAAGCAAGCAAGGGATGTAGCACCATGTTATTTAGAAACAGTGTTAAAAAAAACAATCTAATATTATAGAAATAATGTGCATTCCAATAAGGTGGTGTAGTATTTTTACAGATGTATTATTATTTATCCGTCTTATCCACAAAACACTTTTGCGCCCTGTGCCACAACTTTTGGTAAATTAATTGTTTTAATTTCGCCGGCATAATGACAGACAAGGCTTTCGGCTCGGTTAATATTGTAAAGCTTCAACTTGATCATTCACGTCACTCACTCATTGTGCTATGATATAATTTTGCCGAGCCTTAAAGTGGGTGAATTGTTTCAGAATTGTATGGAAGGGAGAGAGCCCTTTCAAAATCGCCAAGCCGTAAACAAAATGTTGAATAATTAAGAGCTTTGCCGTTGATATAAATAATCACAGATATGTTGAGTGTTAAAAATAACACGACCGTGCAGGGATTTTATTTAACAATTGTTACGCTGGGGTACGTAATACCGATATCTAACATTTTTCCGGGATTTAAATTCGAGACAGAATGTAACTTTAAAATCATAACTGAAAAACGCATGGTTGCAGGTTTTTCTTTACAACGTATATACAGTGGAACCCCGATCTACCGTTCTCGCATTATTCATTTTCCCGCATGGATCACTTATTTTTCATAGTCCCGCCCAAACACCCATAAGAACAATGTAAAATAATCCCGCATTAATCGTTCCCCGATTTACCGTTTTCCTCGATCTATCGTTTAAATATTTTGGTTCCGTCACAAATATTATCCCGATTGACCGTTTTCGTTGAATATTTCTCATAAATATTCTTGCCTCGCATCTCGTTTCGCGATTTTAAGAATCTTAATAAATTTGATAATAGGTGATGAAACAAAGCGAACGTATTATTATCATTTCGTTCGCTTTGTACTCGTATTGCTGTTATTTTTTTGTCTTTTGTGTTTCAATTATTCCATAATGGATCATTTATTCTTGTTTATTTAATGTTCGAACTTCGCTGACAACACATGTAGGAACTATGAAAAATTCGATTAATTAATTTAATAATCCCGATATTGTAAATTCTCGTAAAATTTTTGTCGCTGATTACGCACCATGCCCCCTTCCTTATCAAGATCAATTTATTGATTTTATCTTTGGAAAATGTGTTTATAGTTAGGTATGCGACTTCCTGCGCGTGTTATGGTGCATGTTGTCGACGTATTTTTATTCGATGCAGCTGTGGAATGTGCTTACTCAGACCTTTATACAATATGGGAATCTATAATTATATAATTCAAATCATTCTTCAATTCATAAATTATTTTTATGTCGAATATAGAGAAGGAGGAATAATTCCGATATATTTATTAAATTATATATTGTGGGTAGCAAGCACAATCTGTGTCAAAAACCTTAAGAACACAACTCGATCTGCCATGGGTATTTTTATACTGCATTTCGCAACGTTACAATACGTATTTGAATCGTTCAAATTATGTACATTCTCACAGATTTTGTCACTAACGACCCGGGTTTTGCCTTTCGGCATCTTCGGGCGTTCAAGTGCACGGATGAACTTGAACTGACGCTTAGTAAATGAATGTTTCGTGCTTATATAAGAAATAAATGTATTATTGAGTTTAAAGCCATTGCTGGCGAAAAGGATAAGCTCATGAGAATGCCCACAGATTTGAATAGTGAGTAGTGAGTAGTTTTAAGAATTATATTTATTTGTTTGTCGGAAAAGGTTTTATGAAAGCATTGACCTTACCGGGAATCAAACCCTGACCAGCTTGATCGGTAGAACCTATCTCTTACCTACTAGACTACAGCTGGCGACGATTGTTGACACAGCAGATGAACGATTATTGTTTGAATATAATAATTTTAAATACTATCTAGCAATTGCTGGGAGCATTTAACGTTATGTCTCAATAATTTTGATATTCAAAGAAAACGCTAAACACGAAAAAGCCTGTTAATAAATCTATGAAATGTGACTTGCGCGCCTGCTATAAAAATATGTCGATAAACCTTTATTGGTTATTAGCCCATAAAATAATTATTGCTTTTACTACAGATTTTTATCAACCCGTATCAATAAAAAAATCCTCGATCAATATGCAAGAATTTACACCATTATGTGATGTTGTATTCGTTACTTTTAAGGTGTTCACTGTCAATACTTGGTGGAAGGGCATCATCTCCTCTTTGAGAAGCATCATCAGACTTAACACCGTAAGGCTTACGATTTCGAATAAACTCAAAGAGGCGAATCACATTTTGTAACACAACAATTGTAACACCAAAGTTATCAAATCCGATTTACTTACATTAAATATAGACTGACTAAAGAGGTATACATATTATGGATGCAGTGGAAACACTACTACGAGTCTTGTGGTTTGAATACAGATCTTTTTTTTTTAATGATTCCGACATTTCTGACTCCGACTCCACAGCCCTGGTAATTAGAGCGTACTAAGTAATTAATAAGTTAATTATTTTTTCATAACTCTCATTAAATCCTTTATATCCCAAATAAAAAAACTATCCGGTAAAAAACTATCAAGCATTCTAATGATATGGTACGGACTAGGGCAAGGATGGCGAACCTACAGCATAGAAATAATCCGTGAATTATTAATTTATTCCGTTTTATTAATTTTCAAATGTTTCCCAAGATAAACGATAATCGTTAAAAAAATTTTTTTCTATTTTTGTAAAAAAAAAAAAACTGCTTGGGCACGCCACACGATCGAGAAATATTATTTGAGAATTTTTGGCACGCGGACCCCAAAAGGTTCGCCATCCCTGGACTAGGGCATTCAATCCCGGATCCTTTTTGTGGGATTCCGGGAATTTGAAGTTGACTGGAATTTTCCAATATGTATTTCCCTCAATTATCATTGTAGGAGCATTTTTTTTTACTCTTCCACGATTAACAAATTGAAAAACGCAAGAATTTACGGCATTCACAAAAAAAAAATACCATCATTTTGAATCTTTTTATTTTTCTCTTTTTTTTTACTCCTCGTTTAGATTTCTCTAATTTTCTCAATCCCGAAATTCCGGGATTAGTACTGTCACAATACCTGGATTGGAGGCCCTAGTACGGACACATCTTAAAATATTATTACTACTGAAAGTAGACGACAATCCTTTTAGCTCACATTATTTAGCCATTAGTCATTAGCCGGCACCTTTATGCGTTAGCAATATAAATAATAATCACGAGTTAAAAAAGCATCGCGTTTATTATTCACCTGTTTATGAACGTATGTATATATTTAGTATGAAGGTATTATGTTATGGTATTCCGACTGCTTTTGAATCGGAAGGAAATAACTCACGCCCACACTCTCGCATGTTTATAAACATACAAATAGCTGATAAAATATACGTAGCAAAATAGCATTTTTATCTCTATCACCATGCCATACAATATGCTTGCAGATAAAGGTATGCATGAATTGTTGTGTACTTTATCGATATAATAACAATATTATCGCAAATTCCATGTCAGGTGAGTGCAACATGTCACTTTATTTGATCGAATCGCGCATAACCTAATCCGATGGGAAATATTTCTGGGTTTAACCTAGATTACTTTTATTATAAGTATTAACAATAAAGAATTATTATTAAATAATATCTTAATGAACACAGGTTGTTCGCCACTGCTAAATTTATTTCCAATGGTTTTACCCTTCCTAATCGATGCAACTCATTAATTGATCATTTTGTAACGTAAATGTCATTTTTAGTATCATTATTGTTTGTTTGTTTTCTATCCTCCCCTTCTTGCTTTCTTTTTTTATTTTAATATAATATGTCAGAATATTAAAATTAAAATCATTCGTACTTAAACAAGCATTGTGAAAGTAAGAATGCCTCTGAAAGAGGCGAAACACGTGTCACAGTTTGTAGCACAATACGTGGAATAATCGTAAGTTATTTTAAATTTAAATTAAGAAAAGGCTTCATTAGATCCTAACACATAAAACGTGTTAGACATTATGCGATTTATGTTCAGTCCCTCATAAAAGTCAACTCACAAAATGCGTATATAATCAACTGTTATGACTATTAAAATACACATTATTTCGTGTTTATTCTTTATTGGGTCTTCAATATTGCCCTTACACGATTTTGTATACCAAAATTTTATTTTATTCAATAACAAAAAAAATTAAATGCAAGAAACGAATCTTCAAATTGTATACACCGTTTTTTGTGGAACGTTTCTATCGTGCTAAGAAAGAGTTAAGTGTAAACGATGTAATCATAATGTTGTAGACCAGTGCTTCTCAACCTTTTTGGGTCCGTGGCCCCATTCAGTGTCAATATTTTTCTGTGACCCACATACCCTTGTTTTGTCTTCCCATAAAAATTCGAATTTCAAAAACCCTGGAATTTGCGGACTCATTCAAGATTTTCAAATCCAAAATCGCAGTAATGTACAAATATGCCCAAATGAACAATGTAGGACCTTTTTTTTAGCTTTTCCAAAAATTTCGATTTGGGATTTCGGAAAATTTTAACGTGGCCGGCCCCTAAACAAAAATAAATCTCTGTGACCCCCATTACTTTTTAATTTCGTGTTTATATTATTGAAAATATAAACAAGCAATTAAAAAAAATACGTTTTTATCAATATTATTATTCCGTCATGAATCATGTGACAATTGCAAATTGCATGCAATTGAAAAACATAACCATTTATTTATTCGAAAACGTTTCCAATTATAGCTTTATCGGTATGTTGAGTACGTACGAATATTAAAAATGCAGTCGTGCGTGAACTTGGAAGTGACAATCTTACTAATGGTACAATTTATTTATTATTAAAATATAGTTAATGCTATGATAACCACATGATTAAAAACCGCGTGATACTGTCGATTATAAATCAGTAAATCTTGTGATTCTTATTCATTCATAATTTTAATCAGTATTTTATTATTACTGGCTATAGTATTCGTCATAAAATTTTAGTTCTTTCTTCTATACATCTCAGTAAGTAAGTGTTGACATTTTATTCAATAGTCTTTATCGTAGGTAATTAACAACAGAACATGAATATTTTCTATATCTACAATATATCTAAAGCTGTGTGAAAATAGGAACATCGTTAGATTAGGTTTAGGGGTCATTAATTATTGTAATTGGAATATTTCATAAAACTTAAAAAAAAAAAATGATTAAATTTAAATAGCATTTTTATTTCTTAGTAACCTATTTTTTTTTTACGAAATTTTATTAAAAAGACAATTTTACTATCACTGTGTTTAAGTTTGATGTACTCGTGAATTGATTATATGTCAAAATGCACACTATGTACTTATAAATTATAAGTCATTTTATTTTGAACTATCTCAGTTTCAAATAAAAATAAATAGGTATGTCGGATCCTATGGCGGAGAGGTTAGCGTAGTGGGCTTCCGTGCCGGACCTCACGGGTTCGAATCCTACCTAGTACGAAAATCATTTGTATCGAAGATGATAGTTAAATTAATACTTTCGGGTCAGAATTCCTAATTGATGTGAGAAATGTAATGGAAATACGGTGGCATCTTTCGATGACAATATGTAGTAAAACCAAACATTTTTCTTATCATATTACAAGAATCAATGGCAAAGTATTATGAAGTTTAATCTTTTGCGGAGGGAAAACTAATCTTGTTGGTATACGCATTTTCCAACATATCCTAAGCGAATTATCAATAACAATGATTGTTAGCTTCTGTTCGGTCCAGCATTATATTTAACGCTGCGTTTACAATTGAATTAATAATTCAAATGCGTCTTATCCGTGATCTGTCAACGGTGGACAGTCGCTAGTTGTCACGATCCTAGAAATGAGGAAGCCTTTTACGATGATATTAATAATTTGACATCTGCTAATCGATTCAACTCATGTACCAATCAAATGCTTTGTTTAAAAACCTCTGTCTGTTTGGGTGTGAGTAGTTAATGTTCCTTCCTGTATTGTAAAAGCATTAGAATCTGACCAATGTTTTATACGACGACTGCGTGAACTTTGAATAGTACTTGTTCATTTTCATGAGTAACAAAGCAAACCAGCGACTGTCAACATTTAAAATACTGTTTTTATATTGTAAAGTAATAAATCAATAATTTATGATTATTTTGTAATGTGCGTGTAAATACAGTCCAACTCTGTTATTACGATCACGGAAATAGCGAGATCTTGAATGTAATGATGAAACATTCGTTGACATTTTAATTCATGGTGTTCTCCATACATTTATTCACTTATAAGAGCTACTTCTCGGGCATACCGAGAAAAAATATCGTCAGAATTTTTCATGATATTTAGGACGAGCTATTCGATTTTTTTGCACAGAGCACTGATACCACCCAAGAGTCTTTGAGATGAGTGCTTTGGGGGTAAATTTAAGAACAATGAGAGTGAAAACGTAAGATGGCGAAAGGCAAAACCCGGGTCGTTAGTGACAAAATCTGTGGGAGTGTATATAATTTGAACGATTCAAATTTAATATTGAAATTCCGCCAAGCACCTTCAGTCGAAATCTTAAATTACATTAAAAAAAAAACAGTATTCATATAATATTGAACGTAAAATTCCATTTCGGGTCGATTCACTTCGTGGGATCGACACCAGTAGAGCGTCACAACCCACAGATGAAAGCGAAAAAAGATCTCGTCTCGAATTTGAAGTAATTAAGTTTCGTACACTTCTACTGACAAGTTCACAAGACTCATTGCCAGTTCCTTCGAGCGTTTGCACGCGCGAAGATGCTGAAAGGCGAAACCCGGGTCGTTAGTGACAACACTTGCATATTTAAGTTGCACCAAGCACCCTCAGTCGAAATCTTAAATTAAATTGTGTTTTATCTTTTTGATTTACATAAAAAATGGAAATGTGTATTAAAACGTTGGCAACTTAAAGCTGTAATGCATTTTTACATCTTACAAATTAGAAATAGATCTCACATCAAAAATTAACTTCCACGAAGTTACCGCCGAATCTATCAAAAAAATAATTGTAGTTATTTAGCACAGGAGAAAAATATCAGGAAGTTAGTCGTTTACGCACACTTAGGTATGTAATTTGGAGTCTAGTGGTGTAATTACCGTTGAGAATCACTATTAAAGCATGCTAAGAATATTAAAAAGGATTCAATTACGAGTAATGGCGATGAATAACGAGTATTTAATATTTTAATCATTAAGCAGATATGTTACCTTACCACTCTGTAGTCTGTAACATTAATTATTAACGACTATTTTTAGTTGTACTACGTCTTATTTATTACGCGTTATTTAAATACTGTTTTAAAAATCTAAATAATAGTGAATTATTATGCAAAATATTTAAATTTATTATCAATTAATTTGAAATGAATAAGGAGTTGTTTTCTTTGTCTGGGCACGTGTATTGTGCGTCTTTATACGGAATTTAAAGCTTAATCAATTAAAGCTCATCTTTGTTCACGACTCCCTAATTAATTACCCTTATTTTTTAATATGTTTAAAATAACTGAGTCATCATTTTAATCAAGTAATAAATTGAAAGTGCAAACTCAACTATTTAATCTTATCTAATCGGAATTGATTAAAAAAAACTACTGGTTAATTATGATGGCGCCACTCAATTTTCATACACAATAAACATTGACTATATTCGTTTTGAATTAAATTCCTCCTTAGAAGAGAGGTGCAGTTTCGTCTGCTATCAATTGTATGGGAAATTAAAATATATATCTACCAAAATTCGTCTTCCAATCTTAGAAGTAAAACAAAATCAACAACATAAAAAACGAGAGAATCGACGGCTTCAGATACTTTAGACCCTTGGGGTACATATCACGGGAGGTGGCAATCCGCGTAAAGAGCTTGCGATCCAATTAGGGATAGCGGGAGCAACCTTAACTTCATGGGGAAAGTCTGGGACTCACAGTTGTACTTGGTCAGAAGTCTCAGAACCAATGGCCTAAACTGAGTTTAAACTCTTGACAGAGTCATGTTACCTAAAGAAAGCAAATAGTAACCGTATACTGTGATTTAAAAAAAGGTGCCTGCGATGAATACTAGGTGGTTTGACTTTGTCAGGAACACGAAAATAAGAGAACGGACTAATCATACCCCTCTATTACGTCCAAAATATAAAAAAAGTGACCTGGCTCGGACATGCGCTACGGATGCCCCAAGACAGTCTAACCCTGCCTGTCTCTTCTACCAGCTGGATGGATCCCGACGTCGAGGAAGGTCTCTAATGACCATCCATAGGATGTACTAGGCGGAGCTACAAGACTCTGGAATGCAGCAAAGAGACTGGCTTGGGATACATTTTCTTGGAGGAACCGTGTGGAGGCCAGTGGTTATATGCTCCGAATAGGGAGGTGATGTAGATAAAAATATCTAAATTGGATGAAATAAATTTGGCAAGTATTGGAGTAAATATCCCCTCAGTCATCGGCTCCCAACTGGTGGGGAATTGCTGCCTGGGTATTATTTGAAAACCATCTTTTGAGTCAAAAATCTTGGGAAATTGGGAATTTTATTCTTAACAATAATGAAAGAGGGAATGGAGAAAGATGTTGGTAAAATCTTCACATACGTAGCCCAATATCAAGTATTCAGCAAAATGGGCATTAAATATATTTTGTGTCTCAATGGAAGGTGTTTCAAAGAGATTTTGTTAGACGATAGAACTTGAAAAAATGACTAGATAGGTATTTGGGTGGAAAGACATATATCAAAACGCAGTCAATGCTCGCCATTAGCGATACCAGTATCTTGATCAGAGCTTCGAACCGAAAACCAAAAACTGTTACTTTTGCCGGAACGAAAACCAAAACCGAATCGAAAAAAATATCGGGTTTTTTCGGTTCAACGAAACCGGAACGAAAAAAATAGCAGTTCGAAGCCCTGATCTTGATGAATAAAAGTGGAAATAAGTTCAAATGAATATTGTGTTTTTCTTAATAAAACGCAGTATTATCGTTTTTTGTTCAACTTTATTTTAAAAAGTTACTTACATCTTGTCTTGTTGTCAGCAACCACGCCTTTGGTTGATTAGTTTAAAACTGAAAGTCATAAAATAAATTATTCAAACTATAAAACTGAAACAAGACTTGTTAGTAATAATGCACTAAATTATTATGATGATGAAAAGACCCTCAATGAAGATGGAAGTATATCGCGACGATAATGTCGTCCATCCGGTCTGTTGGGATCAGTCATCTGATAATTGTGCATCAGGAATGAGCATTCAGATAGCTGCATCTTGCCTTGCCAGTCTTGTTATCCTGACCTTCAATTTCACTTTCTTTGTGCGCATCAAATGACACCAACGTTGATAGCATGTAAATAGTGGAAGCTATATGGAGCCGTAAAATCGTCCTAGATTATATGTGCTTCTATTGGTGTAATAGCTTATTTTTGTAACCATATATATTATTATAAAAGTCTGGAATATGGACTTTTGTATTACTATGCTAAATTGGAGGCACAGTTTAATTGTCACAACTAACTTGATTGGTTAAAAACTACTAACATATTAGTATACCATCACATCACTCTAGTTACTAGAATATAATCTTGTAGATTTATTCTATCAATATGAAGAATAGACTAATAATTCTTTAATATCTTCAAATTATTTTTCTCTGGTTTTTTCGACTCCAACTCCACTTTTGGATGAACACCAGACTCCACTCACTACTTTCGACTCGCGACTCGCCCTGGTAATCTTACATCATTCTCAAAAATTGCGGAATTTGGACGTAATATTTGACTGTTAATCAGTGAAGGGTATAGCCGTACATTATGTAGTTAGTAGATATGTTACCATATCGACTGTGGAAAGGAAAAAGGACGTTACCATCAGTTTTTCCAAAACAGCTTTTTTCGATAATCACTATGTATCCAACTTGATACACGTTCTTTCAAAAGGGTGTAAGCTGCAAATGTCTTTTTAGTAAATTAGTATCCAAATAAAGCTTTTATGTTTGAAAAAAGAAAGGCTTGTGAAAATTGCAACCAGGAAAAATAACCTAAAAAAAGTTTTTTTTTCTTGAACAATTTAATAAATTAATAAGAGACTGAGTCAATAAAAAAACAGTTTATCAGTCACCGTGCACTTCAGGGTTGTGTATATTTCATAATTTGCATTTGGCCTAAAAACATCAAAAAGTGTCTCCTGTAAAATTGTATATGTGTGGGTTACGTCCTTTTTCCTTTCCACAGTCGGTATGTTACCATATCAAAGTATATCGGGTATGAGTATTTACTGAATTACCTGTTCCGGTAACAAAAATGTCTTTTTACGGACTGTTCTTTTGATACGTTTTGTCCACGATCTGTCACTGTTTTGTATTTGTGATTATTTTTTCTTATTATTAATTTGTCGGTGTGTGTTGGCCAGTGGCCTGCGCAACACGGCACGGTGTCAGTATATTAGTGCCATTACAATCATGATCTTACTACAACTCGGCGTTGTTGTATCCAGCTAAAGTGGAGTGGTATTGCAAGTCGCATCTCTGCGTACAATTTCGTATTTTGTGTTGGGGTGACCGACTCTTTGACTGCAGTAGCGGTACCCTAACGTCGCTCCTCGGGCGCAACGGTGGACCGCTGTAAAGAATTCCATGAGAGCAATGTTAATGCGTATCTTAAAAGATTTTTTCTACGAGAACTTGTTATTTGGAAAATGTATAGAAGGATGGAAAATATGTACAGTCCATCTCCTTTATTGTAACGCATACGTTATAGCGCTTCATGCTATAAGCTTATTTCGTTACATGATTCTTCCACACAGCGAATGTTGCCAGTCATTCAATAAGTTGATACAAACAAATATTATACTAGAAGAATCACGTTATATCGACGATTAATCAGCCTTTATTATGTCTGAAATGCTTGTTTATTAGTTCCCTTATGGAGGGGGGATATGAGTTGCAGAAACAACCGTCGTTACGTCATGGTCATGACATAAAAGGAAGTCCACAGGAAGTTAATCGCTCTCACGCAAAAATGTATACACCACAAACAACTACATCTTCAATACAAATCTATTTCTCGATAAAAACATAATACCAATGTAAGTATCCGTCCTGGGATATGTATGAGGGTGTAAACACAGCAGCCAATAACCACGACGTGTACCACTCGGCTGCAGACTAAAATTTTATTTTTTTAGTCCTCAATTAGCTTTTTTAATTGACTTTAATTTCTCTATTTCAATATTTTCGATGTATTCGGCGGTAACTTTGTGAAAGTTCGTTTTTAATTTACAATTAAATTTGATGCTTTGTTATTCCACCTAGGGTTGCCAGATTTCTTGAAGGTCAAATCGGGTCATTTGTCCAATTTGCTGAATTTCTAATCCCAAAACCTAGGAATTAAACCGATTTGCCCAAAATACCAGCGTGACTCGTTTTTTTAGCTCTTCCGAGACTTTCGAATCGAAGTTAAAAAGTTTTCTCTAAATTTCCGGGACAATTTAATACTCATCCGGAATATGGGACAGCGATTCCAATTCCGGTACAATCGCGGCCAATCTGGGACATCTGGCAATCCCAATTCCACCTGTTGTGCTACAAAAATGACATATCATCACACATAATATCGCATTCTCATTCTGAAGTTATAAATCAAGAATTAGAATCAACTTTTAGTTTATTCGTAAACCTTGTGATGGATAATGATGTCACTTTTTGTTACTTAACACTACAAGTGGAATAACAAAGTTATATTTTTCCTCATTTGTAATAAAATATTAATTCGCGGCTCGAAGGTCTACGGTTGTCGAGCCCCGAAGTAGACAGACGAGTGCAGCAGCGGTAATTTAAATGAAATGAGCGTGGGCAGGAGAGGAGTATCGCTGCATAGCTTGCCTCCGATTCACCCACCGTAACGATCAAATTAATCTAAACGAAACCGAAATTTATTTGTTCGACGCGGGGAGACCGACTTTCACTTCAAAACTCGCACAATGGAGTGTTTGTTATGCGATGCCTTTGTTGATTGTCACGAAGAAATCATTTCTATAGCGTGGTTGGTGGACTCGGACGAATTGTAATGTTTTCTTTGAACTGCGCGCTCTGACGTTGATAGAACAATCACAACCTAATTGTATCTGATACTAAAGGACAATTCTATAATTTAATTCACGGTAAACACAAGCAAACAAACCGTAACTCTTTACCACTTGACTTAGTATTGTATACCGGCCGCCACTGAGGCCGGTCAATGTGGCATTGGATCAATGCACCCCTTATATATGCAGGAGCGGTTATATTTATGAAATATAACCGCCCCTATAATGGGTGCATTGATCTAATGACACATTGACCGGCCGCCACTGTACTAACTACAAGACATTATGGTTGATATCCATTTCTGATAGAAATTTCCAAAACACTTATTGTGAAACTAAATATTTTGCCGTGTTAACCCAATTACTTTTCCTTTTGATTGACCCACCATTAATTAAAATTAATCCAGTTCACCAACAATAATCTTTAATATAAGATTTCGACTGAAGGTGCTTGGTGGAATTTCAATATTAAATTTGAATCATTCAAATTATGTACACTCCCACAGATTTTGTCACTAACGTGCGCTTGAACGCCTGAAGATGCCGAAAGGCGAAACCCGGGTCGTTAGTGACAAAATCTGTGGGAGTGTACATAATTTGAATGATTCAAATTTTTATTAAATTTCAGTTTAAAGTCGGTTCAAGTTCATCCGTACACTTGTCTGAAGATGCAGAAAGACGAAACCCGGGTCGTTAGTGACAAATCTTGTGTGAATGTACAACATTTGAACGATTCAAATTTAATAACCTTTATAATTTGTGATAATATTTTTTTCTTGTATATTATACACGAACAAAACTATTTCCTACGTGTTTAAGTTCCGAAATATGTCGAAAGGTGAAACCCGGGTCGTTAAAACGCATACTAACGTTTGAATCACAAAAATGTACTGTTTTCAAAAATGTACATAGCCTAGTTTTCTCGAAACTTACCTAACTTTTTCCTAATAGGAAAAGCAAACTGCTCCCTCACTTATTCGATGATTTTCTATACTAAGCATAGATAATGTGGATTTTTTTTCTGTGAAAATGCTGAAAAACTAGGTGTGTGAAGAAATATTATATTTACGCGAAATAATCGTGAAGTTATTAATATGCACGGTTGCCTGTGTTTATTTCTGTTATTTGTATGCATCTAATAAAAAACATTTTTTTTGTTTCAGGTAAGCCTAAATCTTATGCGATCGATACTTCCCTAAAACCCCACTGAGGACTGGTGAGTCGAGCTTTATTTATCGGTCTCCAAAACTTTTACTCATTACATTTAGGAAACACTACTAATACACCTTTAATTTCTCTTAAAAATGTAGCATTAAATAGCGGTCGCCAACCAGTGGTCCGCGGAGTTATTTCTGCCACGTCATTGATTGAAGCCGAGAATTCATATACATATTTCAAACACGCAGCATCAAATGTCACACTTATTGATTCGATATAATTAAACAAGCGTTTTTACATTTTTATAATACACATCACTGGTATTGTTGTTATTTTACAAGTGTCCAGCCTTTTAAAAATATAATGTGTGATAAAAAAAAAATGGTCCACAAGTAACAGAAGGTTGGCGACCGCTTGCTTAAAAGTTATTCTGATGAAAAATATGTATCTCTTTTTTATCATTTGCTTTTTTTTGCAAGCAAGTCTTGATTGGATAAGTTTAAAATTATTGGAAAACGTAATAAACCCGAATAATTGTACTACGGTGCGGAATACACCCAGTAAGAAGATTGTGTAGCCTTTGCGAATGATGGTGGTGGGTGCGACTTTGAGTACTTCAGGAAATTAAACAAAATATGAATCATAACGTATTGATAAAGTTATTGTAGATATTGTACGATATTACTATCGTAAAATAAGCTTTAACGTTCATAATAGATGGATATGGACAATATTTAAGTTTGATATTACATGAATTATCTGTATAGAATGTTTCTATAATGACTGCGTAGTACAAATGCGCACTGGATTTAATATCTGCGTAAATTATCTAAAATCAAATTGCAAATATGTAGAGCCTCAACGCGGCGCAGATTTGCCGAAGGCTTTATTTTCTCACGTACTTAGTCGCCGTTTACAATAATGCTCGTAATATAAGCAATATACGTCGTATGTTGAAAATATATCGACTGATAATAATCCCATAAGAACACTTGTTGCTCCAAGATCCCCGATAAGGAACTACCATACCCAACCGACGAAATTTGCATATTAATATTGTTGGCTTTATGAAAATATACAAATGACTTTTTCTTGTTTTAAACTTTACTTTAATCAGCATGATTTGAGTATTCTCAGTGGCGTAATTATAAATCATCACATTCTCTGAATATTTAAACTGTACCTGTTAATCCTTGAATTAATTGCCTTGTTTTATTACTTCTGTCGAGGTGTTAAATTAAAGCTTTTGTCAGTAACATTGAAAACTTAAAACAACTCTAAATTGTGTAATTGCTACAATCCAGATCGTTTTAATATTAGCAACGTAACGTCTGACGATTAAAACAAATACTATAGGCTAAATCAGGGTTGGGAAACCTTTTCATTTCGAAAGGTCACATTCATTTATCTTATTCAGCATAAGGCCACAGTAAAGAAAACGTTGACACCCCTCCACCCTTTTTCGATTGTTGAACATATAATGGGCTGATTGATTACAATATATTTCCAAAGGCTTGCGTATAATTTTTTGATCAAAAGTCAAAGCCGAATCAAAGTAGCCAAGAGGCCGCAAGTTCCTCTCCACTGTGCTAGATAAATAATTCATCCAGCTGTTTGTTGTTTGTTGAGGCTCCCACTTCATCCTTGCACGATTTTCTCCTCGACACAAACATCATTAAAAAAAAATGATTACCAATTCCACTTTTGTAATGTCATCTGTTGATAATGCTTGTCAGGAGCGAAACCTGTTCTATTCATTAAAAGCAAAAGTGGAATTAGTACAAATGAGTATTTTATTAAATTATGTACATTCACACAGATTTTGTCACTAACGACCCGGGTTTCGCCTTTCGGCATCTTCAGGCGTTCAAGTGCACGAATGAACTTGAACTGACACTTGGCAAATGAATGTTTCGTGTTTTTATAAGAAATAAATGCATCACTGAGTTTAAAGCCATTGTTGGCGAAAAGGATAAGCCCATGGGAATGCCCACAGATTTTGAGTAGTTTTAAGAATTATATTTATTTTGTTGTTGTTTTTATTTATTTATTTTATTTTGAGTATTTCATTATTTGAATATAATGTCTTTCCACCAATTATTGACAGTGGACTCGCTAAAAGTTAACTAACAACACCGTTATATAAAAAAGTACAATTTGACAATTATTTTGACAAAATCTTTTCTAGCATTTCAAAATTTCATCTAGCAGTGTCGTACGATATAGTATATAATATTTATATCTTTAATTTACACTGACCTAACATTGCCCTTCTACCGATTATGCTGCATGTAGTTACACCACTAATGATATGTTATCCCATCATGGATGGTTATAGTAATTAAAACGCCTACAAGTTAGTGTCCGGGGCTATACCCGAGTGAAGGATACAATGATAATTATCATTGTGTATGTTTATGATAACACCATCACATGCCTATAAAGGTACAATATTGAACCCTTGTTTGTGTTTGTTCCGTGGAGGCAGCTGGCTTTGTTAATTCACAATTATTACTGAATATTTTTTTGATGTGAATCAACAATCTCGTTCGTCGTGTCTAGGGATCGCAATACCGGTATTATTGGAACAGGGGTTCCGGTATTCATGATGTTTTTTCAATACCGAAATACCGGGCTTACGACAGCTTGATAACTTCAGAATTGATAACTCTTTTTGATGATGCAATATAATTTTAAGAAACCGTAAGTTATACAAGAAGATCACCTGTTTATAATTCTGTGTGAAGATGATTCTCAGAAAGAAACACGTGTCACACATAATTAGTTACACGACCAGTGTTACAGGGAATCGAACCACGACCTGCGTGATCGGTAGAGCAAGCTCTAACGAACTGGGCCACTTACTACTTATTCAATTATCGAAATAAATAAATGTAATGGGTGGGCTTGTTTTATCTGTGGATCTGAATTCATAACTGACTAAAAACACCCAATTTTGACAACTCTTTTAATAATATATATTATTATTAAGGTTTTTATATGAAATATCGAAATATCTATTTTGATTTACTCGCCCAGTATTAAGATGGCAATTGATCTTTTCTTTTGTCTAGCTGATTTTTATTTTGTAATACCGGTATGTATTGATATATTTCTCCGATATTGCAATCCCTGGTCTGGTGCTGTCTGCCCTGCCCATCTGCTAACAAACTCTATGCGTTTATGGTTTCCATTATAGTTAAAATATCAACGCCAGTCAGGGGTGTAGTTGTAATAACATTTTTATTTTTTTTAGAAGTCATTAATCATTTAGTCAGATGCAGTATTATGTGTGATTTTTTTTTTATCGATTTCGCAGACAATAGTTCGACTACTCGAATAGATCACTTTTAAGGTGTTCACTGTCAATACTTGGTGGAATGGCATTATAATAAAAATATTAAAAGATTTTTAGTACTTTTTCCACATAAAATTTATTTGATCAGGACTGGTTTCGCTCCTCGCGAGCATTATCAACTGATAAGAAAAATAAATTAAACAGTGCTATTTATACAAGTTAAATTGAAATAAAAAGGTGTAAGCAACTACTACTTTTTTACTCGAATAGAGTTTACCATACATATTTTTAGTTATTGATTTATAGTAAATTCAATGGTTCCGTGACGAATCTTACAATTTCTGTTTGAAAAAATGTTTGTGATATCTAAAAATTCTTCCCATCTTTCTAATTCTAAAATAACGCGGAGTAGCGAAAGCGATTAGCTAATCACTAGTCCTCTCCTAACTATCCATTCTATTCTTATTCTTTACGAAAAAAGAGAGTTTTAACATTTGAGCAACAAACAGTTTTCGTAGAAAAAACTTTTTGAAGAGACCTCTATAAGAAGGCCATATGCTTCACGTTATGAGCGGTTTGTATTCTTATCACTTGATAACAATGGGAATATTAAACAACTTTCAAATTGTTTTAATTTTTATTTGGCCTATTAACGTGTTTTCCTATCGACGTTTTTAACACTACTATCTCCTTCAAGAAGAGCTCCAAAAGATTTGTTTAAACAATCATCCATTCTAACTACGTATTCAATTCGTTTTTTTACGTATCTGATATAGCAATGACGGAACAAAAAATATAAATAAAATACTTAATTTTGAACATGTGTATTTTATAATGAGTCCGTTTCGGGAAGCGTAATCGGGAGCGGACATCTTAAAGAGAAGCGAACTTTCTTTTGTCGTTTTTCTGCTGTCACCAATGAATTTTATTATTTCAAGTGTCAATTATTTTGAATATAGAATCGTTTATTTCAAAATGTTGTAATACCGAACAAATTTGAAAAGGCTCAACAAATTCAAGATGTAATTTTGATAAAACGTTAATTCCATCGAATTATTTTATTTCGAATTCGGAACCCCTATAAGCGACCGAACGACATTCGACACCCGCACCATCTATCGGGACCTTGTGTCCAATTACCACCGTTTTTATCCTAAATCGAATGACAATGCTTTTTATTGCTTAATTCCTCCTTTTCAAAAAACAGCTACTTAATTCACGTGGCTTATTTTTTATAATGCACAAATATTATTCAATAGCCCACATACAACTGTGTTCTTAATTGATTGATCGATCTAAGCCATGTGTGAACTGAATTTGCCCCCATTTTAAAATGATTGTCAATTGTTATTTGTTTGTTTCATTTGTTTGCATGCAGGAGGAAAATATGTACAAAAAATAGGTTTATAAATGTCGCTTCGAATGAGAAATTCTTATAATTTAGTGAGGAGAGTCGTTGTGACTCACTGATGGAATACAAGCAAACTGTGTAATTACAAATAAGACGCGTTGAACAAACTAATGATAATTAATGAATGTGTGACTTTTAAATTGTGTCAATTGCTCCCGTTATTATTGTAAGCTCAACATTAAAATTGCAATGCTGCTAAAGAACATCAGGATAGAGTTGACGGATTGCTTTATCATTTGCCGAAAAGGAATTGCGAGTTAAATTTTAATTGAAGAATGCGTTAAAATTATAGCGAAGCCATTTTAATTTTCATGATAGGCACACATAATACAGCGTGTTCTTTCATTGTCTTCGTTCTTGTTAGTTATTCAATTAATCGCCAGGCAACACATCTCGGGCATGGGTTGTGTTTGGTCATTTTCGACGAATTATTGTTATTTTATCAGCAAATAAATTTAAATTATATTTTCCAGACACCCGTTTGGGTGGTTAACGCTATTTCTTCCAAGTACACGTTTCTGAGATCGAATTTCCAAGTGAAACATTCGTGTATTGAACCGTTGAAATTATGTGCATTCACACACATTTTGTCACTAACGACCCGGGTTTCGCCTTTCGACATCTTCAGGCGTTACAGTGCACTGATGAACTTGAACTGACGCTTGGTAAATGAATGTATCGTGTTTATATAATAAATGAATGTATCGTTAAGTTTAAAGCCATTGCTGGCGAAAAGGTTTAACCCATGGGAATAACTACAGATTTGAATGGGGAGTAGTTTTAAGAATTATATTTATTTTTGTTTGTTGGAAAAGGTTTTGTGATTATATTTACTTACATATAGGGTATAAAGTGGGGAATTTGGCATATTTACCTGCTCATTTAAAATAGGAAGACTGTGCAATTGTGCTCTAATTATTTCTAAAATTTCCTGAAAAAATAGTTAATGAGCGTATGAAATTTGTGTGAATGTACTTAATTTGAACGAATCAAATTAAATATTGAAATTCCACCAAGCACCTTCTGTGGAAATCTTAAATTAAATTATTCGTAAATTGAGTCGTATATTTGTATCGAAAGGCATAGGTGTTGGTGATGTTTCAGTAATCCCCAACTTCCTGTAAATAGCTAGTAATCCTTTCCGAAGAAAGAATGAGTGACTGATCTGCAACTGGCCCAATTAGCGACATAATATTGGTCCTTTTTTGAAGATAGATGAACTATCACAATTAAATTATTCACTGATGAGTTGGGTACACCGTGTAGTTATTTCAATGGCGACCGGCAAGGGAGACGAAATGTGTCGGGCGCCATCGGAATTTAGGATCTTGATAATTTAATCTCACGGGGAATGCGTCAGATATAGCGCCATGTTAGCTTCTGTATATTTATTTACGCGATGGCTCCACCTATCGCCCTCAATGTTTATTTCTCGAAGCGCTTTTCTTGTAAACACTTTTACATATTAATAGCAAAAGCTATTGAAATGTTATCAACGCGTGTCGTTCGGAATGCGAAGGCCGAGATGTTTATCGAATACCCTTTTAGTAGCCATTTCTATTAAGGATTATTTTACCATTTATTTCTACTACTACCAAATTCTTTACATCAATAATTATTATGAAGAAATAATGTGATATAGTCAGTCGGTGGTGTGCTGCTAAAATTTTATTAACCGGCTCGCACCTTGGTCGAAAGAAGTTACCAATTTGCCCAAAATATCAGCGTGACTCGTTTTTGTTTTTTTTAGCTCTTTCGCGAATTTACAAATCCAAAATCACATATTTACGGATGTACTAATATCCTTGACGGGCTTAGGAACCGGCTCGGCAGATCCGGTGTGAACCCATAGCAGGACACTACTGGATATAGTATACACACGATTGACGAATCGCCAGGAATGGCTTTAAACTTAGTGATACATTTATTTATTATATAAACACGATACATTCACTTACTAAGCGTCGGTTCGAGTTCATACGTGCACTTGAACGCCCGAAGTTGCCAAAAGGCGAAACCCGGGTCTTTAGTGAAAAAACTTGTGTGAATGTACATAATTTGAAAATTTATTTAAAAATTATCAAAAAAATACATCAAACCGCCCGGTAACAATTATTTTACATTCTTATGACTAGGAATGTAATCATTTTCAGATTATCAAGAAGCGGACAGTTTTAAATAAGTTTTAAAACTTCGTAGGTTATTGATTTTACCAAATTTTATTCCGGTGATAATCATTTATAATCATGTACCGTAATGATCCAAAGACGAAACGTTAATCTGTAGTTTTTTTTTAAACTTTGTAATCTTCGTCGACTTTGAATTTTTAATTTCTGACTGAGCAATATCTTGATTTTACAAGCGCGGCATGATCAAAAGTGTCACAAAGGATAAGCTAATTATATTCCCCTTTGTGTATTCATAATAATTACTTAATCCCTTCGCCCAACTATAACGCCATTAAGTACCACGTCCCTGCGCTGTAATAACATTCTAACTTCACATTTGTAAATTTAGATTAAGCGCACAGATTTACGTTATATGCGGGGACTTGGTGTGAGGAATATTTAACTAATATCCTTGGAGGGTTACTACAAATTGTCACTCATCGTGAGATCGCTTATAAGTTGTTGTTGACGTTGAAACATCTAGAAAGTTACGGAAGAACCGATACTATATCGACTGTGGATAGGAAAAAGGACGTAACGCACAGTTTTTTTTCTCGATAATCACAATTTATCAAACTTGATACACGTTCTTTCAAAAGGATGTAAGCTGCAAACTAGTATCTAAATTTAGCTTGTATGTTTGAAAAAAGATGAGCTTGTGAAAATTGAATCCAAGAAAAAAGACATAAAAGAAGGTTTTTCCTAGACAATGTCCTTAATTAATATTAGATTATGTCAATTAAACACCAGCTTAGAAGTCACCGTGCACTTCCAGGTTGTGTATATTTCATAATTTACATATGGCCCAAAATCATCAAAACACGTTTTTTATGCCTCCTGTTAAATTTGCTATGTGTTGGTTACGTCCTTTTTCCTTTCCACAGTCGAGTCTCGTAGTATCACCAAAAACATCGATCTTGTAACTGTGAATCGATCTTGTAACTTGATTGTTGGTAACTGTGAAAAAGTCAATTAAATGAACGTGATTATGAGTGTTACTATTCAGTGAGAAAAGTTAAGGAGCACCACTATGTTCCGTGTTTTCATAGATGTTAATTCATTAATTAATGTACTGACATACCCGTTAGGGACGATAAAATTTGATCACCTAACAGATAAATGCGAGATCAACTAATTGAAAGCGATCTCATCAGCTGTCATAAATAAGACTGTTCGATTAATGCGGACTCAAGTTAAGGTTTCCCATATCATCGTTAATTTTCCATGAGCACGTTTCTCAATTCTCAGTTTTGAATAAATAGATTTTCCTCCGAAACAAATTTATTATTGACTAATTTACTATAATATTATAACCTTATTAAAATAATGAATTCTTTTATTTCCGTGAAATTGTTTTTTTTATGTCATTTAATTACAGTACGTCTACTACGCCTGATCATAAATTTGTGTACATTTAGTTGATCTAATTTTAACGGCGAAACGGTATTAGATATATTATTTATTGTTTTTATTTAATTTTAGCGAAATGTAACAAATTTCTGCCCAGTTCAGATTGAGCGACCATATAAAAATGAATCATTGCTTTTTGTTTAAATACAAGTCAACGGCCTTAACTCAATTTTATTGTCCGAAGACCAAAGCCAACATTCCTAGAGTTAATCGTATTAATTACCACTTCCCGGAATGTGACTCAGGAATACTTAGTCATGTAAAAATATTGTCTATGCAAAGAAATTTTATGTGTCTTTCTCCAAGGAAAAACACATCAAATAATGCGATGTGATACAATTTATTCTTTTCTAATTTTACATGAATCATTAAAGACTTAATGGGTATATTTTTTTTCTCACGTGTGTCATATTTCTGTTTTGTTTTTTATTAACAACAAAAAACAAACAACATAATTATATTTTAATTGAATATAATAAATCAACTATTGTTTTATTTCCCGCATAATATTATGATCACTTTTAGGGTATTCACTGTCAATACTTGGTGGAAAGGCATTATATTAATAAATACACGATATTCCTTTGTACTTCATTCCACTTTATTAATTAGGTCAGGACCGGTTTCGCTCATTGCGAGCATTGTCAACTGTTAAGAAAAATAAAAAAAACAGTGTCTTTATACAAATTTAAATTTAAATAAAAGGTTAAATAAAAGCAACTATTGAAAGAATTTACAAATTACATTATATTTACACAAAATTGAAATGCTTAACTCCTATAACATACAATTAAAAAATCACCAAAGACTTATAATTATAAGTGGCAAATGATATCGATTATAAACCCAATTAAAATTTGGGAAATTTTTAACAAAGTGAAACTACATTACTAAAGTAAATAATCTAATGATGATTTTGTGTATTTCCCACTTCCAAGTAATAACTTGGTAAAGTAGAGTAAGGTAACCAAGTAAATACTTTGTATCGTATACTATGCTGTTATCACTGTAGATAAACTAAATTTAACCTTATGCTAATACAATAAGTCAATCAGTATGCTTGTTTATTTCTTCTACACTTGTATTCTAAGCGAACAAAAATGTTATTCCCGAAGGTTGGCGGTAATTTGGTGGAAATTCATTTTTATCACAGTAAAAATCTGTTGTAATAAAAACATGGTGTATATCTAAATTTGCAAAGTGTTGTTGTTCTATCTATCCTGTCACTTAACGTTTCACTGCGTAGCGACAATGGCGAATGAGAATTACATGAACATTGTAAATTTTAAAAAAACATCGAATGCCTCTTATCAGATTCGACTCCCTTCTCGCCGCTGAACTTGACCGCCTACCTATGTATCGATTACCAATACACAATTGGCAGTCATCAGTCAAACGAATGGCTTCCGTCCCCGTCCTTCATTTTCAGACGCGTTATTATCGTTAGTTGTTTATTTGTCCGTGAAGTGAGCGGCGCGTCACTCGACACACCACGCTGCCACAATATCACCATGTTCATAAAATTCAGCTGTTGCAACCTCGGCGTCACAAATAGAATAGCATGGCAACATTGTGGCGTACATTTCAAGGGACGCATAAAGGATTTTTTGGACATACCATTGGATGAGTGATCTTTCAAAGATTCGCTCAAACGATCAGAAAGTGCTTGTCAAATTAAGTAAATCTTCTGTATTATCGCTTGGGAATTCGGGAGATTTAATTGTCCATTCAAAATAGGAAAACTGTTAAGCTGGGCCCTATGTATTTCTTAAAAAACTAATTTATGTTCTTATGTAATAATTTAACCCCTTCATCTGCATCGAACGAGTGGTTCTCGAGTAATGAATGATTGTCAAAGGTTGAGGTGTCTTTATTTAATCTTAAAGGAGCTAAATACAAACCGTTTGCTGCTCGTCAGTTCAACTGCATTCGTGCACTTGATAAAACCTGAAGATGCCGAAAGGCGAAACCCGGGTCGTTAACGGCAAGATTAATGCAAGAGTACAGCATTCAGACAATTCAAATATAATTAAATATTTATTGAGTTAAACTAGTTTGTGACCTCGTCTTAAATTGATATCTTGTAATATTTGTTAGAAAGCGTTAAATATCATGATATATGAGAATTTTGTTATTATTTTTGTATGTAAACGAACAATACTTTTGACGTAACATATTACGTATATTCTACTCTTTTATTTATTGGTTTCTTAATGTTTTTTTAACGAGCCATTGTAGAAATAAGTTATTTATTTATATATTTGTCATTGTTAGACCCTTCATATTGTTTTTTTGAATTGTTCAAATTATGTATATTCTATAATTTAAGATTTCGACTGAAGGTGCTTGGTGGAATTTCAATATTAAATTTGAATCATTCAAATTATGTACACTCCCACAGATTTTGTCACTAACGACCCGGGTTTCGCCTTTCGGCATCTTCAGGCGTTCAAGCGCACGGATGAACTTGAACTGACGCTTAGTAAATGGATGTTTCGTGTTTATATATTAAATAAATGTATCACTGAGTCTAAAGCCATCGCTGGCGAAAAAGGGTAAGCTCATGGGAATTCCCAAAGATTTGAGTAGTGAGTGGTTTTTAGAATTATATTTATTTGTTTGTCGGCAAAGGTTTTATGATATTATTTATGATATTATTTATATAGTGTTAAAGATAGAAATAAATTCAATGATGAGTTAGTCACTCTTAAGAATATTAAAGCTAAAATTAAAGAAAATGATATCATTGTCACAAAAGCGGATAAAGGAAGTACCACAGTTCTGTTAACGCGTGATCATTACGTTGATAAAATTAATAATTTTCTCGATAGTAACAATATAGTCCAACTTAAAAAAGACCCTACAGTAAAATTTAACAAAGATGTCAAAGATGTCATTAATAGTTGTAATATTACCATCAGCCCTAAAGATATATATTATTTGTCTACACGGAATCCGCTAGCTCCCAAATTTTACGGATTACCGAAACTTCACAAACCTTCAATCCCAATTCGCCCTGTAGTGTCATATATTAATGCCCCAGCCTATACATTATCGAAAAAAGCTAACACCCTCATTCGTAAACATAGTGGATTCAAGCCGACATATAGTGTAAAAAATTCATTAGAATTAGTTGAAAAACTTAAAAATCAAATCATTCCTTGCAACTCAAAATTAATTTCCTTTGACGTGGTCAGTTTATTTACTAATGTACCAGTCAACAAATGCAAAAGGATTATCGAAGATACCTTAAATGCACGTAGAGTCAACCCAATAGTAACAAAAGAGTTACTAAATATATTAGATGTTTGCGTTGGCCAGAATTATTTCCAATTTAACAATAAAATTTATAAACAAACAGAAGGCCTTGCGATGGGGAACTGTCTGTCGCCGTTGTTAGCTGAATTTTATATGAACTATTTAGAAGATAAAATTTTTAGAAACAAAACAGAAGCCAAACCTATAGTCTATTGGTTCCGATATGTAGACGATATTATTTGCTTGTTTAATGGAACGGATAGACAAATAACTAACTTTCATAACTTTATAAATTCATTAGATAAAAATATTAAATTCACGTTAGAAGTCGGAGGCAAGAATATTAACTTTCTTGACCTAAATATTAATATTGAAAACGGTTCTCACGAATTTAAAATATTTCGGAAGCCTACGTTTTCGGATACCGTGATACATAAGGATTCAATGCACCCATTTTCTTATAAACTAGCCGCTTTTCATTCAGAAATTCATAGACTTGTGAGTGTTCCTTTGAATGAAAAGAACTTTAATATCGAATTAAAAATCATCAAACAAATCGCCATCAACAATGGATACGATATGTCTCTTATAGACAATCTTTTATCAAAAAAACAAACTAAACTTGCAGAAAAAATGTTATTTCAAGGTACATTGTCAAAGGACATAGATCATACTAGGTATTGGCGTAGAATCATTTATTTAGGAAATACTAGTCTTAAAATTAAAAAACAACTAGCTGATAGTGTTAGACCAGCCTTTTACTGTAAAAGCTCTTTAGGCAAATTATTAGTTAACAATAAAGATAAAATACATTACCTAAATAAATCTGGAATTTATAGATTACAATGCTCTTGTTGTAATAAATTTTATATCGGCAAAACAGAGAGGACTTTAAAAATCAGGGTATTAGAACATATGGCAGCCTTTAGACTGAAAAAGGACACGTCTACTTTTGCTAATCACTTAATTTCGGAAGGACACGTGTTCAATCAGGAACAGGGGATAAAAATGTTACACCCAAATACGGACAGTCATAAGCTCTTTTTCCAGGAAATTTTAGAAATTAATAGGGCACAGTTACATAGTCTTCCGATTTTGAACGAGATATTAAACCTGCCTGGGTCTCCACTTCTATACCCTATATAAATAATATCATAAATAATATCATAAAACCTTTGCCGACAAACAAATAAATATAATTCTAAAAACCACTCACTACTCAAATCTTTGGGAATTCCCATGAGCTTACCCTTTTTCGCCAGCGATGGCTTTAGACTCAGTGATACATTTATTTAATATATAAACACGAAACATCCATTTACTAAGCGTCAGTTCAAGTTCATCCGTGCGCTTGAACGCCTGAAGATGCCGAAAGGCGAAACCCGGGTCGTTAGTGACAAAATCTGTGGGAGTGTACATAATTTGAATGATTCAAATTTATGTATATTCACACAAGTTTTCTCGCTAACGACCCGGGTTTCGCCTTTCGGCATCTTGAGGCGTTTAAGTACACGAATGAAGTTAAACTGACCTTCATATTGTGTTTTATATGTTTGTATACAATCTCATTGTATTATAAGATAATGTAGTGTGTAGTTTTATTTGATTTCAATTAAGATGTACTACAAAATACAAACGTTTGTTTTCTTTGCTTCTATTTCACGAGACATTTTGTGGCAATACACAAAATATTAACCAAACAGAATTTTGAATTATTACAATACACAATAATTATTATAATACCCAGCTTGCTCAAACGATTTTATAGAAGTTAAGAAAAAATATACTTCCGTAAGTCCGTAAAGTCCGCGAGGCAGAGAACAAAGTGAATTTAATTTTCGTCGAGATGGAAAAATATCAGTTCTTTCATCTCGAACGTCTAGACTTTCGATACGCTATTCTGTGAATAACGTATCGCACAAAAACACAAAAGAAAAAAAAACCACAAGTGACTCTAAATTGAAGGTCTCTGAAGCAAGTTCCAGGACCGGAAAGTCCCCCACACACATTGTGTTCGGTTCGTGTCCCAAAAATCGCATTGGGTATCGAAAAACAATGTTGCCATTTAAGGTCATAAACAATCAAACAATCGATATTACTGGTTACATGATGAAAAAATTTAAACACAATTTAACTAAGATTTCAACTGTCTGCCAGTGTCATCACAAAAGTGGTAGTAAGAGCGTGTAGGCCTATAAATAATATCGTATCAACAGTTATTCAGTTAATGTTTGATCGGTCCGCGCAGCCTTTGAAATTTCCGCGCAGCTAACCTCTTGTCTTAGAGGTTCCGGTACCTTTTTTTTCAAAAAACTTCGACTAGAGGTCTGCACGGGCCGAAATTTTACAAAATTACCCGGTCCGAGCCCGAAAAACTCAGGCCCGGGTCTAATACCACACTTGTTACCCGAACCCGACTCGAAGCCCAGATTTATACTCCTCAGCCGGAAAAAACCCGTTTAATAATTTACAAGAAAATAAGATTCATTATAGAACTGGTAATAATTAAAATCATCATGGCTGACTTATGACACGACCGTAGACTGATATATTTTTCTGAAGAAATAAATCCCTTACCCGGGCCGGGTAGGAGCCCTGGGGCCAGGCCCGGGCCCGTGCAGACCTCTACTATGTACATTCGAGAGCAGAATGCGTGATTGCCGTTCATAAATTATTTATGGATATTAAAACGGAACAACCATTTCGCGCTTGTGCATGGCAATGGCACCTACGTATAAATACTTTTATTGCAGCTAATTTGATCTCGATTTGATTGGCGCTGATTGCTGTTTGATATACCTAACGCATAAGTTCAACTTCTTCTGATGTTGTATGATATAAGCATGGTATTAAATTTCGTGTTTTTTGACAGCTGCGGTTTTGGCTTTTTTGTTTTGTCATATTTAACAAATAACCAGATATGTTCTGTAATATTTTTTTCAAGTGGTAGTGTATATTCTAGTGGCCACATCGGCATATTACTTACCGAAACAGCTTCTTGGCACCTCGTGCCCTGCATTTTTTTAACGTCTCGTTTTCCTCCTTACCTTACCTTACTTTCTAATATTCGTCACAGTAACTCTTATTTCTTACGAAACAAAATGTGTCCGAAAACAGAAAATTTTCATTAAATTTCAATTTTGATTACTAAAATTTATCAACCAAGAAAACGTAGGTTCTTACCTACGTTTTCTTTGTCACATTTCAAATTTTCCAAGTCTGAAATTATTTTAATTTAATCCATATCCGCTCACAATGTGAAGCATTAAGCTTCCTAATAGATATATCTCAACAGAATTTGTTTTATGAGAACTGTTTGTCACTGTCGATAAACTTATCTTTTCAAAGAGAGTAGTAAAGACAGAAGGGTAGCGCACGACAGGACTAGTGATAACTTACCGTTATTATAGGATTGGAAGGGTGGGAGGGAATTTTTCGACATCACAAACACTCGTGCCTTGGAACAGAGATCGATTGAACAAATGAAGTTCGTAGCGAGACTCGATCCCGTCAGATCCGCCACGAAAGCCAACTACATCACCGCTGCGCCATTGACCCGACCCGACAATTAAACACCGTTTATGAAGAGGAAGGATATTTTACTATAATTATTTTCCATAGCATTAAAGAAATGCCGTCTCATTTTGTCTATTTTTTAATTATTCATATTATGATGACTATACGTACCGATGAATTTCGAAATTAATGACAATTAGTACCGGATTGTATTTAAATTTTCATTACCAATTGGTGTGAATCAAATTGTCATTATGTTTTCTATAAATGCGTTACCCAAGTGGTCGACCCAAGGCCACTTAATTTAAGAATTATGCCACTGCCTCCGCTCAACTATGAAAATTATTAACGAAAAACGTGTGAACCTTAGATACACATTATGACTCACCTGCAGAAACGTTTTAAACTATGATGGCACATTATTTGACCACTTAATGGGCCATTTCAACAGCGGATCATATTAATTACAAATAAAAAAAAATATGTACGCATTTTATCCTATTCATACAATACAATATTAACATTTTTTTTAAAACAAATTTAACTTATAATTAGTGTGCGGTGCGCTAAGATTTTAGTACTATATACTCATTTAGTTCTAATATAGTTTTGCGAGGCGCTTGCGCACAGACGCAGTAAACCTTGAGACGGCCCTGTGTAGGTGTACAAATTCGATTGCAATGATGGATGATAACTAGTTTTATTACAAACACACTTAACTCTTTTTTTAAACGCTAGATACGTTCCGCCTTTGTGGTCGAGTGGTCAACATCGTTGGCTACCGATACGGAGGGCACGGGTTCGAATCCCAGTACGGGCAGTTTTATAAATTGATTTTTCAATTGATTTATGAATTTCTGTTCAAAGGCATGGATGTATGTATGTCTTGAATTCCCCCCTCCCACCCATCCTATCCTATGAACGAGGCGTATCAAGAGTGATAAGCTAACCACTAGTCCTGTCCTAGCCCTACCCTTCTATTCCTACTCTCTTTGGAAAAAGAGAGGTCGAGCAACTGAGAAACAAGCAGCTCTCGTAGAAACATTTTTGTTGAGATAAACTCCATTAGGAGTCTATATGGTCCATATTGGAAGCGGACATGGTAAAAAAAAAAGATACGTTCCACAAAAAACCGTGTAAAAAGTGATTAAGTTTGTAGGAAAATTAAATCCCTGAATTTTAAAAACCGTGTTATTTCAAAAAAGAACATTATTGTCGTATACAAAATCGTGTTTAAAAAAAGGTTTATAATGATAACCCGATAAAAAAAATACACACCATATTATTCATAATGCAGTCGAACTTGGTTATTACGAGGATGATGGGACCGACTGAATTTGCTCGTTATATCAGAGAATAGGTAGTTTATTTTATTCTTACAAACATACCCATCACATGTAGACATGAAGCATCTGTAGTGGTCACATAACACAAAAAGTTGCAATTCAAACAAAAATACATACACACATTTTACATTTTTCTGTCAATCCAATTTTTTTATAAAATTTAAAATTCATACTTGCTTCACTGTTTTCACTCTTATTGTTCTTACATTTACCCTCAAGGCACTCAACCCATTAAAAGACTCTTTGGTGGTCTCAGTGCTCTGTGCAAACATTTCGACTAGCTCGTCCAATATATCACGAGTTCTGGAGATCGTGAAAATTTTTTACGATATTTTTGCTCGGTCTGCCCTAGAAGTAGCTCGTTATAAAGGTGAATAAATGTATGGAGAAAACCATAAACTAAAATGTCAACGAATGTTGCCTCATTACATCCGAGATCTCGCTATTTCTGTGGTCGTTATAACCAAGTTCGAATGTATGTATATTAATTATGACAAAATAAAACTATTCATCGCTGCTTGATGATATACTGGGGATTTTCATGAGGGACTGGACATCGCTCCTATCCCTAGATATGTCTGATATGTGTTAAGATTTAATAAACCGTTTTGTTTGTTATTACTGTCATTTGTAATTGAATTTCTTGTTATTAGGAAATACATTATTAGCTTGTGTTCTTTTTTTGTCTGGAAATCATCTTCGAACACATATTTCGTATTCAAATATATTTTTTGTTCTTTTTGACGGACCGTGTTATTTCAAAATCGTGCCAAAAACAGTGTAAAAAAGAGTTGAGTGTATCCGCTAATAACTGTCCAGCGCAGGAAATATGTGAAAAATTATGTCAATTTATTGCCCAACTGTGACATAAAACTATAGAGAAATGCGCACGGAAGGAGGAAACGTAGTAAGTGTGCGGTCTGACTTTCAATTTGGTAATATGCTGGAAGCCAGAAGTGATAGGTATAATATTAAGCTTACATGTTTTATCACAGGCCAACTTATAATACACCACGATTATTTCAAGCTATCCGGTATGAATGTTTAAAACGTGCTAACTAACGTTTTATTTAAAATTTAATCCCATTAACACGCTCGAAACTAGAATCAAATGTTTCAACCAAGATGCAGAATAGTGATGGCTAACCTAGGGCACGCGTGCAATGTATGACACGAACGAAAATTTAACTGCCACGTTTTACAGAATATTTTTTGTCTCGTGGCGATTTCGCTGCAGACTCTATGCGTTTGGTCAGTCAGTGGATAGGCCAGCATGCAAATCTGGCTCCTTAAAGCAGGATGCTGAACACATCCTATATGAGTGTCGTTTAATGCAGCGCTTCCCAACATTTTTCATGCCAAATCTAAAAACAATAATCTGTGGACCCCCGAAAAAAAAATATTTCACATATTATTTTATCACAAGAAATGTTAAAAGAATGAAAATGACTCCCGCAAAAAACCTGCGGACTCCAGGTTGGGAAGCACTGGTTTAATGTAGGAAAGGGAAGAGCTGCGCAAGTCGATCCAAACTTTCATTGGACCGATCGACTAATACGTCACCTGTTGACTAATAACGGAAATTACCAGGCTTTAAAAAAATATGCGGCATCATACGGAGAGCGAGTAGACCCCATCTAATGGAGGCTTTTCGATTATTTCGAAGAATAGATTTTCTGCACACTTAAGTGCAAGCCATCGCAGTTTCTCCTTATATACAGATTAATTACACTTTACGTTTGTTGTTCCACCGGATACTGGCGTATAAAATGAACTGGTGGGAATGGAGCAGGTCAAGTCAGATAAATCATGGATAGGTGATATTCAGACTCTTTATTTTATATTTTACTTCTAATATCCCGATTCGATGTTTTAGCTGCGGTAACGTTATTTTCCCAGGCGTCGACATTTAATTGCTTGTAATTCAGCTGACCCATCGGGCGAATGGATTTTCTTTATAGCTCGACCATATATTAGGTAAAACGGAAAGAAATGACATTTTTTGTTATTGTGACTAAAAAATTATTTTAAAAAAAAATGATACAATATTATTCTGTTATATAATTTTCCTCGTTGTCTTTTATCGTCCTCCATAAAAGAGGCAACTTTTTGATACCCTTTTCGTAAAACTCTGGTGACTTACTGGCAAAATACAAATCCAGGTGATTTTTCACCCGGTCAGCGTTTGTAAATTTTTTGTCACGAAGTGAATGCTTCATCGACTTGAAGAGATAATAATCCGAAGGTGCTATGTCTGGTGAATATGAAGGATGTGGCAGAAGTTCGAAATCAAGTTCTCTTCTTTTTTGCTGAGTAATTTTTGCCGCATGAGGTCTCGCATTGTAATGTTGTAAAATCCGCCGATTGTTATTGACCAAAAAAGATCGTTTTTTTAATAACTCTGCTTTTAATCGTTCTAGTTGAGCACAGTATAGCTCTGCCGTAACTGTTTGACCAGATTTCAATAATTCAAAATGTATTATCTTCGAAACATCCCACCAAACACACAACAAAACTTTTTTTAACGTCAATGTTGGCCGAGGGTAGGCACAGGTAATTGATTTGGTGATAGCCATTGTTTTTTCCCCTGGTATTACTGTAAAGGACCCATTTTTTGTCCCCGGTAATTATCTTTCTGAAAAATGGATCCGTTTCGTGCCTGGACAATAGAGAAGCACAGATGGTCACGCTTGTTCCAAGGCCGTTTGAGAGAGTGTGTGTTTTTGAGAGAGCTTGCCTGTGTTTTTTTCCCAATCTTTTCAGATGATCTTGCACAGTTGTTATTGGACAGCCAATGTCGTGTGACAATTCCTTCACTATTTTACGAGGATCAGCTTCCACCAATGATTTTAGGACGTCATCATCGATTTTGAGGGGTCTTCCTGTTTTTGGTTTGTCCTTTAACTCCCTATCGCCACTTTTGAACTTTTGAAACCATCTAAAGCACTTTCAAAGTTTCAAGACGTCACCGTAAATGTCACAAATGGTCTTCGTAGCTTTTTTTGGTTTTAATCCTTTATCGAATAAAAACAGCATAAAACAGCGCAAATTTGTTTATTCAATCTCAGGCTTCTCCATTTTTCCACAACGGCAAAAAAATATAAAATATGTTGAAATGGAAAGAGTACACACAGAGCTTTAAAATAATACCAACCCCGACGTGTTAGCTCAACGGCAACCGTTGACAAACAGATTTTAAAGTGACGCGCCAGAAAAAATGTCATTTCTTTCCGTTTTACCTAATATATATACGGGGGGAATATTCATTGAATTTTTAATCGAACACAGAATAACAAGTGGCGTAGCAATAATCCGTACTATAGTTAGTAAGGGGTAGACTGAGATAACGGCAGACGGAGCGAAAGAAACCTCAATTTTATTTCTTTTATTATCGTCTAGCGCTCTTTCGCCGAACACGCCCTGCCTGCCTGCTACACAATACATCTGCAATCTTTTATGCGCTTCCTCGGCTTTCCCATTTTCAATTCGTTTTCCTTCTCTTGATATTTTGCAGGATTTTTTTCACATTGTAAAGATCTCTTAACATTACTGAAACAGATAAAAGTTATTTTGTAACAGTTGATTTTATATGGAATCATTTTTACATGGCTTTGTTTGTGTTTATAAATTATTTCTAATATTAAATATTCTTTTCAATCCGTCTAGTATTGTACAATCAATCCGCAGTGGCGCTGTTGAAAGATAACCAAATAATGAAAAAAAAATGTTTTATGCGTAATGATTATAAGATGGTTACATAAAGCAGTGCTTCCCAACATGGCTCCGCGAAAATTATTTTCAGATTTAGGGGTCCGTGGCATGAAAAAGGTTGGGAAGCTCTGACATTATTGTAGTTCTATTGTATATTTTTAAAAATCTTGTTACATATGCAGTAAAAGCTTGAGGTAATCTTTTAAAACAAATATTTGGCATTACAGCTTATGCCATTGCGCCAAATATTTTAAAGTTGAATGATCATACGAGAAAAAACTCGATGAAAATTTTAGTAATGTAAAGTCACTTGAGATAAACTCCAGTTAAATTGGCATCACAAAACACCCATGTCTTAGGTCTCAAATTTAAATTGAAAAATCTTAATTTGACATTGACATTACCGGGAATCGAATCCAGACCCACCTGATCAGTAGAGCAAGCTCTAACCAAATAGACCACAGCGGGCAACGATTTATTATTAGTATGTAAGAAAAATAAAATGAAATCACTTTACCAGTGAGGTGGATGGTAGGTAACAAATGAATCCCGACTAATCTAAAGAAAACGTGGAATTCTGATCCTATTACGTGGAATTAGTATGACATTGATTAAAAAAATAAATTCTAAAATGTGTATTTTTTTTTGAATTCCCTCTTTTTTTCGCTACATCACTGTAATTATTATTGATAAATTCTTGACATTTAATGGAATCGCACGCATTTTAAACCGGTCGCCATATAGGTATATTACTTTTTATAAAACAATTTAGATAAGAATCTTGAGAGATATAAATATAAAACAATAAATTTGAATGAGAAATACATTATTACCATAAAAGATTCCATACCAAGTTACATAATATTTGTTTTTCGAAAACGAATTCTGATTGAATGCTCGGTTGACTTGTAAAACGGACAAAAATGTTACACGGTGTAATTTGATTATCTGCATCAATTTATACTTCTATGTTTGAAAGCACCAGAAAATTATTTTGCGATTAACCTTTTAATGGGTGGGATGCTCTTTGTGGAAGGTTTTATAACATGAAATTTGTCGCTGTTTTGTCGTTTTACTTTAAAAGCAAATTTGACATATTTGCAATCGATGTGCGTTAATCGATTGGCTGTGATTAACGTAATGCGTAAATACCATGTTCGTGATGTTGGCAAACATACTGAGTACTTATTTGATGTTCAAAAATGTAACTTATTGAAATGTACATACAAATCGAACGAAAATAGTCTACGGCGCCCTACGGAATGTACTCCATTTTGGATTTAAAATTTCCGTCAATTTAACCACCGTTTCATGTTCTTATAACCACTATTTACTGTATATTTTATACTGTATCGTACCTACATATGAGTTATATAATTTAATTAAAACATAGTAATTGAATCAAACAGCTTTTCCGTGTTTAAAAATAACTTTGATTGATAATATTTGACTTTTCAGTTGACATTTCAAGCACCTCGAACAACACTACATAACCAGAAATTAATATTGTGATATGTATATGATATTTCCAACTTGTGTCTTTGATCTATTTTTGTGTATATTTTTACAAAATTATCAGTGTCAAAATTATACGACATTTTGTTTTTTAGAAAAAATACTTCAAAAAGCGAAATGTGTAGTCTTAGGAAATTTACATTTGAATCATATGCATAAATTTACACTACCGTTGAATTTCATGCAATACGTATATACTATTAAATAATTCAAATATGTTTCTACTAATGCAAACTTTATGTAATGCAGTACTTGCCAACCTTGGGTCCGCAGGTTTTTCACGGGGATCCGCGAAAATGTTCATTCTTTCATTTTTCTTTGTGATTAGGTATGTTAAAAAATTCGGGGGTCCGCAGATTATTGTCGATTTTTAAATCGAGAATTTCGAATTCGTCGATGAGCTAAAAAAAACGAGTTAAGAAGACAATTGAGTAGGGCCGCGGTTTTTTTATATTTAGGGGGCCGTAGAATAAAAAAGGTTGGGAAGCACTGATGTAATGCATTAATTTATATATAAGGGGACATATATTATGAAAATTCCAAATAAGGAAGATATTATTTGGACTAGTCATTTTCCTTAGTAACATGATGATTACGAAACATCAAAGGCATTCGCGCTCTTGAAAAATATTTTCTTATATGGCAAAATCTGACTGGCCATTTTTTAATTTTTTCTATATTTGACCCAATTTTTTTACAATTGAAATGTAGCGCAAATTCAATCGGAACATGCTCAGTTTTTATAGTAATAATTTGAAATAGTGCATAGATTCGAGACGCATTTTGTTTTGTATTGTAGAAATTTTAAGCGCAAATACCTAGGTCGCATATATTTTTTTTAAATTCTAAGATTTAATGTATCGTAAAAATTGATTATAATCGCTTAATATTGAACATATTAGAAAAATAACCGAGAGGTATTTTACCGGGGACTAGATGAGGATAGGTTAATAGCTTACTGACCACATTTTGATATTTTTTATTCAAATTTGTTTATGTACTTCATTTTAGACGAGTAGCTGGCCAATCTTCATGTTAATCGTTAAACATTAAAAAATATGCTACCATAAAATAAAGGCTCTTCTTATTGATAATTAAAATATGAGAAATCTAAACATGTGTCATACAGAAAATGCCTTTATGAAAATTGTGCATGGTAAATACAGAATGAGAATTCAGGCTCGAATCGCAGTGAAATCGCAGATAATTGATTAAGTTCTGTATGTATATCGACTTTGGAAAGGAAAAAGGACGTAAGCCACAGCTTTTTTCGATAATCACGATACACGTTCTATCAAAAGGATTTAAGCTGCAAATACCGAATTAGCATCTAAATTTAACCTTTAAGTTTGGAAAAAATTAAGTTACATTACAGACAGGAAAAAAGACTTTAAAAAAATTATTCGTTTAATAAATAAACAATTTATTAAATCAATATTAGATTATGTCAATTAAACACCGGTTTACAAGTATTCGTGCACTTCAAGTTTGTGTATATTTCATAATTTGACCATGGCCCAAAATTACATACACCTTTTTTGTGCCTCGTGTAAAATTTTGTGTGGTACGTCCTTTTTCCTTTCCACAGTCGATATATATATATGAATGTCTAAATTTCTCTACCACTAGCCGAATCAAAAAACGGTTTTGTAACGAGAGCGACTAGCTAACTACTAGTCTTTCCTAACTCTATCGTTATATTTCTACTATATTAACAAAATAGTCTAGGGTAAAATCAGTGTCTTCAAGTTCCCACCATAATTTATCGAGCGCAAGTTGGTATTTCGTTTGCAATTATCGAACATAATGCGGCGATTGTCGAACGGATAATATGCGAGTGTTGACCCTCCAGCGTCGGCCGACCGGAGAATCGATCAGGGACTCCGTCGGTCGATGAGTCATGCGCGATTTTGCCTACTAACTAACTGCTCGCCTTCCCTAGCCGTCTGGTCTGGTCTGTCTGCGTGCATTTACCTACTACTGCCTACGTATTCACGTCTCGTTTCTGCAACACGGCCATGACTAGCTGTGCGATTTTATTTATGAATAATAGGCCTGCACTTGTTTTTCATATTGTATTTTATTATCGGAATGGGAGTTTTCTACTCTACGTGAGGCGATTGAAAACGCCATTGTTTCGTTTTCGGATACCCGTACTATATTACTAAAACAATCTTATATATCGATGTTCATTTTTTTTATTAAAATATAAATTGGTAGGCATTTAATGCACATGTATCGAGTTTCTAGATTTATTTTCTATTTATACCATCGAGGCTTATCATTCGTGCGGTACAGAAAATTCATTCAACAATATCAATTTTAGTGTGTTCACTGTCAATGTTGGAAGGGAAAAAAGACGTAACCCACAGTTTTTTCAAACATGTTTTTTTTGATAATCACGATGTATCAAACTTGATACACTTTCTATCATAAGGATGCAACCTGCAAATGGCGAATTAGTATCTAAATTTAGCTTTTAAGTTTGAAAAAGATGAGCTTGTAAAAAATTAAAACCAAGAAAAAAACTGAAATAAAAGTTTTTCCTAGACAATTTCTTTAATTTATATTAGATCATGTCAATTAAACACCTAGTTTAGAAGTCTCCGTGCACTTCAAGGTTGTGTATAATTCATAATTTGCATATGGCACAAAATCATCAAAGCACGTTTTTTGCGCCTCCTGTAAAATTTGATATATGTGGGTACGTAAAGTACGTATCCTTTTTCCTTTCCACAGTCGATGTGTTAGAGGTGTTAAAATTTTAATTTCGTGTAATTATAGAATCACTTCTACTGTAATTTGTAAATTCTTTTCAATGTCAATTGTTGTTTACACCTTTTCATTTAAATTTATTTTTGTATAAATAGCACTGTTAAATTATATTTCTTATCAGTTGACAATGCTCGCAATGAGCAAACCGGACCTGACCTTTTAAATAAAGTGAAATAAAGTACATAAGAATGTGTTTTTTATCAATTCAACAATATACTGAAGACATTTAGTCAAGCCGACACACGCCGTAGTACTGAACTAATAATGATAAAAGTACGCGTTGTATGCATGGCTTCAATTAATGGACCAACGCAGCAACGATTTTTTTATGTGTGTTTTAAAATGTCATTTTATTTTAAATAAATTTGGACGTGTTTCTATGATCGAATATGAAATAGGAGACTTTTTGGTATAAGTTACTTAAAACACAGTTTTATTTTTACTACAGTTGTAAACTATCAACCAAAAGAAACAAATGCATCTTGATGTCGATATAAAATCATTATTCTTTACTTTTAAAGTAGATGTCACATTGCGTGACATTTTATTAAAATTAATCCATCCTAAATTTATTAATTAATATTACAAATACATATTATAATATACCCTAAAGAAACTCCCAATTAAATGTGCTTTATCGATAAATGACACTTTTTGTATAATTAAGTCTTATGATTCACACTTCACCCCACACTACAATCATCTGTTCTTATTCGGAGATTCGGAGTCACCAAAATGATATTTTTTTACTTTAAATTTTATCGTTTTTATATAAAATTTATTTGGTTTAAACGGAGCATCCAATCAAAGTATTCGATATCATAAATTTAAAAAAATACTATTATCTCCATCCACTTGAATTCCACTAAACTAAACAAATATTGAAGTGTCACGGTGCACTAATGAAATTATCAACCCAATAACTATTCAGTATTGCCATAATATGACTGCTAATAAACAATTTTTGTTGTATTGGAAACATTATTATCTGGCCTTTCAATGTAATTTGGCGCGAGTTTATCGATCTTTCACTCGTCACGCAGCGATCTCAATTGCGTAGAAATATCTCGTTGCAAAATATGTATTCTTCGTCTTTATTATGTTGTTTATATGTTAGAAATGTGAGATTGCTTGCCTTATGAGCCGATTCATACGTATTTTTTTTTTATATCATGGGACAAAGACTCGAATCTAAAAATAAAATTATGAATCAGTGATATTCCCGCCTTATCACCGAGAGATGACTCGCACGTCGCCAGAACGGATTTCTTCGATAATTTTCAAAGAAACAAACAATAAAATGAAGATATTCGAGACTTCTCGCGCAGAGTTGAGGACGTCTGTTATTCCTCACTCGTTCACTTTCATTATTGTTCGTGGAATAAATTGTTGATAGCTGCCATTGAATGGGGCATCTGTTTCCAATAATTTTCATAATAAATCTGTAAGTACACGCGTGATTGAGATTAAACACAAGTCTTATACATTTACTACACGCATTCCATTTAAAGTGTATTAAGAAGCCTTCGCCGTGGCCGAGTTTCTACACTCTATAGTAGTTAAAAATACAATAAATTTGAATCAATATTCTTTGTAGGTACAACGGGATAGATATCCTTAACCACTTGAATACAAAGCGGACACCGGTGTCCGGAACACATGCAAGCGAACACGGATGTCCAAGACATTTAATCAAATACTTGGTATTCTAATAGAATATAAGCAATATTTTGATGAATATGTGTACTGCTATCTATACTGAGCCAATATAGGTTTTTAAAATATCGAATTCGAGTATAGTTTAAGCATAATTATTTTTTTCAAAAACACGCAGTATCTCCGGGACATATTAATGATTTATTTGTGCGGTATTCAAGCGGTTAATCAGACTAACGAATATTCCTCTTCTTAACTCATTTTTTAATCACTCGAAGTAAAAATCTCCAACATCGATTTCAAGATGATTGTTTCGTACCTTTGTATCTTAGAAAGGAGTCAGAAGAGTTAGCAATATTTTATTTTCGTTAATTGAATAATTTACTTTTAATAAATAATTGTCGGGTCCGTAGCGTACTGGTCAACTTTGTTGGATTCCGTGACAAATCTCACTGGCTCGATTCCCAGTACGATTTTTTTTTCAATCGATTTCTGTTGGAAGATGTTTGCGATGTCTAAAAAATCAGTGATAGCCATTAGCTTACCACTAGTCCTGTCCTAAACTTATCTTTACTATCCCTACTCTCAAATAGAGAGGTTGAGCAATTGAGTAGCAAGCAGTTCTAATTTCTCGGCAGACCTAATATTTTCTCTTTCTGATTTTCTTTCTTCTGAAATAATATTTTTTACTATGTAAATTGTAGTATAACCGAATAAATAAGATTCCACAGTAAACACGCCAAAAATCTCATCAATAATATAAAAAGAGTTCAGTTAAAATTGCATAGTAACTGAGCGAAACCGGTACTGTAATTTTAAACAAGAAAATTTAATTACAGATAGAATTTTTCAATTACACAGTAAGCGATATATCTGGTTGATAATTCATATTATAAAATAGTTTTTTTAAATGACTAATTATTTATTTTAATGAACTCTGTTACCACAGCCATGGACGATTGCATTATCTTCCCACAATGCGCCTAGTGAAACAATTATAGATATTTTCAAGTTCAAAGTAATTACATATTCAACGAATCTATAACGTTTTTATTTGTTTGGCAGAGAAAATTTTCTTTATAAATAGCACATAGGGATACCTAAAAATATAATTTTAAATTTAGAATTCTCAACTGTTCGTAATATGTACTCGATTTAATAATCGGATGCAAGATGCAACGTTGCCATTAGGGCTTGCATTACCGGTTTATCGGTTTACCGGTAAATCGTCCAAAACGCACCATCGGTAATTACCGGTAAATTGGAAACATCACCGGTAATTACCAAAAAATATTTTACTGCGAATTAAGGTTAAATACAGGCATATTATAACAAAAGTTGATTGTAGACATCCATGCAAAATTAGGATTTTCGTTTTTTCGACTCTGGCAACATTGAAACACAGATTGTTACTAGTTATACTGGTGTCATCTGTCATCACTATGCAGTGACCGCTCGAACTCTACAGTTGATCCTACATACTTGTTTTAGGACTGAGGACGGAGTATATTTTAAAAAAACATACGTATTTTGGTACATATTCTTCATTTTTTACATTGCATATTGGATTCTTGTTTATTTGCAAAAAACAAATTTATAAATACTGTTTTTATATAAACATTTTTTTCATAAACTCAATAAAAACATTCAATTGTAATACTATTTTATTTAATTTTAATTACGAACTTATATTAAATGTATAAAAAGTACATAAAACAATAAGTTAATGGATATACTAACAAGTTAATAGTATTAACTCCTCATAGACAGATAAACCAAATATATACTATACAGTCGTAATTCAAATTAACCAAGCTCGACGTGGCATATACATAAGTGATTATCTGATATTAAATTACCATATCTCAGTAAAAACAAAAAGGACATCATATAAAATAAAGGAATAGATCTATATGACATCATTCACCCGAAACGTATTTGAAATTGTTTAGGTTTCAATCTAGGATACCGTGTTTAGTAAAAGAAGCCAAATACAGTTTAATACTTTAATCATCTAATCTACATTCGTCTATTTTTTCCATTTACCGGTAAATAACCGGTAATGGGACAAATTATTAACCGTTTACCGGTAATTACAAATTGACAGTTAATTGCAAGCCCTAGTTGCCATGCGTTTGGTAAAAATATTTTTGCAATACTACAACACTTAATCGGCAACAGTGTAACTTACTTAGGTTTGAATGCACTTGTGATCGCATTCTATCGATTTGTAAATATTTGTCGATTCTATATAAATATCATAAAATAATCTATCTCGATCTATTGATATGGACATGTATGATTAGGGTTTGTTTAGTTAAAAAAAACTTTACTGCGTTCTTATTTATTATGCGTCATCGAATTTGCTTAGCGGTGTTCCTTTATCTCATAAATCAAGTTTACTTCAAATAATCTTGTCCAAATTTTGAACCATTATTCGAATGATACCCAAGATTATATTCGTTGAAAAACGCAAATAAATATTTGATATTATGAAAGATATGGCGTTAGATGTGTACCTACTTTGTGAAAGTTAGATTGTCTAAGGATGCCTCTGAAAGAGGCGAAAGACGTGTCACAGTTAGTAGCACAATACGTGGAATAAACAAAGTGTTTTTTTAAAATTTTATTTTAAAATGAACTTCCACAAAGTTAATTCCATCGAAAATGTTTGCAAACAAATTTCCATTTGTCTTACTCAATTTTATATACATAACACATAGTGTCTATTTAAATTTTCATCGGTCAACGTATACCAGATATTTATCAAAAAAGTACAAACAATATTATGGTTTCTAATATCTACTCTTTGTAATGTATGTTTTTCATATAACCCGCGAAAAAAAACATATTTTACCTATATAATAGATACTATGGCTGTAAAATGTCAATTTTATTTCCCTCATCCAGCACATTGAAAGCTTCATTTAAATGCATACTACCAACTTTAAAATATGCACATGATCGGGTACCAACGTGATAATAATGCGTGCAGAGTGAGAAGGGTAGGGTTGTTGCGGCCATAGATAAAGTGATAGGGGCTATAACGTATTGTAAGGGTTCTCGAACTTATTGACATTAGGGCCCTTTTCGGGAACACATTTCACCCTCACGCCTTCTATAGTTATTGTTTAGTGGCAATACAGGCAGTTTCGCGGTGTAATTTATATCTTAAATCATAATAAATTATGTGTATTGTTTTTTCTAACGGGTTTTTTTTTAAATGAACAACCTAAACTAAAAAGTAACAATTTTTCTGAGTTTGCCAATCATTTAATAGAGCACGATCATAGTTTTAATCAGATTAATAATTTAGAAATACTCCACCGAGTAAATAAAAAGGGTTTAAAGATGAATAGTTTGGAATTTTTAGAGATAAATAAAACTCTTAACAAAAAAGAAATATTATTAAATAATATTCTTAATAGGACGAGTTGCTCGCCATTGCTTACATTGTTTCCAATTAATAGAGTAATCACCAACATATCTGATTGATTGCAGCTCATTAGTTTAATAGTTTGTAATGTTTAACGTCATTAGTAGTATGATTATATTTGTTTGCTTTGTTTCGATTCTATAACCCCCTCCTTGCTTCTCTAAAAAGGGAAAAATCCCAATCTGATTGATTGCAGCTCATTAGTATCATTGTTTGTTTGCTTTATTTCGATTATATTACCCCCTCCTTGCTTCCCTAAAAAGGAAAAAAAAAACCCAAACTCCATTTTGTAATTTCATAATTTAAATGTTAGCATCTGAGGATGCCTCTGAAAGAGGTGAAACACGTGTCACAGTTAGTCGCGCAATACGTAGAATAATCAAAGTTAATTTAAATTTTATATTAAAATGAACTTCCACAAAGTTACCGCCGAAACCATCGAAAGTATTAACCTAAACTACAGTTAAAATTAGTGTGGCACGGCAAAAGTTTATCACATGAGTAATGTTGATTTTGTTTTGAAATTTTATTTTCGTTATTCAGGCAGCAACCAATGTACATTTAGTATGTAATTGCGATATGGAAATTGTTTGAATGTTATAACAATATGGTTTCTACGTTCTCTAAATGTCACTGATATCTTTATCAATTATGATAATAACAACCATTTTGAATAAATGTGAAATCAATATCTTTTTGTGAAACCGTTATAAAATATATATACTTTTAATTCGCGACTTTATAGGGCGGACACGACTAGAAACGACCAAAAACAATACGACGCATCAGGGATTGCAGAATCCGAGATCCCGGTATTTATGGTATTTATTCAATACTGAAATTCCGGTATTTAAATTTAACCAAAATTGACTTTTGAATGAATAGAAACCATCGCTTATTAAAGCTGTTGAAATATTTTAATTCTCTTAACAGTTGTATAAATATTGTAAATTTTCAGGATTGAAGAGACCTTCAATGATGTATTAGTATTTTAAGAAACCGTAAGTGATAAAAATTACCCGTTTGTGATAACAATATATTTTTTAATGATAAGAAATATCTAAACACTTATTTTATTATTTTACTCGCCCGATATTGCGATCCCAATTACCCGTTTTGTAATATCGGCAATGATATATAAAATACCGTAATACTGATTTTGATATAGTTGTCCGGTATTTTAATCCCTACTTTGGATACTAATGGTCGGTGTGACTGAGCGAGTCGCAGTTTGAGGATGCCTGATTTTGTTTGTACGCAGACTGATTTTAAGGGGGAAACATTTGTACATATTATTATGTTTTATCTATTAACTTTAATGGCACGTATCAGACACGTCACACACATTAGTTGAGTACACATTTGACAGTACACACTTTGCTATAATTATTTCAATAAAGTAGCCATGCAAAGTCATGATTAATCTGACACCGAGTCGTTGAACATCTATTATTTATTTCCATACGGATTTATGTTATATGGAAAACAATGTTCTCTCTAAGCTGCGCGCGCGCGGCCGCGCAGCATTTTGAAACCCCTCACACACTAATTCTTTGTTGGCGCGCACTCCTCATACAACTATTCAAATAATATCGACTGTGGAAAAGAAAAAGGACGTAACCCACACAAAAAAAAATACAGAAGGCACAAAAAACGTGTTTTGATGATTTTGGGCCATATGCAAATTATGAATTATACACAACCTTGAAGTGCACGGAGACTTCTAAACTGGTGTTTAATTGGCGTAATCTAATTTTAATCAAATAAATTGTCTAGGAAAAACCTTTATTTCAGCCTTTTTTCTTGGTTTTAATTTTTTACAAGGTCATCTTTTTCAAACTTAAAAGCTAAATTTAGATACTAATTCGGCATTTGCTGCTTGCATCCTTTTGATATAACGGGTATCAAGTTTGATACATTGTGATTATCGAAAAAAACCTGTTTTGAAAAAACTGAGGGTTACGTTCTTTTTCCTTTCCGCAGTCGATATATAATTAAAATATTGTAGTATTATTTAAATTTAATTGTTTCCGTCCTCAACATTTTCCTTGAAGATAAGTCCAATACATTTATTTTATAATGCAATTTTGAAAAAAATTACATGATATGTCACGTATCGATGATAATTTTAATTATTATATTACCTTAATTTTTATGTTTAATTCACAAAAAAAAACTCTATGCATAAGATATCCTTAACAATTCAATATTTATATCCGTTCCTTATTTGATTTTTTGTACAATAGATGGAAGTATTAAATATTTTGAATTATTGTTTAAACAATACTGACTTGAACATAAATAAATTAATAGCAGGATGCACCAAACTTTTCTCAATGCAAGTTAACTTTTCTTTTCAAATCACGTATGCAGCTGAAACTGGCAGGATGTTTTTGTTAAAATAATATTATCGATATTTAAAAGTAGATTTCTTAGAAGACATCCTTAGATATTCTTAACCTTGGCCTAATCATAGATAGCTTACAATTAAGTGAAATAAGATGACAGCGAAGCGCACTATATGTATGTTGAAATCCCGTCAAGTTGTATCGGGGTACAAATCCTGAAATTGAAAATTATTATAATAATATAATATTAACAAAAAAATACAATGTCTTAACAACAATTTTGGTCGAAATTATCATCTGTTGCAACCATGTCAAATAACAAAACTTCACGGCGCCCCATACAGAGCGAGCACATCTTAACACACATGAACTCTTCCATTGTTCGGAATCTCGTTTTGCTGATGCACATTTACTTTTGTTTTGAGAGATATTCATTCATCAGATAAATTTCATCAAAATTTGACACACAGAAAAAACTACAATAATACATTGAGAAAAAGGGTGGAACGCATTACCTGGGTGGGTACAACATTGAGTACTATGGGTGAAAAAAACATGTTGATTTACATTTATTAGTGGTTTTCGGTAGATATTGTGGTACCTAATAAACAATATATAATATATATAATTTGTTTTGAAGTGAAAATTCTCCATCGAGTTTTCATTCCGTTATTGCAATCCCTATGTATAGGTTGAAGGCATTTCTTTTACGAGCTCGTCGAAAGATAATCAAACGGGAATTTATTATGAAAGTCTAAGAACGAAGATAGACAGTAAATCACTCAAACAGATGTTGAAATGAATGTCCTCTCTTCAGACATCCGGTTTTATGAATGAGCGTTGTTTGTTTTATCAGTTGGACGAGTTATTTCATGGTTTTTAACTCGCTAAGATAATGCGGTCTTATCTGCAGTGGAATTTATGGCATTCATGTTGTTATTTAGACGGAACAGTAATCGTTTAGTGCGTGTATGATCATTCATAGCAGAAAAAGAATGTACAACGGAAAAAATGCAATCGCAAATTGGCTTGTCAGTCGCGGTTCGTGAGTAAATATGTCAAACCCTCGTCTATTTGACACATCGAGACTGCTTGTAAATTGACGTCACTGATTCATTGTAAGCCAGCTGTATTTTATGTATGTTATTATTTACGCAATTTGTGATTATTTACCTAATGAGCGTATTTTGCAAAGTGTTCTTGAATCATGTCATTATGAATCATTTGAGTTCATGAATCATACGACTCATGATGACCAAAACAAGACCTGAAAGTTTCTAATAAATGCATTTTTTAAAAAATAGAATGCGTTTTCAACAAGAATTGAGAGTGCAAAAAAAATCATCATATCGACTGTGGAAAGAAAAAAGGACGTAACCCACAGTTTTGTCAAAACAGCTTGATACACGTTCTATCAAAAGGATGTAAGCTGCGAATGCCGGATTAGTATCTAAATTTAGCTTTTAAGTTTTAAAAATGTTTGGCCTGCCAAACTTGCTAACAGTAAAATAGACTGAAAAAAAGGTTTTTCCTAGACAATTTTTTAAATTAATATTAGATTATGTCAATTAAACACCAGTTTAGAAGTCTCCGTGCACTTCAAGAATGTGTTTAGTTCATCATTTGAATACGGTCAAAAATCATCAAAACACGTTTTTTGTGCCTTCTGTAAAATTTGATATGTGTGGATCATGTCCTTTTTATTTTCCACAGTCGATATACATATTCGATTTTCAACGATAGAAATCATATTTTCCATGGTTTTGATGTTTTGTCCTTTATGATGCGATTATCTTCCATTATATTGATATTCCTCCTTTCAGCACTTAACGAAGTGAGATTGTCTGCTAGCTAATCAAAAACTATTGGTCTCTCAATACTAGAAATAATGAGTAGAATGGCTTTTAAAAAACAATTCTATGCCCGCTGTGGTGTCGTTATCGCATACAAAATTCTTACCGTATTGCATTCAACAATGAATTAAAAAGTGACAAACGTAATCAATTTGAAGCAATGCCAAGAATAATCAGTTCAGAATTCAAATGTATGGATCCCCAAACATGTATTTATTTTCACGCAATTATGTTTTCATCGATTCATATCTTAAGTCATGAATGTTATTTAAGATATTTTCATTTCCCCCACTAACTCTATTTCGTCGTGGAAATATGGTTAAATAGATAGTGACAAGTTAACCACAACTTCTTTCTTCTCTTTATTTTTTTGTTTATTGACAGGAAGGTTAATCGACCGACTAACAGCCAGGTCTCATTAAGATTAAATTATTCAACATTGGGTTTGTACGCAAACACCTATTGCATATTCCACTGAAACCGTGGCACCTGGACGAAGTAGGTTTTACATTTACCATATTTTATAAAGTCAAATGAAAGTTTATCGAACATAACAAAACACGCTTTCAATTTAATAGTATGTATGTATTCTGTTTTTTTCTCTTTTGCTGTATTTGTTTAACATGGATTTTTATATTTGTATGCAAGTACAAATTTTAGAATAATCATTTTGATTCTGCTGAGTTAGTCTCCGAATAAAATACACTATCAACCATAATTCTGAAAATCCCTAAAAAGCGTCATTTGGTGTGCCATGATTCAGATTCTGTGTATTATTTAAAGGATCTTTTTTTTTTATCGCATAGTAAAAAAACATTACAAAGCTCTGCTTTTCCCGACTCGCTTGCGTGTCCAATCTAATCTGCGAAGGATTTCAAACGATTTGAACGAGATATTATTTATTTTGTGTATAGGACACGAAAAACGTGAGCTTTTTCAAATATCCCGATGTACAATCTATTTTATAAAACTAACAATAGCGGTACATTTTACCTGCATCGAATCATACACCAACAAAAAATAAAGAACATTATTTTACAGCCAAAACATATCAAATGCGCCATCTGTTGTCTACTAAACGTAATAATATCATAATTCATTGATTGTACTGCCATAGTATTATGATTTAATTTGATAATGTTTTAATTAAATATGCAATTACAGCTTAATCGGCCAATCTTTGCAATCACAAAACAATTCATCAGTACAAAATTGGATATCGAGTTCTCCATATTTGACGTATATAACTTAGTGCGACCATTTGCAATGATTAGTCTATATTCCAAATTCGATTGTTTTGAAATTAGTCTTGTTTTGTTTCGTTTTCTTTTTTTAAATTTTAATAGTTCAATAAACTGCTGGCTTATACAAATCTGTCAACGTCAGACACGTTTCTTAATCATAGTTTTTTTTTGTAAATAAATTTTAATATTTTCATTTCATCCACGATTAACGAAGACAAAATATTAACAAAAATGACTAAAATTTGAATTCCCTAAAATCGAACATTTTTGGTGACCCGCACCTCCTTGAATCTGAAAATATGTTCTCCCAACCCCTTTAAAATTTATTTACGTGTTTGTAATACATTTAATACACATTTTTTTATATATTTCAAAATAGAAACGACTCCCGCACCATCGAATATGCTTTCTCGCACCCCAGGTTAAGAACCACTGATTAAGACACATGTAGATTTGACGCATAGAAAGAAAATTTTATAGTTTTCTTCTCATATAACGTCTTAAATAAAAGTGGGGTCAATTATGTCGATTAAAATACTTAAATGAAATTAAAAATGATTATGTATTATTATAATAACTATTGTCAACAATTTATGTTGATAAATGTCTATTCTAAAGTACATTATACAAAGGAATATATAAATCTATAAAATTATTTCAATAGAGAGTATCTGTTTTATTAAAGACATAAATCTGGATTTTTATTTTCAAATATGGCAACATAGCATCAATAATGCTATTTTTCATAATTCCTATAGAAAAGAAAAAAACGTATAAATCATGATATAAAAAATGGATTCATGCTTAAACAGCATAAAGCATGAAGACGATATATGTACGGAAGTATTATTAATCGCTTTAAAAATATCCCTAAATAAGTGGAGCTAACACGCAACCGACTTATCACTTATTTACCTACCCTTCCCACTTATTTAGCGGCGGAGGCCATTATGATTTTCGGTGCAGGCAAACCAAATTCAACAAATGTGTATTAATATTTATATCGGTAACACATTCAAATGTTTCGTCAAATATTTTTAAAACGGATTAGGTACATATTGGATTTTTTTACGCACGCCAACACCTTCCGAGGAACAGGGCAGGTAAACTGAAGTTATTGTCAGTGATTATATGTAATAATAGTGTTATATTCGCGCGAGGTTGTGAAATGTGAATTTATTATTAGTTTTATTGAAAACGTGTTTAAAAACATGACGGTTTTATCCATATCCATGAAATTTCCATTATAAACATTGTAATTAAAAATATGAAAAACAATATGTCATATCAATGTATCGCACAATTTTATTAGGATTATTAAGAAAGATGATTGAAACTCACCCTTTTTACCTAATTGAATTTGTAATTTAAGACATTAAAAAAATATATTTATATTTATTTGTAATACAGTGGAACCTCTCATAACGAGTTTAATTCGTTCCAGAATCTTACTCGTTATGTGAAACACTCGTTAAGCGAAACAATTTTTCCCATATAAAACAATGTAAAATACAATAATGCGTTCCATGCCGGAAAAAAAAACAATTTTTATATTTTTAACGTGTATTATTGTAAAATTACATACTTATAAATTGTAAGGAGCGTAACAACCTGGAAGCGATTTCGATTTGCAAAAAACGATAAAAGCTCATCAATATCGTTGTTATCCACCTCCAGTCCCATGGTATTGGCCAAAGGTACAATTTCGTTGACAGTAGACTTCACAGGTACTGTTTCAAACCCTTCAAAATCACATACGACAACGCTCCTTGGCAAAGCTTCTTCCAAGCTGAAGTTAGGGTTCTCTTGGTAATGCGTAAAGTCGCTCGTTAAGGGAGCATTTTTTCACAATCTGTCACGAATTACTCGTTATAAGGGGTGCTCGTTATGAGAGGTTTCACTGTACTTCCATTTTTATTTGAAAATATCAAGACTGGCTTCGCCTGAACACTATGTTTTCAATCGATTAGTGAAAACAATCGCCCTACCGGATTGTCTGACGCACATTTTTTTAATTATAAGAAATTGTATTAACGAGGATGCTACCTACATTCTCAAGAGATTTCATGCCTGTTACGTGAGTGATGTATTTTACTTAAAAAATCCCCATTTTTCGTCGTATTGAAAAAAATATATTCAAATAAATAAATCGTCAATGGAGCAGTTGTGGAAAGATGAGGGTGGTTGTCTCTTAAAGAAACTCGAGTGATTTAAATGTTTTTTTTAATTGATTTCCCCTGGCAGATGGATAGATGGAAGGGGCGGAATTCTCCGCTGGATTTATTTGTGCTTGAAAAAATAATAATCCTGCACGTATAGCTTTTACCTGAGTTTCTAAATTTGAACCTTTCATAGCCCAGTTTACTCTGCCCTCAAATCGGGCCTACCGACATACATGGTGACGTTCCTATTTATTAAATATATTTATTTACATTTTTAAAAGCCCATTTCACTGTCACCATAACGATTATCTACCTGCTTACGAGGTGCTTTTTTCTCTTTTAATATTTATCCGTTACCTTCAAGGCCGCTAAGATGCTTAAAACCTGTTTTTAAAAATGCACCCCGCGCATTAAATCCTCACGAATTTGATTTCAAAGGAATCGTTTGATCAGACTTACAGATAAGGTCACAACGCTGCATAGGTACTGTGTTTGAATGACCGATATTTTTAATCACTACATACTATCAATGGGATTGTTATTTAATGTGGCGTAGACCAGTGCTTCCCAACCTTTTTCATTATACGGCCCCCTAAATCTGAAAAAAAATAATCCGCGGCCCTCCTCAATACAAAACATTTTCTGCGGCGGCCCCCGGAAAAATTTCGCGGCCCCCAATATGGGAAGCACTGGTATATACGCCATTCAACAAGTAGGTCATGACTAAATATGAATTCTTTATACCTATTGTATTATTATACTAATGGTGATATTAGATATCGATTAAAAATACATTTATAGACGTACCTCCCGACTGTTTATAGTGAGCGTCTGACAGCCGCTATAGGAAATTATTCCCTACACTATTTTATACAATTCTAACTTTTTACGCCTTCATTTTATAAATCAAAATGAATGTGTTCATTCTCCGTTTAAATTATTAATTTATAAGCAATGTTGAACTCTTTTGAAGACTCATTTATCTTTTTACGTATTATATTGTATAAGAGTCGCCAATTGTTCTTTAAAAATGATGATTTTGCATATTTTCATTGATTTTTGAATATCACGATAAAAATACTGCTGGGCTGTTTGTAATGTGAAGCTCACTTTTTAAAAAATAGATGTAGTCATTAAAAAAATGTTTGACGTTCTTATGAAGCCAATGAATATATAATATATAAAAGGGCCTTTTTTCTCTATGTAACGCGGTGGAATGGCGCTCCGGCACCCTTTTCCCGGCATTGTTTCAAATCAATATTCGCAAAATTTTATTTTTTATTTTGCATTGAAAACTTTTTATCTTTTCTTTTAGAAACCATTGGCTTTTTGTCCCTATCTTAAATTCCTTTTGAATATAATGGAAACGGTAATACTCATAAATTAATGTCATACTAAAAAACAATTCTAGGTCCGATTTACTCTGTGACCAGAATAAGAGGTCTAATGTTTGATATATTGTTTAAAAAAAGGTATGTTAAGAAAAAGAATAACAAGCAGTTCTCGTAAACTTCTGTTGAGATGCCTTAATTTGGAAGCATATTCTCCAGATCGGGAACAGATATGGATGAGAAGAAAAAGCTTGACATGAAGTGAGTTTCAGGACTTTAAAATATATATATATATAGTTTTAAATAATTAATTATAATCCCATAATTATGATTTAAAAACACTGCGGTATTTTCTCGGCAACGAGAAAATATATCTACTCATTTCTAAGAAAATGAACGTTTAATAATTTTAAATTATGCTTTACCATAAGGTGTCCAGCTAGACACGGGAGTTGTAAGAAATAAAAATCAACAATGTGTAGTATCGATGAAAATATGGCGCCGTACTTTTACCCTCGGTCTACTTAAGGGTAGAACCAACTCCTGAATAATAAAATATCAGCGAGTCTGATGCTAGTTCCTGGTAAGCCTCATTATCGTGGAGTCCGCCTACCGTTGGACTGTGAGCGTAAGGGTTACGATAGACAGCATCGACGTCGGAGGCGTCGGGTCGGCCTAAGCCTCGGCGTCCCTCCGTCGACAACTCTTGCATTGCGTGTTGACTGTCAACCGGCTGCCCTGCCCAGTGATAAGACAACTTTTGTCATACACAACTGATTTCTTATCGTAAAAATTATACTAATTGTTTTTCTAAAACAATTAGAGCCCACAGCAAACGCTTAAATATGTCAGTTTATGATTATAATCACGGATTTTATTGTGCTGCATAATATGTCGACAGTTAAAACTGCAATAAATTTTCTAAACGTAGATTTAGCTTCTTCGTAATGTTTAAAAACGTTGCTATGCAATTAACTGTTTATTGTTTTTTAACACTTACATATATATAGCAAATGATTCATAATGAACACATAAAAACTTGCATTAGTTTCATCAGATTTTGTATAAAAAAATAATTGAATGGAAATTCACCATGAAATTATTAATGTTTAATAATTTATTAAAATTAAAGATAAATAAGTATTTTCGATTGATTCCGCGGTAACTCTGTGGACGTTATAAATAAGTATTGTATTTTGAAGTCCTATTATTTCACTGTGAATTACTAGTAACATTTGTGAGAAAATTATATGAATCAATCAAAATCGATCGAACGTGCGCAGAAATGAGATTTGTTTTTCGGCTTACTTGAGAAATTTTACAGTCGTACATATTGGTCAAACATATTTCTGCGAACGTTTAGGGATGACTTGTAATTGAATATTCAGGGATGAATTGCAATTGATTTGTGAATTCTTCAATGAAACTTGATGTTTACCCAATTAGAAGCCACGCAGCTAGAGCTGAGTCGAAAAAATACTTACAAAGACGCATTGGTTGCAAATCGTCTCTGCTTAAGATGAAATAATATTTTTTTTCTTATTTTGTTGAAAATTAAATTCTTTTTTTTTTTTTTTTACTCACTTGTTTGCCTTAATATATTTTCTTGTATTGTTTGAAAAATAAATAAAAATAAAGTTTATTTTCTGTACACATAGTACACATAGTTATAGTTCCAAGAAATAGTGCGTTTTGAAAAAAAAATACATTAAAATGACGAATTTAAAATATTTTTTGCCATATGCCAAGTTTATGAAGCAGGTCAATGATTTCAAAATAATTTATTGTATGATTTTTAATTGACTCAATCATAAAATTATGCTTGTGTTGTTCGCTATAGTTTTTTTGCTTCTACTGAAAAGTTTGATTTTTTGACAAATGAAATTATAAGATAGAAGCTCAAAGGCAAATCACCTGTTAAACCTAAATAACCTAACAGTTTTTGATGCGTTGATGAGTTTAAATGATGCCGAAAGGCGAAACCCGGGTCGTTAGTGACAAAATCTGTGGGAGTGTACATAATTTGAACGATTCAAATTTAATATTGAAATTCCACCATGCACCTTCAGTCGAAATCTTAAATTATAACAGTTTTTGTAAACTGACTGCTGTGATTCTAAACCACCGAATTAAAACGATTTCTTTGTTATTTAACTTATTTAAACACAAATAGTGTATATACTTAAACAAAATCGACAGCCAGGAAGATTCTGAAAAAGAAATTTTTCAAAGACCATATCAATTCTAACAAAGATATATATATATATACATAACTATATATATTTTAAATTATATAAAAGAATAGTTAACAAGGGCTAATGCAATGGATAAAGTAACGGGGAACTAGCAAATATTAATTGATCGTTCAAAAGATCTGAATCAGGTAAAAATTTGAATCTATTGATTTCTAGGATTTCCTGTTTGTCTAGTTTGACAGACTTGTTATTTAAATGTAGAACTTTAAAATTTCTACTAATATCAAAAGTGTGATTATTTTGAAACAGTCTTCATTTGGAAACCATCTGTTTCAAAATAATCACACTTTTGATATTAGTAGAAATTTTAAAGTTCTACATTTAAATAACAAGTCTGTCAAACTAGACAAACAGGAAATCCTAGAAATCAATAGATTCAAATTTTTACCTGATTCAGATCTTTTGAACGATCAATTAATATTTGCTAGTTCCCCGTTACTTTATCCATTGCATTAGCCCTTGTTAACTATTCTTTTATATAATTTAAAATATATATAGTTATGTATATATATATATATCTTTGTTAGAATTGATATGGTCTTTGAAAAATTTCTTTTTCAGAATCTTCCTGGCTGTCGATTTTGTTTAAGTATATACACTTACCAACTACTTGGAAGCAGGGAAATTTTCTTAACTATCATTAAGCCTATTCACTATATTATTGTCATTATTAATGTCATTATTTTCGTTGTATCACTTTGTCAAAGAATTCCCAAATTTTAATTATGTTTGTAATTACTTTCAATTCCCATTCTAAATTTATTAATCTGAGATGACTTTTTAATTATATGTTAGATGTGTTAAACATTTTAATTTTGTGCTATTTTAGAATCACTTTTAATGTAATTGGTATTTACTTTTCAATGCCAATTGTTGTTTATAACTTTTCATTTTTGTATAAATAGCACTGTTAAATTATATTTCTTATCAGTTGACGATGCTCGTAATGAGCGAAACCGGTCCTGACATATTAAATAAAGTGGAATGAAGTACAAAGGATTATTGTGTTTTTATTAATACATATTAATTATGTTGTTGTATACCTTATCGTTACCATCGCTGTTCGTTCGGTTGTTCAGTCAACCCATTAATTGCCTTGCACACATAAACCGAGAACAGTTGCAATTTACTTTCACTGCACGCATGCCAATAGGTTTTTTCAGCAAATTCTTGCCCTGGAAACCCCGTGCAATATCCCCACTTCAGTATAGTATATACGATTACAAAGTTTTTAATGCAAAACCCCCATTAAACGCGGGCATTCTTGTCCCGTCATTCGGGTTAACTGACGTTTGATTACAAAATGAATTTATGTAATTATTTGGCCGCCTGTGTGGCCGAGTGGTCAGCGTTGTTGGCTTCGGTTACGGAGGGCACGGGTTCAAATCCCGGTACGGACAGTTTTATAAATTGATTTTTCAATCGATTTATGAATTTCTGTTCGAAGGCATGGATGTATGTGATGTCTTGAATTCCCCTCTCTCCCACCCATCCTATCCTATGAACGGGGCGTATCGAGAGCGATTAGCTTACCACTAGTCCTGTCCTAGCTCTATCCTTCTATCCCTACTCTCTTTGGAAAAAGAGAGGTTGAGCAACTGAGTAACAAGCAGTTCTCGTAGAAACGCTTATGTTGAGATAAACTCCATTAGGAGTCCATATGCTCCACATTGGGAGCGGACATGGTTAAAAAAAAAAAAAAAACGATTAATCCCGGGATAGTAAAATTGTTAATCACATGTTTGGATGCATTAGCTGTGCCTTGCCCAAGTGTTCGGACGTGTCGTTTAATGCGTATGTGGACATGGAAGTATTCCCTGCGTTTCAGTATTATTCCAAAAGAAATCCAATTTTAATTGTGTATGCGAATATGCTCATCATTTTCATCTTTGAAAATTTGTCTATCTAGACATGTATATAAACAAACCTATGAACGGCCCTCGTTGAAGAGAATTTCGACTGTTAATGAATAATATGTACAACCAATGATACATACCTTAAAATTTGTCACGTAGTAAAATATATATTTTGTATTCGATTAAGTGTGTGTGACCCAAAAAGAATTCTATTTTTTACTGATTATAGAAATAATTAACTTGTTTGAAAAGCAATTATCTGTATTCGCAAACAATTAAAATTGCAGCCTTCGAAAGAGATAGTGGAGCGGAAGTGATGCGATTGTCTGCTTTTTACAAACTCATCACCTATTTAAAGCGATCGCAAACAATAAAAAACACTAGTACTTTCTATTCAAACATTGAATCCTTTGTAAAGTACGCTTCCCCTTTCACAGTAAATTAAAAGTTTACAATCACATACGATACGTATTATAATAATACGGAATGTATCAACGGATGATACTCAATACTGAATTCGCTCCAGATCATTTTTTTCAGCCGCGTTTTAGTGCTTAAACTGAGGGAGGCCATGGATTTATACAAAGTTGGGCTTTCATTATCGGCAATGGAAGCCAAGCTCTAACTATGTCTATAAAACTATGACACAATGTTTAATCTGTCTTATTATTTTCATTTACCGGTAATGGGAGAAATTATATACCGCTAAACGGTAGTTGGAATTCGACGGTAAATTGCAAGTACATATCTCAAGACCATTTCTCCAAGAATTGTTTATCCATATCGGTTCCCAATGTGGATCATATGGCCTCCTAATGTAGGTATCTCAATAGTTTTTTCTACAAGAACTCTTTGTTACCAAGTCGCTCAACCTCACTTTTTTCCAAAGAGAGTAAGTAGTAGGGAAAGAAGGATAAGACCAGCGGTTAACTAATCAATATTGTCACACCCAGTTATTAAAGGATCAGAAGGATGGGAGGAGAGGAAATAATGTGTATTGATTTCACAAACACCAAGTCTTCGATCACAACTTTGAATTGAATAATTCTCAAATTTACTGTGATCTTACCCAGACCTGCGTGACCGGTAGAACAAGCTCTAACCAACTGGGCCACAGCAGGGGACAAATTATTTACTACAAACAATCCTTTGAAAAAATCATTTCTATAACACTGAAATATATTTATTTAACGATTATAACTTTTCTGTTACTAAATGAAATATCTGGAAAAGTATTATTTTGTTATTATTACTTAGCCTAAAATCTAACATTTAATGTTTTCTCATTTACGTTTCGAAATAATCAGTTCATTTGATCAGTTAACTTAAATTCACACTAACACTGCCACTAATAGAATGAAGTTATTTTCTTTGTTCTATATTCGATATGCGACAATTTTGCTTATTGACGAAATAACATAACATCAGTGAATACAATTTTAGAAATAAAATGAAAACCACGATTTTCAAAAATATTTTGCAGACGTTTTTCTCACGGTGAAATGGCACAATGGAAGTCAGCTGTAAAATTGTCTATGGATATTTTTAAAAAGAAACCACTTTATAAATCAGCCTTTTTTAAGCATCGTTCATTGTAACCAACTGCTAGAGCAACCCAATTTGTAATAAATCAGACACAATATTAATTGTAAATTTCGTTCCAATATTAATTTAACGATTGACACCATAATTCGCTTATACTAATGAATTGAACGTATTAACTAAAATTATATTGTTTCTATGTAAATTTAGGTAGATTATAGAAACGTATTAACAACAAATATTGCAAAAAGGTAACAGTAGATGTCCATTGTATAAAATATTAATGGTTTATACACTTAAGTTAAAAAAAAAACCATTACTATAATGAATATTTATGTACACAAACAGTTAAATGATTCTTTTATCGGGGACTTGTATGATTGTACACGAATGTACAAAAAAAAAAAGATAAAATCGTTGAACTATCGAGGTCACCTACATCCATTTGATTAATTTCATATGGGTCATTCTTATTTCTTACTTTGAATGAAGCCATAGCAATTGAGCTCACGTTTTATACTTTTTTGTTTAATTGCCATGTCAAATTAATCAAAAATATGAACAAATATTTATTATTGATTGATCAGTTTCACTCACAGTAAGTCAAATAGTTTTTATACAGAAGGACGATGAAAAATACTCAAGCTTAAATTTATATTAAAATATTGTATAATGTGCTTTATGAATAAAGCAAGAAAACTACTTGAAATATAAAGTTTTGCGTATACTTTTACAGGTATCAATTTTAAATATTTGATGTAATATGGTAGCGCTCAACTATGCTTTATCAGTGCATGGAATTATTAGCATCGGAGGTTGTAGCGTCGCGGCGACAGCGCCCAGACGTCTGGCGTCGCCTCCACCACTCCCTCCGCCGCACCACCCCCTCCCGACACCCGGATGTTAACCACTTACCCTCCGTGAATAGTAATGGGAGCTCAATGAGGACTCGGCGAGCGAGTTTCGTTCGTTCGTTCGACCCACAATAATTAAAAAAACAAATACATACCAACCACTATTGAGTATTGGCCGGCGCACAGTGAAGCCATTTTAGATGAATGTGTATTGGTAATAATATTAGTTCAAAATAGGGCATCCAATCCCGTACCCTTTTTGTAATCCCGGAACATTTGCCATACCGTCGTGTAGAAATTCGGGATTGACAATTTTTTAAAAATTAAACAAAAACCTAGGAATTTATGGAATTTCCGAAATGAATCGATGAGATTTTTTTTAGCTTTTACAAAACCCACAATTCCGGAATCACAAAGTTGGACGGGATCTCGGAATTGAAGGCCCTAGTTTAAACTGATTATGACAATTATCAACGTTCTTCGTGTGCGTGCTTAAATTAACCCAAATATTCGCTTGTCTATCATGTAGCCTCTAGCCCAGGGGTGGGGGAACCTTTTCATTTATAAAGGCCACATTCATTCATCTGATTCAAGATAAGGCAGCAGTAAAGAAAACAGAGAGTAGAGAAAACAAGAAACACCCCCCCCCATTTTTTTCGACTGTCGAACATATGGGTTGATCATTTTTAGGGTGCTTACAGGCATTATATTAACAAAAACACAATATTTCTTTGCCATTTATTTCCACTTTATTTGATTACGCTCTTATTACAAACGCTTGCGTATAGTTTTTTCACCAAAGTTAATATTTTGATCAAGTCAAAAGGCCGCATCAGAGTAGTCAAAAGGCCACAGGTTCCCCTCCACTGCTCTAGCCTATGCTATTCCGCTTTCGTCCACTCTCTGCGATGGAAATCGATGGAAACGTTCTAAAACGAACGTTTCCTACATTTTTCAATCAATATATGGGTGGGCATATAGATTTATGTATTTTTTTATCCACGTTTTTCGTGGTGGTCCGCGAAAATTTTCAATAGAAAATACAAATATTTATTTGTGAACATTCGGGGACGGCAGATAATTATTTCATATTTTGAGGTCCGTGGTATGAAAATGCTTGGGAAGCACTGTCTTATACGATCCTGGAAACAAAAGCATGGCAAGTGAATAACTCATGTGAATAACTTTCTGAATGTGTCCTCGCTAAATCATTACTTGTTTACCTTCTCGAAAATCATGTTGTGTTAATGTTGTCCGCATGAGAATAGTGTTTTTTTTCCTATAAAATCAAAAGATGCAAACCGCAAAAACATGATATCGGGCCAGCTCGATGATATCTGCGCCTGTGTGCGCCTCTTAAAACTAGCTCTCCCCAGAATTTCCGAATCCAAAATCACACGAATTTAATTAATAATTCCCAAAATTAAAAGGCGCTAGACTAAAATCTTACTTCGGCGCCAGTGTTGCGCCGCACTCTTTGCACACGCCACGAGCCGACCCACACTAAATAAAGACGTGATTATACTCGAAGATTTACTATTGTGCTTCTTGGCTCACTTCACTTTTCAGAGGCTCATTATATCAGTTGATAATGTTTGCAACAAGAGAAATCGGTCCTGGTTTTTTTTTAATATTATATATAACAATCATGTCGACCGCTGTGATCTAGTCAGTTAGAGCTTGCTCTACCGATCAGGTGGGTCTGGGTTCGATTCCCGGTAAGGTCAATGTCAAAGTCAAATTGATTTTTTTCTATTTAATTTGAGATCTAAGACTTGGACGTCAATTCTTGAGTTAATCTCATGTGACTTACAAGAATTCTCATCGAGTATAATTCATATGATCTTTCAACTTCAAAATATTTAACGCATTGGCATAATTAATAAAAACACAATAATCCTTTGTACTTCATTCCACTTTATTTAATATGTCAGGACCGGTTTCGCTCATTATGATTCTGATTGAGTTGACGATGCTCGTAATGAGCGAAACCGGTCCTGACATATTAAATAAAGTGGAATGAAGTACAAAGGATTATTGTGTTTTTATTAATATAATGCCTTTCCACCAAGTATTGACAGTGAACACCCTAAAAGTGATCATTGGCATAAGCTGTAATGTCAAATATTTTTTTAAACTAAAAAAAATATATAAAATAATGTATGTAAACAAACTTTAGCTTGCTAGGAGTAAAACAGTCAATTTTTCTTTTGTATATAGTCTGCTTAAGATTTTTTTTTATCATAATAAATATTGTGTCTCGAAAAATAACATTTTAGATTATAAATGTCAAATTTTTTTTTCTGACAACTGATTCAGTTGACGATGCTCGTAATGAGCGAAACCGGTCCTGACATATTAAATAAAGTGGAATGAAGTACAAAGGATTATTGTGTTTTTATTAATATAATGCCTTTCCACCAAGTATTGACAGTGAACACCCTAAAAGTGATCATTGGCATAAGCTGTAATGTCAAATATTTTTTTAAACTAAAAAAAATATATAAAATAATGTATGTAAACAAACTTTAGCTTGCTAGGAATAAAACAGTCACTTTTTCTTTTGTGTATAGTCTGCTTAAGATTTTTTTTATCATAATAAATATTGTGTCTCGAAAAATAACATTTTAGATTATAAATGTCAATTTTTTTTCCCGGCCTGGCTTATTGATTTTCGTTACACGTTAAATTGCAAAATGTAAAAATATCATCGACTATTTATGTGTTTAATTATACATTTTGGGTACCGTCTTTTGTAGAAAGCACATAGTTTTATGAACACTTGCGGTGCATACAGAATTGCCTGCGGCGACAGTCTGACGACCCCTTCGGTGTAAAAATAGCATTATTTTCCCCTTGAATTTTCCAGTTCGCGGAAAAATAAACACACTTAATTCTTTTTTGCTGTCTGACATTTCACATTATCGACTGTCTTTATAACCAATGATTAGTGGTTGCGAGTTGCGATCGGCAATCGCGAATTGATATTAGACATTGTGGTGGAGTCGGTTTCGTTACGTTCTGCGGGGGTTTGTCGACGTTCGTGTCCGGCCTGGGAAAATATTGAGTGGAATAAGAGGGTAGGCAGGGTTGGAGGGCGGCACTGAATTGCTGCACGACACGTTTCTATCACTACTCATATAATTAAAATATTACTTGGCGATGGATATTCTCAGCGACATTTAAAATTGTTTATCAGTATCATTTCGTGTGAGAAAATTATTCCCCAACCGTTTATGAATTTGCAAGAGTAATTATTGAGAGGGACTTGTAAAAAAAGACACAAACATCATAATTTTTTTTTAATGATTAAAACAATCAATGGAAATTGTCGTGGGTCGTTCTGACTTCTGTAGCCGAGTGGTCGACGCTCTTGGTTTGGATCTCTACATGCCCGAATCCGCGTACACTTACTTGATTTCAATCGATTTATGAATGGCAATACAATTGCAACACAATACATTACATATTGAAAGCGATTGAACAAATAGTACACCCTTACTAGCTCCGTCAAAAATATAGATTGAACTGATGAATAACAACTTGTTCTGGTGAAGCAACTTCTGTTGAGGTGAGGTTGGATTGGGATTGAAGAAGCTTTGACAAAACTTGTGTCTTGTGGATCTGATTAAAATATATTAATTATCTTGTTTATATTACATATGAGCCCTCTAGAGGTGAAGTGAGCCGACTAGTAAAATGGTAAAACTTTTTTCTTGGACTTGTAGACCTTGTAGTACAATCACGTCTTTACTTGATGTTTTGGTAGATTGCATATTCTAATTTTATGGAGATAACACTATTGCAATGTGTATTAACTGAGGTTACTTTACTTTTACGATACTTTAAGACGTAGAATATATCAACGCATCTAACTTATTTTTTCTTCTAAAATATCACTTGGCTTACTTCACCTCTAATGGGCCCAAAAAAAACAGTATTATGTTTTGCCGTATACAAATTCATGCATTACAAATAAAATAACTTAATACCAAAAGTCACTGTTAAACCAACATAGACCTAAAATTATTCGCAAGACAAAATTATTCATATATGTACATATTTCTCGTAAAAGCAAACCGGTAAATAAAGATGTCTCTTGTTTACCGAGAAAGGCTCGTAGGCGTCAAAGCCTTATTAATTTTGGCGTGTCATTCTGTCACGCCATTACGGCACAATATTCCCGACACGTGGACGGAAGCGGTATTTTCCTCTAGTTCGCGAATCCAGATGAAAATCGATTTTCCCCACGCCCTACAGACCGAGCCTAGCACCAAATGTGAACACCCACCCAGTACCCAATGAGTCACCTGGTATTGACAGCTCTTGCCGCGCTGCAGTTTATCCTCTTCATCTCAACTCAATTTATTTTGATTATGTTCTAATAAAAATTACCCCACACCAGTGGCAGCCCGGAAATATTTGCAGTGGTAGGGCTGCTGTTATAAAAGATACCATATTCAGCAATTAATCAAAAAATACAACGATAAATGTGTATTTCACCCAAACATACGTGTTATCACAATTGAATCAATTATTTTAATTATAATAAAACTGGAATAACCATTATATATTAAAGGGGCTGAATTCCTACACCCCTATATACGTGTCGCCAATTATTTTAATATAATAATAATCATGTTTAAATTGTATTGGTTGATTTGGCATTATTTTGGTAGAACTCCATTAGGAAACGGTTAAAATGTTTTTTTTTTGTAGTTTTCGTAGTTTTCATGTCCGTATAAGTTATATTAGTTAATTGATAGATAGTTTGGTTTTTCGCTATCGTCAGATAGATATAGTTCTGACGATGGCTTGATGCCGAAATAGCTATCAACGAATATGATTATTGTGAAACTGGATACATTAACCCCCACGACATGATGCATCTATATTTTTATTAATATATTAAACATCTATATTTAAGATCTTAAATAAAAATAAATAAGATTTTTTTCGATTGAAATGGCAATTACTTTGTAGAACTCCATTACAATAAGATTAAATACAAAATGTTTTTAGTTCCACAAAAATTATCCTATGTAGTTGATACTGTCGATAGCAATTTGGCTTCACACCATCGTCAAAACTGGTTTTAAATTTCTGATATTTTATACATAATACTGTTCCCTTGGTAGAATGTCAATCAAGAATCTTCTTATCGCTAAGTGGAGTTTTCAATTTCTCATCCATATGTTAAGTAGGTCGATTAGTGAGTTTCAGATTATAATATATTTTTATCTTTTTTTTTATTATTAAATTAAAATACATTCTTTGTCTTAATTAGAGAATTTTTTATTAGATACCACATGATTCTAATTGTTTTATGTTTTCAACAGTGGCCTGAACTTCCAAGACTTGATGGTGAGACAAGGAGCCATCGACTCACCCCCAAAGACACCGTTCATCCTCGGCTTCGAGTGTGCTGGAGAAATTGAACAAGTCGGAGAAGGCGTAGAAAACTTCAAGGTAAATTTGATTCTATCACGTTTCGTTATTTTCGCGGTTAGCGTGTGAAATTTTCGCATCAAACTCGTGGCTGCAAGATCAGATACATATTATTAAACATTATTCCAATGAATGATATCGAGTCAATCATCACAGTGACTGAAGTGTGTGCAAATTTACACATCAAAAAAACTCAGCCCTCAATAGTATCGGATGACTTTGAACATTGATGTTTAAATTAACATGCTATTATGCTGTGTAGTTTGACTGCTTTGAGTTTTAAATGCCTCGCTGCCGTTTCGCCTTATATACATATTCAAGAGGGGAGGTCTACTTTAAGAAGGCCGCAAACCAATACAAAGGGATCCCTATTCATTCCTTCAGGTCAAAGAGTCCTTTCACGTAATTAAATCTCCGACATCTCAAGGACTTCTGATAGCAACGTTACCCATTCATCTTGGTCCTATTTTAAGGATGCGCTCGAAATTAACGACGTGTTTTTTTAAACTCACGCATGGAATGTATCAATTACTTCTGCCACTCAAGATGTTGTTAGTTACATCAATAAAGTTTATAGTGAAGTAAGTTTGTTTACGGGCGTCGGGAACATTTGATCATTCGGTTACAAACAATTCTGTCTTACCTTATTTTTATAATCTAAGTTCAATACATGTTCATTTATCAAGTTAAGATCGTTATTGTATACACTTATCGGCAAATCTTCAGTTTGGTTTAACTATACACGCTGGTTATGCTGTAAGTGTCTCGTTCTACCTTTCCTTCTAGAGAATGTGAGAATAGAATTATTAGTTCGGAATAGTAGGCACAGCCAGTGGCGGATTACCCTAAAAGCAGATGAGGTGCGTTCTTTGGACCTCCTTAATCTTAGAGGCCTCAAAAATAGCTTATATAATATAACCCATATACTTTTACCTCCAAACTTTATTGCGCCTGAGGGCCTCCCACGTGTTTAATCTGCCACTGCACATATCACCGATCGAGCACTCAAACCGTTGACCTCGTCAGCGAAGTAAGGCGAAAAGACCTAAAGTGCAATCACTCCGCTAATTCAAAATGGACATTTAATAATATTTCGGTACAGTGCTTTTTATCGCCTATCAAAAGATCAAAGGAAAGTGAAAACAAAAGAACAAACAAACTTGAGTCCACACGTATTCTAGCAAAACTGCCTTAATCCATTTAAAACACCTCTTTTATTTTGTAACTATTGAAAATATAACCCAAAATGGTAGTTATTTAAAATTCCATTTTTCGTCGTAAACTTAATGGTCGTTATCCAAAATTTTGTTACGTGTGACTTTTCGTTTGAAGTGCGTATGATATTAGGCGACTCGATTTAATATATTCTTTGTATTGATGGTATACATCTATGATATTATACAATTCTCTGTGACCTCTTTGTGAAGGGAAAGCTTTTTAATCATTTCAAACCACTTAGAAAAATATTTCGGTCTTGCAAGTAGCCAGAACTCCCTTTGTACGCGTTGACAATCCCTTATCTCTTGCATTTATCATGACTTACAACGCCGCAGCTCATTTGAATTGTGAAGCAGAATAAAATTTTAAAGTTATGTTTGTTTAAAATGTTTAAATTGTAAAATTTATGATTTTCTTGGGTCGTTGCTACTAACTTTCATCCTGTGAGACCTGTTTCGTGTGCCCGGCGTGTAATATATTTCTTTACCCCTCGTAAAAGTTTTACTGTGGGACTTTAAGAGCTTACATAATGATGATGAGAATTACAAATTCTTTTTAATATTTTTGTTGTTCAAAATCCTTCAATGAGTCAAGTGGGATACCTATTTAAGATCTTTTTTCTGACCTTACTGATTATATGTCAATATCAGAATGGACCAGTGCTAAGCTAATCACTCTACGCCCCCGTTTTCAATATTTGATTACGGCAACGGTAAAGAAAATGCAAATGTTATTAACTTTGGTAAGAATAAATTGCAATAATAGTAAGGTACCATTTTTTTTTGTTAGATACATGGAATAAGCTTTCACATGGTAACAATTTGTAAAAAATAGAACTGAGAAACACGTCCAAATAATTTATAATGCCTTTTCACCATGTATCGCTTATATTTAAAAGCGTTTGCGATGTAAGGATTAGAGGAGCCATACTCAACATGCGGGCAACGTGCCGCTTGCGGCCTATTCAGGTTTTATGTGCGGTCCAAAACAATCACAGTCACCTTATTATTTTTAAATATCTTGTATTTTTTTAAAAAAACTTACGAATGAATATTGTGTGTACATTTGAATTTTTGTGTACTTCCATTGATGTATTTTGTTGTTTGCCCTGTGCAGCGCTTTGGTTTATAACTGTAATGATGCGTATACCTATGCTTATTTATATAAAAAGTTCACTTTAATATATATGTATAATAAGTGGTAAAATTACTTATAACTGTTTATATGTAGAGGCCCACGTGACGTAACAAATCCGGTATGTAGGACAGACGGAAAAGGTTTTTTATAGCTGGATAAGCGGGCATGAGGCTTAGAAAAAAAAAGAAACATCACGGACATACACGCCTTTAGATATAAATCGATCGGAAAACCATTGTATAAAAAATTCCATTCGGGCATTTGAACTATTGACCGGGTAATCGAGTATACCGGAAGCACAAGGACAATTATCGAGTTAATTAATAGTATCAACTGTAATTTAAAATGACGTTTTAAATTGGATTGGCATTTTGTATTGATCAACTGGTTTATAGACACTATCCTTTTCTATTCAAAATTTCTGCAGAAATATCTGCTACAGATCGAAAGATTATTGAAAAAAAAAAAACCAATTTCCCAAAAGTAGTTCGAAACGTATTTTTCTGCGGCAAATCATTTACCGGCAAAAAATACTCCGCAAACATTATCTTCCCTGCCGAATCAATCTTTCGTGTTTGTGGACCTTTCTCGGGGTCGTTTTGGGAAAATCGTGCGTAATAATTTGGTATCAGATATGACTTACAGTACAAAGCTCGTGTTTCTATTATCTTTTTAGTATGCTTGCTGCTAAATGTCATATTGTATTAGCTGGCATATATGGGCTTGGTTTTTTTTTGCCTTATATAGAATTTATTACATCTGACTTATTACTAAAGTATTTTACGTGTTTTTGTTCTTCATTTTCTTAAACATCAATATTTTTCGATTATATAAAGTCAGCGGTGGACTCCCGATGCGCTAACAAGGGGCTCGCTTAATCTCAGAAGCTATTCGCGGTGTTCCAAGAAAGAACGCATTTTTTCTTCATACATAATATATATATTTATTTTTCTGCAAACAGTCGGTTAATTGAATAAATTCTTCTTAATAATGATTGTACAAAGTAATACATATTAGGAACTGACAATTATTAAAGTCATCGTTGACAAAAAATACTATATGTATCTAAGAACATCTGGAAGTAATATAATATATCAAACATTAGCGTTCTTATCATTGTTAGACATGGACGAGGCTGAGGCTTTTTTATTATCCACTCGAAATAAATGTATTTTACGAGAAATTTCAAAATGCATAAAAGCTTTATGTGTCATTTATACATTTAATAAAATCATTACAGAAATTGCCGTTAGGAGCTAGTGATTAAATTTGAGAATATTATTTTCCTTATTTTTAATAAGGGGCTCGTGCGACCCCTCTGAAGCCCAACCCTGAATAGGGTTAAAACCTAAAAGCTAAGTGTCAAGCTACCAGCTTGGTATCTTTGTTTGCATACCGTCTTTTTCCGAAAATGAGACACTGTCTTACTTTCTTTTTGGGTCCGAAATACGAGCTAGGGCTTATTATCGGGGGAGGGCTTACTTTTTAGGTACACTAAGTAGATTTATATATTTTCTTTCAATATTTATTTGCTATAGCTATAGCAATATAACTATCCTTAAATGAGTATTTCTTGTCTTAGTAGCTTATTCGTAGTGCATTGGAAACATAACTGTCAATTATTTTATCTCATGAATTCTTTACCCAATTCACAACTTCTTGTAGGCCAGGCTTCACAAAATTTCCACGTTGATTTCTCAGCATTCCTTCAAAATTCCTTGATGGTTTGTTTATTGCGATATCAAGTATCTGGAGATAAGCAGTCATTCCCGCTGGAATCATTATTTGATTAATCTTCCACAGAATATTAAATTATGATTGATCTTAAAAATACACCTGTACCGCCACTGCTGTTATTAAAATTAATATTTATAACATATTTGGACCTATGTATAGTGGGAAATGGACCAATATTTAAAAAAAAAAAACCGTCGCAAAACGCAAACTTATGGCACTCTGGCAATCGCCTGCTGATTATTTAATTTTCGCATAGAAAATTGAGCGAAAAAAAGCATTCTAAACAGGTAATTTGTATGTAAACTGCGAGAAAATTAAATATAAAAACATGTTTAAAATAAATTAATGTGAAGCACGACTGGAAAGATTCTGCATATTATATGATGAAAAAAGTGGCATAGAACAAATTCTAAAAAGTCTTTGGTTAGTTACGTTTAATATTCGTTTATAATAGTGCTCCACAACCTTTTCTTTCCCACGACGCACAAAGTATTCTTGGATTTCCGCGGCACACTATAAGAAAAAAAGCTGTAAACACGCATGCTTTTCCTTTCATAAATACATACTTCCACGCGATTAGAAGAATGATGTACGTGGGAAGAGTATTAGATAAGCGACATTTTTCCGATGAAGCATTGCGCTGTGGCATACCTAGCACCACCTCCAGGCACACTAGTGTGCCGTGGCACGGTGTAGGGCTTGTCGGTTTTTAAAAACCGGTTTTGTTTTGCAAAATTTGTGACATTCGTAACCGGTTGTGCCGAATTTACCATAAACGACTCTATAAAAAAAATTACACTAAATTATGATCTTTTATTTGATGGCTTAAAGACCATATGCCCCACATCATTACCCAGCGAAAGGGTATTTTCGATATCAGGAAATTTTGTTACAAAACGATCTGTGGACACTGTTTTCTTAAATCATATTTTCTGAAGAGTACACCAAATAATTTCATGTTGTGTAACATTGTGTATATAAATAAACAACATAAAAAAAATTGAACTTTTTCTCGCCATTTTAATTGATCTAACCATTTTTTTGTAAAACTTTGACATTCGAAAATCGGTTTTTTCAAAGGTCGGTTTTTGCATAAGCCCTAGCACGGTGGTTGTGGAGTACTGCTTTATAATATGCGATCGAAATTCTATTCCAGAAATTATTGATGTCTACGATGTTTTCATCAATAACTAACTAAAATATAATTTAAGATGTCGACTAAAGGTGCTTGGTGAAATTCTAATATAAAATTTGAACAACGATTAAAATTTTATATTATAATTTAAAATTTTGCACTTCCCCTCGCGTTTGCTTTGTTAAAAATGGCAATCATTTAAATCAGTATGCATTCCTATGTTAACGATTATGACATGTATATCAAAGATCTACAGATATTGTTTGTGTGATAACTTACCCAACTAATTGAACCTCGTTATAATCAAAACCAATTAAATTATTCCATAACGTCGTCATTCATAGCTTTTAACTTATTTATTGATTTGGCATTTACTTGGTAGAACTCCATTTTAATAGGGTAAAATATCAAGGTATTTCAGTTCTACAGTTTTTAAAAAGTTAAAGGTTGATAGCTATTTCGGCTTACGCCATCGTCAGAACTAGTTCTGACGATGGCGTAAGCCGAAATAGCTATCAACCTTTAACTTTTTAAAAACTGTAGAACTGAAATACCTTGATATTTTACCCTATTAGCTTTTAACTTAGTGACAAATAAATTTATTTCATACATTATATATATACTCGATACACTTATTTACTAAACGTTTGTGAAAGTTCATCCGTGCACAGCTCCTGAAGATAACGAAAGGCTAAAGCCGGGTCGTTAGTGACAAAACCGTGAGGGAGGGTACCAAATTTTAACGATTCAAATTTCTAAAAATATAAAGCGTGGCGTAGGTTAAGAACAATTTCTCATCTACTCATAAAAAAAGTTTGAGTACCTATCTAATATTTAATACCATACAATGTTGAAATCCTAAAATTTTTATCAAAAATATTTTGCGATGTAATTCTTGTATGTTTTTTAAACTAGATTTTTAAAAATAAATGACAAAAGATACTGGAAGTATTCCTTCTCGAGTCCAAATTAGCATGTTCTGTAAGAACGAAAGCAAAAAAAAATATGGTTCGCAATATTTTCATGTTTCAGCCGGAGCGGCAAGGGTTTAGGGGGGAGGGTAAGGGAAGTTCCGCATTGAGTAAACGACTCGACGCTACGTCATAGTATGCTCGCATAGCAACAGGCAACGCGGCGGGAGAGGATGGGGTTGCGGCGCCGAGGGAGGGGTAGTATACACAGTGTTGTACTAAAACCGGCGGCAGCGGGTGTCGAGAGGAATAAACTGAGAATTCGCCGCCTGTTTTTATCAAATATACGCTACGCCAGTCCAACCGATCCCGTTTTCAAAATGACGTTCCCGCCTTTTCTATCTATCATCAACGATTTTTGTATTCGTCGTGAGTCGGTATCACCACAAATAAAAATTCTACACATTTTCATATCGCGGTTTATAACAACGCTTATCGAATCTATTTTTTCCCCCATGTCCGCTCTCAATGTGGAGTACATGGACTCCTAATGGAGTTTATCTCAACAGAAATGTTTCTTCAAGAACTGCTTGTTACTTTACCTCTCTTTTTCCAAAGAGAGTAGTAATAGAAGGATAGGGCTAGGACAGGACTAGTAAAAATAATAAGAGATTTTAGTACTTTTTCCACATGAAATTTATTTCATCAGGACTGGTTTCGCTCATCGCGAGCATTATCAACTGATAAGAAAAATATATTAACAGTGTTATTTATACTAATTTAATTGAAATAAAAGGTCTAAGCAACTACTAACAATGAAAATGATTTACAAATTACATTATAATTACACATAATTAAAATGCTTAATACCTATAACACAATTAAAAAATCATCAATAAGTGGAAAATGATGTCAATTATAAAGCCAATTAAAATTTGGGGAAATTGAAAAAAACAAAGTGAAACTCTACATTACTAAAGTAAATAACTTATTGATGATTTTTCCCGCTTTTCCCGCTTTCCCGCTTCCAAATAATGAGTCTGTGTAGTTCAACAAAAATCAGCAAAAATGAAGATTCGCCCCGTTCATAGGATAGGATGGGAGGGAGGGGGGAATTCAAGACATCACATACATTCATGTCTTCGAACAAAAATTCATAAATCGGTTGAAAAATCAATTTATAAAACTGTCCGTACTGGGATTCGAACCCGTGACCTCCACAGCCGAAGCCATCGACGTTGAACATTCGACCACACAGGCGGCAGTCAATGCCGATTGTTTATTACACCTTTTTATTTAAATTTGTCTTGTATAATAATAGTATTGTTAAATTATATATCTTATCAGTTGATAATGCTCGCCATGAGCGAAACCGGTCCTGATCTTGGTAAATAAAAGTGGAAATAAGTACAAAGGAATATTGTGTTTTTCTTAATAGAATGCCTTTCCACTAAGTTGAACAGCGAACAGCCTAAAAGTGGAAGAAACATAACTAAAAACAAACAATTTTTGATGGAAACAAAATAATTTTTGTCACAAATATTGATATGTGTCACATGTATATCGCTTTTTGCAACTAGACGTTTGATTTGTAACCTGAAGCGTAAATATTTTTTGCGAAAAAAAGAATATCGATTGGTATTGGTTTGGATATGATAACTGAAAACATAGAATATACGGATGAACACAGGAAGAAAATAAAATATTTTTTTTACTATTGATTGATTTAGATTCGGTGCAAAAAGTCGTATCAAAGAAAAGGTAGAATAATACATTTATTTACGGTGGGTATAAAACTACATATTCAGTCATCAACTTTTCCTGAACACGTATACCACATATTGTTTCAGTACATCTCGAATATAAGTCATAAATAGGCACGGTAAAAAGTTTCTTTTGTCTAAACCTATGCCACACAATTAGGGCTTCTCGATTTTTTGTTTCGACACCGGGTTTTTCCCAAATTTGTCACATTCGAAAACTGATTTTTACAACTTGGTAACCCGGTTTTCATATATTTTTTTATTATTTTATTAAAAAAACATACTTAGAACAGCGAAATATTTAGTTTTTTAGTCATATATACATCAACAAAGGCATTGAAAATATGTTATATATCTAGGATAATTTAAAAAATATTTTTGTTGATTCAGATATACAGTGGAACCTCTCATAACGAGTTTAATTCGTTCCAGAATCTTACTCGTTATGTGAAACACTCGTTAAGCGAAACAATTTTTCCCATATAAAACAGTGTAAAATACAATGATGGGTTCCATGCCGGAAAAAAATCAATTTTTATATTTTTAACGTGTATTAAAGTAAAATTACATACTTATATCGGTGGTCAGCTCTTGACTGAACTCTTTCACAAGTTCATCAATTTTGTTGTTATCCACCTCCAGTCCCATGGTATTGGCCAAAGATACAATCTCGTTGACTGTATACTTCACAGGTACTGTTTTAAGCCCCTCAGAATCACATTCGACAACGCTCCTTGACAAAGCTTTTTCCAAGCTGTAGTGAGGGTTCTCTTGGTAACCCCTTCCCACGCCTTGTCAATCATCTTGAAGCAAGCAACGATATGAAAGTGATCTTTCCAAAACTCTACGTCATTCGTTATGCGAAAAGTCGATCGTTAAGGGAGCATTTTTTTCATAATCGGTTTTGCTCGTTATGCGAATTACTCGTTATGAGAGGTTCCACTGTACTTCTCGAACCGCCGCTTTTTTAAAAAATATAATGCCTTTCCACCAAGTATTTACAGTGGACACCCTAAACGTGAAAAATTCATTATTTTTAACTTTTGAAAACCAGGTTTTTTCATAGTCGGTTTTTGTGTAAGCCCTATCTATACGCATCGATTTATTAATATTTGATAAGCTTTGTATTCATTCGCTGTGTAATGCTAGCCGACGGGCAGACTGGGTGGGGTTTTTGTTTTTAACAACCTTCTTTGTCTTGGCATTTTTCTTTCAAAGGGTTAAATATGTTAGTTAATTCCAAGAAACACCCGACTCCCTTTATTTACCGTACCCCGTAATTTTCTAACAGAATGTTTTTTTTTACCTTTTTGACAGTACTGTTACTATTTATATGTATCATATTCAAGCATATTTTAGCCAATAGGTAACTTTTATAATTTTACTATTGAAAATATACTTTCACGGATAGTCACTAGTGAATTTATATTTTTCTTCAAACTTTCATTGAAACTAAATTCGGAAACTAAAACTAATGCAATTATATAATCTAATGAAATTTTAAATCCCGGCTTTTTAATAGGCTGCTACTGTTATTGCGTTAGGTTAGGTACTGTGTACATCAGTGTTTCCCAAAGTGTGGTACGCCTACCCCCTGGGGTACGTAAATAGATTGGTGGGGGTACTGGCTGCACCGTGCTTTGGCTGCGCCTGATGCAGCAAGCAGCTTATATATGAGGGGTACTCGATGTTTCGAAAATTATAGAATGGGTACACATATGTCAAAAGTTTGGGAAACACTGGTGTACATGTACCAGTAACATATGGATTCACTGATATTGAGCTGTACGATTGTAAATTCATTGTATTATACATTTTGACTACCTGAGTAAGCGAAAATATATGTTCACCATTTATTGATTCATATCCAAGGGCATGGATGTATATGATGTCTTATTCCCCACTATTACTCACCCTATTCTAAAAAAACGAAGCGAATCGAGAGCGATTAGTTAACCACTAGTCCTGCCCAATGTTCCCGCTAGGGTGTGCGCGTGTGCGCGCGCGCACCTCCTAAAATGTTGTGCCCGCACACATTTTTCCATCCCCGCACAAGGCTGCACATAGGAATATTGTAAAAATAAGTTTGTTTCACCAAATTTTTATATTTGCGCACATTTTTTATTTTGCTGAAAATTTAATACTCACAGAAGTTGATGTCCGCACACACAATCGAAAAATTTGAGGGAACGTTGGCTGCCTTATCTTTTCCCTACAACTCTTCGAAAAAGAGATTAAACAACTGACTAACAAACAGGAGGCCATATACTCCATACTAAGAGCGGACATTGATTAATAAATAGATGCATATAATTTGAGATTTCGACTGAAGGTGCTTGGTGGAAATTCAATATAAAATTTGAATCGTTAAAATTTAAATAAATATATGCTTTTAATATTAATGCTATAAATAACACCTGCTCGATTTTGGGTTAAAGTCTGATATCGTTGGATATGTTAGGCATACATAAACAGTGATAGCAGGTGCTGCCGCCATTGCCCAAGGCTTCCGGCATAAATTTTGAAATAATAGTCACCATCTTGAAATGTTAAATTTGGTTACGCTATATTGTATTTTTTATTTTCCCATTTTTAAACGAATTGATGAAAAGTGGTGTAAATTTATTCAACGTTTCCAGTTGTAAGAGGTAAAATTTGTGAAATAAATTCAGTTACTAAAAGCTGCTGTCGCCTTTAAAAAATAGTCCCAAGTCTCAAATGAAGTTAGCTGCGGACCAACTGTCAGATTACTCGGTAGCAAGGTTTGGTCTGGACTTTTTCATATGAAAATAAAGTATTACTTCAAGTACCGATTAAAAATTTAAGAATATATTGTGTGCGCTCTGTCATATATTTTTTTTTCAATAGCTGATTCAACTCAATTCAATTCAACTGTACGGTTGATTGATCTGGATAGAATACGAGTGTACTTAGGGGTGGGCTGGAGGGGGCTCTCGCGAGCCCTTTGCTAATTTTTACTAGGGCCGGCGAGCCCATCGTTAAAGTAAAAAAATATTCTTAGATAAAAAGCAATTGCTGTCGATGGTTTATATGTATGTATTTTGAAATAAAAGACTTGCATTTGGAAATTTCTCGTAAAATATATTTATTTCGGGTGCATACTAAAATATATTATGAGTTATTTAAATATATAACATTATATTTTTCAATAATAAAAGAATATTAAGTAACATTCGGTTGATTTCATAATTATTGCAAATCATTCTATAAGAATGATGAAATAATCCACTACTTATCTGGAACACCTCGAATATCTCTCAGGTTAACCGATCCCCTTGTTAATATTTTAGTAGCCCACCGCTGAGTGTACTTATTGATTCTGAATATAGATCAATACCATGGTATTATTCTCATTATATTTACCTATTCTTTTAAGTAGGTCATCATCATATTTTCCTTTTTTATCAACGGAATTCAATCTAGTACAGCAAACACGTTAATAATTGTACTTTCTCTAAGACGAAATATATCCTAGAAATTCAATTAAGTAAAAGCGCTGTGACTTATATTTTAAATTTACTTTATAGACTTATCCCAGAAAAGAAATTAGCCGTTTTTTCCAGTATCCCCGAGGCATTAAGCTTAGCTGTGAATGGATTCCGAGAATTTAATTCGTGACTTTTCTGCTAGAAGTTCTAAATAATTTTCGCACGTGATGCGAATTTTTAATATTCGAGTGAGAACTTAATTAAAGCAGCGTAAAGAAGTCGCCTCGGGGGAATTTCGCGCCTACCGACTTTACTCATTATTATTTACAAGTGTTTTTATTCATTAAATTAACCGAGCTTATTTTTTGGGGACCACTGGTTGTCATTTCTCATTCCATCCCGCTCTTTATTCCTTTTTTTTGTTCATCTATTACTAGGTTAAGGTTTTTTTAAAGGCTCAAATTTTTCCGGTCAGAATAAATAGTCACAAATTAAATGTAATTAAAAAAAACCTAACCTAACCAAGATGGCTATAAAATATTCTGACCAAAAATTTATTTAAATTCTGATCATTTAATTTGTTCCTTTTTTTAAACCATGTCGGCTCCAAATGTGACCATACCGTAGGTATACTATACTACCAGAAAAAGTTGTCAAAATTTGTTTTTTTAGTGAGTTATAAATTCAGATCCATAGATTTGAACACGCTCTATCGTTTGATAAAACAAACTCACCCATTACATTTATTAATTATTTTGATAATTGAAGAAGTAATAAGAACTATGTCGATTTCGTTGGCAGTTATTAGTGGCAGAAACCTATAAATAACTTAATGCTTTTTAGCTGTACAGATTAAATCGGTACAGCTAAAATCCTTCGTTTAATTTTGAAGTGATTTTGAATATTTTTTGATTGACTCTGATATCTTGTTTCCCATTCATTCCAATTAAACGATAGCCTATAAACGCAATTTAAATAATTCTGTTGACCTCATTCGAATTCGTGTCAATTAAGTTAATCATTACTAAAAAGATATTGAGAATCTGCGACACTGCTGATACTTGTTTTCACCAAAATCATAATTAAATTCAAATTTATGAATTTATTTATTTATTCATATTTCGTCTTACGAACGTCATACGTCTCACCTTGAATTTCTAAACAATATTGTTGTTTAGTTTCTGTCATGGTTTCACTTATTAACTTATATTGACGTCGTTTTGAATTTATTAGTATAAACAAAACACTTTCTTCATTGAATTTAAAAATTCTAAATACCAAAATATTTAATTTAGAGTAAAAAATAATGTATTTGTCGTTTGTTGTCGAATGTTCATGGCATTAATAAGCGCGTTGTTTTTATTATATATTTACACACTTGTCCATCATCGAGCTTAAATCTATGTTTGCTTCCAATGTGGAGCATATGACCTTCTAATGGAAGTATCTTGGCCGAAGTTTTTCTTTGAGAGCTGATTTTTGGTCAGTTGCTCCACTATTTTTTTCGAAGAGAGTAGGAATAGTATACAAACACCCATGCCATCGAACAAAAAACCAAACTAAAAATGCTGCTCGTACTGGCACTCCACCGCGTAAGCCAATGACGTTGACCACTATACTACGGACCAGGGCCTCTATTACCGGCATCCCGTCCAATTCTGTGATCCCGAAATCCCGGGACTGTGACAGTAGTAATCCCGGAAAATTTTGGGAACTCAGTAATTTCCTGCGTTTTTTAAATTGTAGATCCTAGAAGAAATAAAAAAAAGCTCACGCAATTTTTTTGGGAAATTCGTAAATTCTCAGGATTTTTATATATTCAATACATTCTTGTTTTATATCACTTTTAGGGTGTTTACTGTCAATACTTGGTGGAAGGGCATAATATTAATAAAAAACACTATTCCTTTGTACTTTATTCCACTTTATTGAAAAGGTCAGGACCGATTTCGCTCATTGTGAGCATTATCAACTGATATGTTTTATATATTGTTTTAATGCTCTATTAAAATACCATAACTGTATTTCATATAGGATATAGAGTTGAGAGATTCTTTATAACAAAATAATAAAATATGTACCATCCAGTAGAAAATTAATTTCGAATTTTCTCTTTCCATTCATAAACGTTTGTAAGGTAGATTCTCCGTCTTTTTCGTTATATTTGTTAAATCGAATAAAAATACTATTCACAGTTATTTTTTACTTACTGACATCATTACCCTGTAAGGGGGGCTTATACCCGACATCCAGCTCTATATCCTGTCCATGATTGGGGTAGTAATTTCATTCGACTGATTGTTTTCATGAGTACGGTACAGGTCATTAACCGCTGTCCAAAACCTTTCATTTCAGATGTGCACCTATTTTAAACCTTAAATGGGTTTAACTGTCAATTCATGATGTAAAGGCATTTAATTAATAAATATCAATTTATTTGATATTCCACAAGAATTATCCATTTTTACCTGGGCTGTGGAGTCGGAGTAGCAGAGTCGAAAATTATATTTAATGATAGTGTAATAAAAAAAATTGTCTTAAGTATCATTGCATGCTTGGCTGACTAAAGATGATCTGATGGAATACATATATGTATGTATATAAGTTAAAATGAAATGATTGAAAAAAAATCGACGAAACGAAGCCGACTTTTTTTAACACGACTCCACAGCCCTGATTTTTATCAATATATATTTGGGCATCATATCGTATCATTACAACATTTTTACTATCCATGTCCTCTCCCAATGTGGAGCTATTAGCCTCCTTATTGAGGTATCTCAACAGAGATTTTTCTACGAGAACTGTTTGTTACCGAGTCGCTCAACCTCTCTTCTTCAAAGAGGGATAGAAGGATAAGGCTACGACAGGATTATTGGTTAACTAATCGCTCTTGCTACACCCAGTTATTAAAGTATCGTAAAAGGCGTGAGGGAATTTAGAGATTAAAAACATGTTCGCACTGGGACTTAAACCCGTGAGATTTGCCACGGAAGCCCACAACGCTAACTGCTGCGCCATAGGACTCGACAAATGCATTGATTGCATTAATTCAAAAACATTGATTATACGGTTTTTTTGTATATAACCTGTAGGTAGACAATACATTATATCGACCATGGAAAAGAAAAAGGAAGTAACACACACATATCAAATTTTACAGGGAAAATAAAAGCTTTTTGGTGATTTTAGGCTAAAAGTAAATTATGAAATAAACACATCATTGAAGTGTACGGAGACTTCTAAACTGGTATTTCATTGACTTAGCCTAATATTAATTTAATTTAATTGTTCAAGAAAAATCTCTTTTTAGGACCTTTATCTTGGTTGAAATTTCTTACAAGCTTTTCATTTTTCAAACTAACAGCTAAATTTAGATACTAATTCAGCATTTGCAGCTTCCATTCTTTTGATATAACGTGTGACAAGTTGTATACATTGTGATTATCGAAAAAAAACTGTTTTGAAAAAACTGAGGGTTAAACCCTTTTCTCTTTCCACAGTCGATATGAAACTACTTTCTCCGGTTTAATTTTAACCAGCTGTATTTTTTACTTGGCACCGTTTGACATTTTGCTTCTCGTAATCGATACATTAACCCAGCGATTTCCAAACTGGGAGGCGCGCCTCCCTGGGGAGGCATGGACTATTGCAAAGGGAGGCGCGAACAGTCCAACATATTTATTTACCCTTTAAAACGTGTCTTTATTACTATATGAAATAAAGTATGGGGAGGCGCGAAGATATTTTTTTCTTCAAAGGGAGGCGCAATGACAAAAAGGTCGGAAACCACTGCATTAACCCCTAAACCGGTGCAAACAAGTATTCGAATTTACAAAAGCGATTGAAAATAATTTTCAATTTTAAAAATAGAAAATAAAATTCTTTTGTTTAAAAAGTTATTTTAATTTTCGGTCGTGAAAACAAACGAGCGACGGCTATTTTCCCGACGACGGTGGCTTTTTTCATTATAGCAGGGCAACACCGAACGAGGTTCGCCGGCCGGCACGTGCGTCGGGCCAGGTCGTAAATCCGAACGGATTTTGTTTTCGCGTGACTCGGGGAAAACAATAAAATTTCGCCAAACAACCAAACTAACATTCCTCCACATTTTAATCAATGGCTGCGTCTGGTTTTTCAATTTGGGAAACAATACGCACCGACAATCTGATGCCTTTTGGAGATATCCGAGCTTGGTCGACCTTCTTCGACACGAAGTTCTTGACTTATGCCATTGAATGAATTCAGTCTTTCTTTTTTTGTATGGTCAATATTTATTTAGTCGTATTTATTGAGTGGTACTTATACAAATTTCAAATTATCATCACGTCTGATTAAACTATATGCAATTGTTTTTAATTAATTCCAAGATAATCAGTCGAGATCTCTGAGAGAAAACAGTTTTTTTCTCGATAATCACTATGTATCCAACCTGATACACGTTTTACCATAAGGATGTAAGCTGCAAATACCGGGTTAGTATCTAAATTTAGCTTTTATGTTTGAAAAAAGATGAACTTGTGAAGATTGAAACCAAGAAAAAAAGGGGTTTCCCAAGACAATTTATTTAATTAATAATAGATTATGTCAATTAAACACCAGTTTAGAAGTCTCCGTGCACTTCTAGGTTGTGGATATTTCATAATTTGTATATGGCCCAAAATCATCAAAATACGTTTTTTCGTGTCTCTTGTAAAATTTGCTCTGAGTGGGTTACGTCATTTTTCCTTCCCACAGTCGATATAGTATGTTGTTTCTGTTCATAAATAGCAATTTCAGTTTTGTGATATTGTCGTCTTTGAGTTCAATTGGTTAGAGATCGAAATATATACATAAAATTATCATTAAATTTGTAGAAATATTTGTGTTTTATGGATTATTTGAATCTAACATAAATTAATTTTAAATATTTAAACAATCGTCAGAAAAATACTTCTTATTCAAACCACCTTTTCCACGTTACAATACAAATCAAAGTTGGTTAAATCCATTGTATTAGTATAGAAATACTAACATTGTTTCGTTAAGAATAATTACCACGTGCGTAAATCTGTCAAATTGTAATTCGTTATCATCTCGAGTGCATTTAATGGAATCATCCGAGTTTTATTTAGAATGTCTCAATATGTTTAGGAATCATTTTTAACTAGTAACCAACCACATATTAATACTAGTAGTATGGACAATAATGAATGACACTACTTTATACGCCAAGATTTTCCCAGCAGTAAAATCACTTTACTGCTCCTATTTATTTCAAAAAAGGAACATAAATCTACATGATCATTTTAGTATAAAGTTTATGGCGTCCACGTAAGAGCTGAAACTCGCTTTTTTTAAATGCCACACTACTGTTTATTTATGTTCCAACAAAAACACACCACAAGCAAACACAGATGGTGTTAATAAAAACGAACCATTGATTTCACATTACGATTTTGTTTGGTATATCCTCCACGGAGTTGTTAGTTTAATTTTAAACAATGCCACATTGAAAATTTCCTGTAGATACGTCAAATATTTTGTGAACGTAACTTTAGCAATAATAAATGTTTATTATGGAAATTTAGCACGATTTGACACGACGTGAGCGTTGTAGGGGAAGGGGGCGAGGGTCTGAAGTCTGAAACTATGTTGTGTGGTTTTGAAAGTTTGACAATTTTGGCAACTTGTTTACGAGTTAAGCTTATTGTGTAGAAACTTCGGGAAATATATATTTTGCATTACAAATTAGTAGTGTATCGTTAAATTTCCTCGCTTTATTAATGTATCGTTTGAACTTTTATACTGTTGTTAATTAGCGCTGTTTCCCTAGCGGTTAAATTTAGCAATGCAATGACAGACGTTTAATTTTATCTAATATTTTCACCACTTCAAATTCGTTAAATAAAAATCTGTTCACTCTTTCGTTTAATTATGGCAACTATTACGCAAGCCTGGAGCCTAAGACGCTGGTTGAAAACAACCCGAAATTATTATAATATTTTCAGAAAAAAAACATGTACTTTTCATTTACTGAAGTATCCAAGTAACGGTTACTGTTAATTCAATTTGTCTTTCATGCCTAAATTTTCTCCATTTCGATTAGAATATCTTGTATAAAAAAACAAGCCTAGTTATTTATACTTAAATAGTCTTGATATTAAATTAATATATTTTTTTATTAAGCCTTTAGTGTTACTGAGTGTTACATGTATGTCTTTAAGAAGCATCTTCAGGAAGAGACGGATATGATTTCAGAAATTGATAGTAACGTCGTAAAAGAAATGGTTGTACTTCCTGACTGATTTAATTTACTGACGATCTTTGTATTGAATAAAGTCAAATAAATATATACGAACCATCTGTAACGGAGATCTCCAATTGATCCTTGAAAGCATTAAAAACAACCGTCTTCCACATTTTGTTTTGTGCAATGGATAAAAGAGGGAACGATGAAAGTTCACTAAACTGTATTTTTTGCGGGATCATTGATAACGTTGCTTTCCTTATTTAATGCCCCCTTCTCCACATTATCTATCACCTTTCTCCACTTTCCTTCTAGCCCTTGCCTGGCATCGGTAGTGATAGCCAACTTCCATTCGTATTTATAAATATATCTCAGCGGGGTATTCCATCTCTGACCTTGTAATGATTATATTGATATAATCCATGTTATCAAACAACCATTAGCAGCGTCTATACGAATTAAAGCAAACACCAAAATTTCCTGGAACATTTCGAAGTAAATAGAGCGCAATTGGTAAACAGTCTTCCGATTTAAAATGAACAGCTACATATGCCGGGTTCTCCACTTTTATACTCTATATAAACATAATCATAATACCTTTTTCAATAAACAAAAATAAATATAATTCTTAAAACTACTCACCATCCAAATCTATGGGCATTCCCATAGGCTAATCCTTTTCGCCAGCAATGGCTTTAAACTCAATGGTACATTTTTTATATAAACACGAAACATTCATTTACCAAACGTCAGTTCAAGTTCATCCGTGCACTTGAAAGCCTGAAAATGCCGAAAGGCGAAACCCGGGTCGTTAGTGACAATTTGTGTGAATGTACATAAGTTGAACGATTCAAATTGAATATTGAAATTCCACCAAGCACTTTTAGTCGAAATCTTAAATTATAACTATTAGCGTCTATATAAACTAGAGCAAACTTACAAACGTCACTTGAATTCAATTCTAATTACGACGCACTTGACGCATATTTATGGCTATTATATTGCAATCGAAGATGTTAATATTGAAAATGAAACGTGAAAAACATTCTTTAACTATCATAGAAATGATCTATTAAAATATAGGTTCTACTTCCAATTGTTGTTTGATTTGATTTTCCAAGCTTGACTCGGATACTCTACGAAGACAAAACAAAATTATTTGTCTGTATTATGAATAGTACTGTGAATCACTTTTAGGGTGTTCACTGTCAATACTTGGTGGAAAGGCATTATATTAGTTAAAAAAACAATAATCCTTTGTACTTCATTCCACTTTATACTTTATAAAGTGGAATGAAGTACAAAGGATTATTGTTTTTTTAACTAAGTACTGTGAATGTTTATATTGTTATTAAATCGGGGACTTCTTCTGTTTGTTATGGTTTCATTTATTAGTTTTAGCAAATTATTTGAAATAGCACATGTGAAATATGCTTTATATTATAATATATACATTAAACAATGTAAGCAATTGTTGATTTTATACCAAATCATACTGTTCATCCAATTTGAGAAGAGTATTGTTATTCGATCTAGTAAGTGAATTCGGTGTAGCAAAGTACATCTGCGAATTCAACATGGATACACACTTTTATTTTCGGTGTAATCACACTAATTGAAAACAATAAAATCAAATTAGTTTTCTGTTTGTCTGCGTATAAAAACAACTGCAAAAAATACTGCAGCAGTTCGTTGACAGTTGAAAGCATTGCTATTTTTTACCGCAATTTTAATACCTACGAAATAAATATCCGAGAAACGACAACGCACGGAGAAAACAGCACACAGCTGACGTCTACGGGTTGTAAGGTCATGTCATGGCTGTCCAATCAATCGAGTTTGGGATAATGCATTTACTCTCCCAAATAGTGGAACAAGAAAACATTTAATCTTCCTTGACTTCAGTTACTTGCCCATGTCAAATACTATGTTGTTTTATGTCACTTCTTAGTTCATTTTTCTTTGGGTTTTATTTAACACAGTTATCTTTTTGCCGTCGAAAAAAACATTTAGGACGAATCGGCACGTAAATGAATGACTTACTTATGTTGTACTTAAACTTGTTTCGTCCGTAACTCTTCGTGAGGCTTTACACGGGATATTTTCACGTCATCAAGAATTAAAATAGCTTTACACTTAGACTTATGTCGCTTGTTAATCACAACTGACTTAAGCATTCTTCGGTGGAGTGTTGTAAGTTAGCGCCATGACTGTTGGACATTCCTGAGTCCATTTGTTATACTCTCCGCGCACCGCTAGCTCTATTTTCTCGCCTCTCCCCTTCCGACCGAATCTTTGCTCCGGGACTAAATAAATCTTTCCGCTTTTACCCTCCCTCGAAATAATAACTTGTTTTTAGAGATAACTGACTCGAGTTATTTTGGTTTTCAATTAGGGAACGCTTTTAAATTTAATAGTTTGCCTAACAACATCTCACTGCAACCGCTGAGATAAATTTTACAGCATGCCTCTGAGACAAATCCTTTAACATAACTTTAAGCCACACATTTTTAATGGCGCATAAAAGTGATAATTTGTCTTGTCATAGTTCTGGCGGTGACTTGATGCTGAAAAAACTGTCAATATTGTACTATAATAAGTTAACAAATAATCTAAATATTGTTTTTATATTACATGCTTACATGTAACAATCCGTTACCTGTATACTCTTTTGCGAAAATTTTCGGTTGCTGAATTTGAATAATACAAGCAAGTCACCCATTTCCAAAATTCACCTTTCCATTTTCATTTTGGACGTACATACTTATGTACTTATAAAAGAACATGTAAATTAAAAAAGTAAATGAAAATGTTGAATTTTGGAAATGAGCGACTTGAGTATACGTTGATTATTATCTGAAAAAAAAAACTTCAAACTATATACATGAAAGGAAAATCAATCGGTGTATTGCAATTTTGCAGCATAAATAATATTCCTATGAAGACTGGTAATTTCGATCTTAGATTGGCTATTAAGTTTAGATAGGAGATTTCAAATTGCATTATAAAAATCTTGATGAAATTTCAAAATCCATTTGTTCGCCAGCAGACCTCTGGTGACCTTTATGGTAGTGCGAGAGGAAGTGCCTCGCAACGATGCGCTGCAGAATTTGCAATTACTTTTTTATTAGTTTTTCTTTCACAGTAGTAAAGAAAGAAGGATGCGAATAAGGTATAAATAATTATGTATATATATTTATATGTCAATGTGATGTAAGCTTTTACAAAACCAAGTTGTGGATCAGTACGAATTTTTGAACAAAGATAATTCACTCTTTACATTTTTTACAAAGAGGCGAAACACTTGCCATAACTAGTAGAATATTAAACCTATATAAGTTAAATTAAAATAGTTCTATAATACTTCTTACATACGGTTTTGTTATGATTATAATTTTGTTCTGTATTAAATTTGAACCGTTCAAATTTAATATTGAAATTACACCAAGCACCTTCAGTCGAAAACTTAAATTTGTTCTGTATAATTTCTGTGATTTAAATTGACTATAGCTAAAAACTGAAACAAAACGACAAAGCGATCAGCATTTATTTTTTAATTTCTATAATGTATCATTATAGATTACATTGCTTAGAATTCAGAGTTTATAATTATGTTTGAAATTACCATTAGGCACCACTTACTTTTTGATGATTTCTGCAATTACCACTTAGAGGTATAAAATATTTTAATTTGTGTCAGCTTAGAGTCACTTATTCATAATAGGGTACATATAAAAACTGTAGAACTAAATACGTTGTTATTTTTACCCTATTATAATGGCGTTTTACCAAGTAAATGCCAAGTCAATAATTAAATCATTTATTCATTGTGCTGTAATTTGTTAATTCTTTTCAATGCCAATGTACCTATAATGCAATTTGACAGTGAATACTTCAAAAGTTTCATAGCTATATTATATTGTAGTAGTAAACGTTACTATTATCTTTATAAATACAATACTCATTTAATTCAATATCTATTACAGATACTCGCTGGTCGTTACTCAAATTGACTTCACTATTTATACAGTACACATTGCAGTAGTAACCGATAGGTTAGTAGTTGGGACTTGGGTCGCCCGCTGCGAGCAGTGTCTGAAACGATCCTGCTAAGTGGATTATGTTGTATCGAGTCAATTCGTTTGAGCATCACTGGCACCTCGGAACGGCCATACCATTTTCTTTCCCACGTCTGTGATTTTCCTTGCGACCTCACTCAGCGCAATTTCATCCCTCCAGACCTAGCGTATTATATTAAGCGGGCACTTTCTTAGCTTTACTCGTACATAGATTCGATTCTGCTTTATATTTGTTTACTTATGAGTTTATTAATCAGATGGAAAGGATGTCAGTTCCAAGCTCAAGTAACAAATGTCACTCTTTCAATTTATCGAGGTGTTTGGACCATAAGTACATACGCGACATTTACGATATCACCTACATATATACCAACTCGATAAATCAATTACTAAGAGTTTTCAAGTAGCGAGTTGTCCTAAAACTTATCTGAGGTCTTATAATGTTGTGAAATTCAGTAGAAATATTTACGCTGTTATCGTGAGCGTGGATTTTATCATATCGACTTTGGAAAGTGAAAAGGACGTAACCCACAGTTTTTTCAAAACATTTTTTTTTTTCAATAATCACAATGTTAATAAAAACACAATATCCCTTGGTACTTCATTCCACTTTATTTAATAGGTCAGGTCAGAACCGGTTTCGCTCATTGCGAGCATTATCAACTGAGCTCGCAATGAGCGAAACCGGTCCTGACCTATTCAATAAAGTGGAATGAAGTACAAAGGAATATTGTGTTTAAATTAATATAATGCCTTTCCACCAAGTATTGACAGTGAACACCCTAAAAGTAATCGGAATGTATCAAACTTGATACACGTTCTATCAAAAGAACGTAAGCTGAAAATGACGAATTAGTATCTAAATTTAGCTTTTAAATTTGAAAAAAGAAAAAAGACTTAAAAAAAGGTTTTTCCTAGGCAATTTCTTTAATTAATATTAGATTATGTTAATTAAACACCAGTTTAGAAGTATCCGTGCACTTCCAGGTTGTGTATATTTCCAAAATCATCAAAACACGTTTTTTGTGCCTCCTGTAAAATTAGCTATGTGTGGGTTACGTCCTTTTTCCTTTCAACAGTCGATATATAAAACTTGCTTCATTAAAATATTAATGAAAATATCAAATGCAAGTTAACGACAGTCATGAATCAGTTGACCGCACTACGTAGTATTACAAAAGCTGAACACCACTCGTCTACGAGACTGACATACATTTTGGTAGTGGGAGTGAAGACAATATTATATTATTTTAATTTAGAATTAAAATACAAATAGGTCACTATTGCCTTTATTTCAATGGTGATTAATTATTAAAAAAGAAAGACTACCAAGCTTCCATCTGATGGTTCTCTAAAACAGTCTTGATTTATTAAGAAACGAAAGTATTTTTTTTTTTTGATTGATTAATTAATCAAACAGACCATTATAAAAGGCTTTGCGTAATGTTGACTTTTAATGTCGGCCATAAAACTGAATCAATCAATGTTTGAACTACGCAGTCAATGTATTTTCTCAGGTATCTTAAATTTAATTTATAAAACGCTGTAAAAAAGTGTTTTTTCTGTAATCTTTCAATGTCGAAAGTTTATTTAAACGTAAAATTTTCCTTTTTTTTTGTTCATTATAGGCACCGTTCAAACAATTAAACATTTTAAATAATTGTTATGTTCAATTTTAGTCTTAAGGTAATAAGGTATTCGCAAAAAAGACTTGTTCATATTTTTTAAATACCTATGTATAAGGCACAAAAATGTATACGAGATTTTGAGTTAAAAATTTGGATTTCCTGATCTAATTTATCAAAAAAACGGATACTCTCGTACTATATATATTATAACAAAGAATGCAACATTATTAAAATCTTCAATATTATATTTATGAGATTTTCCTTTATTAGAAAAAAAAATATCATTTTTCTGTTCATTGTTCCACACATACAAACAATTAATTAAATGTTTAACACCTAATATATTTAAAAAATCATCATAGATTAATAAATTTAAAGTGGTGACTGTTGGTAATTCCAAACATAATTAAAATTTGGGATATTTTTAACAAATTGATAGTATGTAGCATTTTATCCAGCGCGTAGAAATATTGATTTTCCAATCTATCAAAATGCACACAGTGTTGATACGAAACAATCGCCATTTGACGCGAAACCACCCCAACTAAACAGTACAAAAATAATAGCGTCATGTTTGTTCGCCTTCAGGTAAACACGAAAGGACAAAAATTACTCAGATAAAACACCCCGTACGTTATTCGGGGCACCGCCCGCCCGCCGCATTTTCTTTTTTTCCTGGCGAGGTAATCTGTTTTCAGTTTTTTCCTCGCAGCCAACGAGGGGAGTGACATTTCGCGCAGCTTCCTCTATTTCGCTTTTTTGGGTTTGATACTTTAGGCACGCGCCCCGGGAATATTTTATCGGATAAAATTTTCCTCTGCTATATACTGGCTGTGCCGTTAAATGGATGAAAAATACTCTTTACTTTTTGGACGCTTTTTTACGGCGGTCATTTGTCAAGCAGTGTATTCAACTCTGAAAGGTTCGCACTGCTTTCAAGATTACAAGAAGACATATTTATTTTAATTCTTTCATTATTTCTAAGTGGTTGTTCACTTTCGAATATAAATTTGTTTTGTTTCTTTTGTGAGTTAAAGGTTTGTTTTTTCGAATGAGCAACATTTTTTCCAGCGACGCGAAAATGGTTGTGTGGCATATTGCGCCATCTTGTTGAAACCACAGCTCTTCATCATTGATGGCATTCAATTGGGGAACGAACATCTCGGTAATCATAGATCTACAGCGCTCTCCATTGACGTCACGTTTTGGCCGGCATCATTTTTAAAATTTGCACAATTTGCGAGCTTTTGTCTATTTAAGTGAAACGATTAGGGCTGTGGAGTCGTTAAGAAATAAGACGACTCCACAGCCCTTTTGTGTCCCCTACAGTGTCGCCTTTTTGATCCTGGCAATTTGAATACACATTTTTTTATAAAGGACCCAAGTTATTAGCTTTGACAGCCCTACAGTACTATGTTACAATAATACTTACCCAACTTTTTAACCGTTATTTGTGCGAACCTGAATATCACCCGCTAAGTAACTTACTATTTCCTTTTTTTCAGGTGGGAGACAGAGTTGTCGCATTGCCCGAGTATCGAGCATGGGCCGAGCTCGTCGCGGTTCCCGCGGCATATGTATATGCCCTGCCAGACGCCATGTCACACCTCGATGCCGTGGCAATCACCATGAACTACCTGGTCGCGCACATTCTCGTCTTCGATATGGCCTCCATCGCTCCGGGAAAGAGCCTCCTTCTGCACTCAGCCGGCGGCGGAGTCGTAAGTACCACAAACATTCATTATTAATAAAATGTCGAATTTAATTTGTTCCAACACATCGAATTCGGTCCTGATCGTATTAAAAAAATAAATATCGTACGAATACTACAGTTTGTAGTTAGATAAAATTAGACAACTACTTAGTTTTACAGGAACTATAAGATTATTAATACTTTACAGGCACATCGGTTTTACACAATCGTCAGAATAAGGGATGTGAAACAGAAATAACTATCAATTATATAGTCAATTTGTCGCCTGCTGTGGCTCAGTTGGTTAGAGCTTGCTCTGCCGATCGCACAGGTCTGGGTTCGATTCCCGGTCAGATCACAGTGAATTTGAAAATTATTCAATTCAAAGTTGTGATCGAAGACTGGGTGTTTGTGATGTCAATTCACATTATATCCTCTCCCATCCTTCTGATCCTGTAACCACTTGAATACCAAGCGGACACAGGTGTCCGATACATATGCAAGCGAACACGGATGTCCAAGCATTTAAAAAATCAAATACTTGGTATTCTAATAGAATATAAGCAATATTTTGATGAATATGTGTAGTGCCATATATACTGAGTAAATATAAGTTTTTAAAATATCCAGTTTGAGTGTATATTAGGCGAAAATATTTTTCTCAAAAACACGCAGTATCTGCGACATATTAATGATTTATTTGCGCGGTATTCAAACAGTTAATAACTTGGTGTAGCTACCAAGAAAAAGCCAATTCAGTCAACATACTAAATTTGTTTTATTTTTTTATGCATATTATAGTTTTCAACTTTCCGTCTAAATTTCAACGAATTTGTTAAACGATTTTCTAATTACACCATCTCTGTTCAGTTTCCTAGAACACAAAGTGAAAATACTTTATTTTCAAATATAACCCAATATGTCAGAGTACGTAATGAGATATTTATTATATTGTGCATATCGTCTTAGTCAGAATATAGCCAAACTGAATTAAACTTAAACTAGAGTGACCGACAATTGCTTTAAGTCGAAATAACTATCAACATTATTAGATCATTCTTGTGGAACAATATATTTGGCTATCGTTTATCATTTCGATTCCTCCCTTTACCACAGTTTGTATCACTTCACCAACAAATTAAAATAATACAGAAGTTGAGTAAGGATTCAACAAAGTTAAATTATGACCAAACAAATATCAATCAATCACCATTGTTAAAACCCCTACAATACGCTAATGCAAGGGTGGGGATCCTTTTCATTTCTAAAGGTCACATTCATTTATATGATTCAACTTAAAGAAAACGTTGACACCCCCCACCTTTTTTTCGACTGTCGGAACATATAATTTGTTGATTACGCTCTTTTTCAAACGCTTGCGTATACATTTTTGATCAAAGTGAATATTTTGATCAAGTCAGAAGTCCGCAGATTCCCCTCAATCGCGCTAATGTATCTAATAATAAATATAAACTAATTTGCTTTGGATAATCCTATATTTGTTACCGTTCCAAGAAATATTAAAGTCGATATATTAAATATAATACTGTAGTTTGCAATATAAATTACGATGAGGGGAGATTATATTGTGTAGTATTTAAAACTGAGGTAATGTAGGATTAAATATTGTTCTGATGAAGGCTTAGTTCGAAATAGCAATATATAAAATCATATTTGTGAACTATAATAATTTGATATTTTTTCACCTTATTAAACTATCGAGTTTTGTAAATCTTCAAAGAATAAAAATATCTTTCGAATTATACTTTCCATTTATATTGTTTTGATATGTTTTGCATGTATGTAGACACATAACTTATACGCTCAGCAAAGTTTTCCAAAAAGTTTGTTTTCTGATCTATGTTTGATGAAGCATCTGCTCGTGTTCTTATATCAAAGTTTACCGAATAGGGTTGGAGGGTAGCTTTTAGGTAAGCGATTTAAGAACATGATTTAGCTTTATTTGCAAAACATTTCAAAGAACTCTTCAACCGTGACCGACACTACAGCACATCGTATATAATTTTAAAATGATTCTTGGTGTAAGTGAATTCATATTATATTTATCAGAGTTGTTTATTTTACGATGGTCGTGTTCCAGATTTCTTGACAATGTTTTTTTATCATCAAATTTTTGCCTTTATAATACTCGCTTTAATTATTCTATTACAAAGAAATTGGCTAGCAATGATTTTTTTTAATCTTACCCTCCTATAACTTACTGTTTGCAATATTTCTAAGTCCTCCCAACTTGTTTTTCTTCTTCCAACACTAGGTGAAAACATAGCAATCAATGATAACATAAAAACCTATTTCGTCCGCATTTTATATAAAAATATATATATATATTTGTCTCTTAAAAATGCTTGTCATAAGCGAAACCAGTGTTATTATAACAAAAGAGTGTTTTACTTTTATATATATATTTTTTTTAATTAAGAAAAATGGCATTACAGCCAATGCGTCAAATGTTTATTATTATAAAATCATACGGGATAAAGTCGATGGATTTTTTTTAAGTCACTCGAAATCAATTGGAATAAAATCTAAATTTGATATCGAGCTTACTTGGGACTTGATCCAAGAACGACCTTATCGCTAGGGAAAAGTTTTTACCAACTAGACCACGAAGGGCGACTTACGTTATATTAGTTTCGAAGACGCACACGATATGGCACCATGGGGTCGGGGCTACGTTCAGACAGCCTTCAGACGAAGCCGGGGTCTACGAACAGTCTACACAGGGAAAATCGATTTTAGCCGCCGGATAAGCCACAAGTTGTAACTCGGTACTTTGGAACAGGGTAGTGACTGGTGACGCGTCCCGCCCTCTCCGCCAATCTTTCAATCAAACTAAATAGGTTCGATAATAATGGTTATGTATAAATGAGTTGTTCATGCTTCTACGACACGCGACTAGACGAATTTAATTCTCACGTCTTCTGGCTTCGGATTTCATTCCATAATCCTTTTTTCGACGGTTTTTATTTAAAACTTGCTGTTTTTACTAGGGCTTGTCGGTCGTCAAAACCGGTTTTAAAAGCCGGTTTTTTTGTTGCTAAATTTACGACATTCGAAAACCGGTTTTTAATATATTTTTTTATTATTTAAATAAAAACGTTAATATTTTGACTTGATTTTAGCAAGGTTTCAAATAAAACGAGATGAAATACATACGTATGTACATAGTTTAATATTCAGTATACAATGTATACATACTACTAATATTTACAATCCAGGAATGCGACTCGATTCAATCATCAGTAAGTGATTGATCAGTGGACGCTTTGTGTTTTCTTAAATCATATTTTCTGAGGAGTAACACGAAATAATTTATTGATGTGTATTACACTGTATATAAATAAACAAAATAAAAAAGATTTTTTAACTTTTTTTCGCTATTTTAATTGAATTAGCATTTTTTGGAAAAATTCGAAATAATTCGAAAACCGGTTTTTTCAAAAGTCGGTTTTTGTATAAGCCCTAGTTTCTTTCTCAGACTGCCCTGTTAATCCAAAGAGGTTTATCATATTTATTTTTCGATATTATATTGCCTTATAAACATCACCAAGGAGACAATATCCTAAATAGCCAAGTCGTGCACCTCTGTATTCCATTGCACATTTTTGCCCATAAACATCAAATGGTTTTTACATCACCTTTTTTGTATGCTAGAAAGTTTTATTTTTAAAAATATGACTTTCGGCTTGAGAGGTCCTGATTCAATTCTTCACAAAATTAATGCTTTATGAATTGACTCGACAAATATTGATTTTTAAAAATTGATATTTGTGATTTTGCGCACGATATTTTCTCCTAAAGTTGATCAGTAGCTGAAATTCCAGATAGATAATGAGATAATAACTCCCGAATTCAAAAAAATCATTGTTCAATTTTGTGATTTCAATAGTTCGGCAATTCCTCCCGGTGAAACACCGTAAATTGACTCCATCATTTTGAACATTTTCAAAGTTTCAGTATGCCAACAATATTTAAATGCTTTTTTCGCAAGTCTAATAATTGTAGGTTTTTTGTAATTTCTATTATTTAGTCAAGATTGAATTTGGCCTACCCCTGCATATCCACCCTCTGCAATAAAAACGAACGAAAAAAAACTACACCCACTGTGGTGATGTCATACAAACTCGAATAAAAAAATACCCACAGGTACGGACATACAGACATAGGTGAAATAAATCGATTTCCCTTCCTCCCGTTTTATAAACTTAATCGATATGACGTATTGTTATATCGTCCGCCCAACTCACTTGGCAATATATCTAGTCTTCGTAAAATGCGTTTTATAATTATGTATTTTTTTTTAATTCATTGAAAACAATGTGGTACACTGGCAAAAATCGTTTAGTTAAAAATCAAATTCAAATTATGAAATATAAATATCTCTATGCATTATAACTATTACTTATTAATTTAACCACTTCATGAAATTTGACAATGTACTTTATTCCACTTTATTCCAAAGGTCAGGACCGGTTTCGCTCATTGCGAGCATTGTCAACTGATCGCAATAAGCGAAACCGGTCCTGACCTTTTAAATAAAGTGGAATAAAGTTCAAAGGAATATGTATTGTGTTTTTATTAATATAACGCGTTTCCACCATTCACAAATAATGATAAAATGACAGTGAAAATATTTTTTGTTCAGGGGGGGCTCGGATTTTTTTTTCAGAATAAAAGGGGAGTATACATGAAGAGGTTTGAGAGGCACTGCTGTAGACGACTACAACTGATCAAAAATGTATTGATTTAATAAAAATACTTTGAGATTGTGTACATAATTACAATGCTTTTATTTCTATTCACATATGAAAATCATATACAGACAGTTTTCCATTTATTTTAAACCGCCGATGTTTAATGACTTTTTTTATTAAACATATATTTTACAATTTGTAATATAATATTGTAAATTAAACAATGAATTTTCGGAACTTCGGTCGACTTGATACAAAAAAAATGTTTGTATCTAAGAATGATTAATATGGGAAAAAGCAGTGTACACACACTGCAAAATTTCGTTTCTTGCAGGCGTCTAGATTTTTTATACATTTTGTCGAAAATTTATCATACTTTCTGTTCGATTCATTGTAAATGTTTCAACTTGTCTAATGCACATAAATTTAAAGAGATGTATTCTGTCAATTTCATTTTTTTTTCTTTATAAAAGAATGTTCCAGTATAATCATATTATTATCTCCAACCTTGGGTAAATATTTTTTTTAAATAAAAAAGTGTTTCATCAAATTTCAAATCAAATTTTATCGATTTTACACACACATTTTAGGCACACGTAAACAACACCAACAAAATATATCGACTGTGGAAAAGAAAAAGGACGTAACCCACAGCTTTTTTACAATGATCAAAATGTACCCGTTCTATCAAAAGGATGTATGTTGCAAATGCCGAATTAGTATCTAAATTTAGCTTTTAAGTTTGAAAAAAGATGAGATTGTGAAATTTGAAATCAAGAAAAAAGACTGAAAAAAAAGTTTTTTCCTACACAATTTCTTTAATGAATATTAGATTATGCCAATTAAACACCAGTTTATAAGTCTCTGTGCATTTCAAAGTTGTGTATATTTCATAATTTGCATATGGCCCAAAATCATCAAAACACATTTATCGTGCCTCCTGTCCTTTTTCGTTTCCACAGTCGATTTTTTTCATTTAATAATTCAATACATGGTAAACTCTTGCTTTTTTTAATTCACAATATGTTAATAATAGAAGTAGTTTAAATTTGCTAAAACTGCCACATTGGATAGAAAGTTTTTTGTTTGAAATTCCTTTTAAAATTTTCGTATTCTTGTTGTCTCATTCCATTAGATTGCCACTTTTTCTCTCGTTAATGAGAATTAAGAAAGGCAAAAAGAAAAATAACATCATTTTGCCAGATAGGCAGTGCCGACGCGAGGATATTTTGCGCCCTAGGCAACGGTTATTGGCATGCCCTCTTTTTAGCTAATCGTCCTGTTTTTTTCAAAATTATGAAAAAAAATCATTATAAATATTTTTTTTTTTAAATCCATGTCCCCTCCAAAGTGGAGCATATAGCCTCCTAATGGAGGTATCTCGAAACGAAGTTTTTCTACGTGAACTCAATCACTCAACCTCTCTTCTTCGAATCATATAGAATACGATATGTAATGACAACGAACAGATGTAAACATCAAAATGAAATATAAAGTACTATTATTTATTATTATTAGATTATATTAAAATAGTTTTAACACTCCATGTATGCGCCCTAGGCGGTTGCCTATTTCGCCTGTATGGTGGCGCCGGCCCTGCAGAAAGGGAAGCTTGTACTAAAACTTTTCTTAAAGCACCTGTCTCTTCCTTGAAACATTTAACATACTTACCTACTATTTACTAGACGTTTTTTTGTTAAGTTGAATTTTTAAAGAATTCTGTTGAAATTGTTTTTGTGTTTTCAACTTTTTTAGTTTTACGGATTTTACCTTTACCTACCTTTAATCATTTATTTTAATTAAGTTAGCACTATTACAAAAAAATATATCGCTATTCTTTGTCAAACTATATACACTTTAAACTAAACTAGATATGTGTTCTTTAACAGGGTGTGAATACCCCCCTATGTGCTTTTATATATTTTTGTCTTTTGAAAGGCGCTGTGAAAATCCTAGTGATGATTGATTGCATCATTACATATTATTGTGCAATCAGTTCAATCTTCATAATACATACCAACTCATTTCTCTGTCCCATTGTATGTGAGATCTTCTTCATTAAAATTAGTTAAATACAAATTAGTTCTTATAATAAGAAATACATAAATTTGAATGATTCAAATTTAATATTGAAATTTCACCAAACACCTTCAGTCGAAATCTTAAATTATAAGAAATATATATTTAAAAAAAATATGTTATTCTGAATTTTCGTTTCTACTTAATTGATTGGATAATTTGAATCGGGTATAGAGCTATCGATGGCATCAATAAGATATAGAAACCCTGAACTGGGGATGAATTGCCTCCTTCTGGGAACTAAAAGGTCCACGATAAAGTCTGTATTGCCAGTTACTTGATTAATCATGTTCCCCATGTGCTTCAAATGAATAACTTGATTATTTTTATTTTAGGGTCAAGCAGTGGCACAGCTGTGTAAATCCGTTAAGGATGTTACAGTGTTCGGAGTGTGCTCCAAGAGCAAGCACGAAGCCCTGAAGGACGGTAACATTGACCACCTCTTGGAGAGGGGAAGTGATTACACCAGTGAAGTTCGCAAGTAAGCTCGGTTTATCAAACCAATATTTATCTTTTTTACGTTATCTATCGTCATCTCTTTTCATCAAGTCTTCTCTAACGAAGGTTCTAATAGCCCCATTTTCATTTTTGATTAATTTTAAAGATTTTGTGTGCAGGCATGGATATAGAGATCTGTTGTGATGTTTCAGTAGCCTCCCACTCGCACTATTCAATCCTGAACACCGGCTGTAAAAGCAGCAATTAATTAACTAGTTTTTGTCTAACTGTAACATTCTATTGCTTCTTAAAAAGAGATGTTGAGCAACCAACTTACAACCGTTTCCCATTCAAACTCTATCATTACCACCATTAAAATGCTCCATCAGGAATCTAAATAATATATTTTTCTCTTTCAATTTGTGCTACAATTGACATCTATCATTCAAACATGAATCTGAATAAATACTATAAATGAAGTCCCTGAGAAGTGAAGTTAGCCAAGTGGTATTTTAGAAACAAAGCAAGATGTGTGTTAAAGTATCGTAAAAGTGAAGTTCAGTAAATACATACACACTGCAATAGTCTTTCCTCCTTAACAGCGTAACGATCGCGGACGCGTTTGAGTCTTTGAAAAACAACGATTGCTGGCCGGCGGACTCATAAATGCGTATAGACGAAGTATCTGGAAGCTTAGAAAATTAAATTTGCTAAAGATTGTTTTACAAATTATAGTAAATTTAGTAAAATTACAATTTTTGCGAATCTTTCGCAAAATTGCCCGGCCGCCAGGTGAAATTCTATAAAAAAAAACGTGCGATCGTTAAGCTGTTAAAATAAAAATATGCAATCCACCGAAACACCTAGTAAAGATGTGATTGTACTAAAAAGTCCAAATTATTTTACCATTTTACTACTTGGCTCACTTCATTTCTTAATGGCTTAAATTATAGAAGAGGTCTACCGACTCTTCCAGGAAAAATATACATTTAATTTAATAACTTTGTATTATTTTACAGGGTTTCTCCAGATGGTGTTGATGTGGTCCTCGATTGCCTGTGCGGTGAAGAGTGCAACCGTGGATATTCACTTCTCAAACCCATGGGAAAATACATCCTTTACGGTAAGACAAACATTTGCCGCATGAAAAATATATATTACTGAATTTAATCAATTTGTATTTCATTATTGTCAATCGAACTTTTAGTTTACTAACCACATTATGTTACTCGGCGTAAGCCTTTCCAAATCCATAGACAATGACATACCTTCCAGGAAATTTCACTCATTAGTAGACCTAATTTTGATGTAGTAATTAAAGCCCCAATTTTTTGAAAAAAAAATTAACTGTTTTTTTATATTCCCACCAAAATTTCTTTGTACGTAAATCAACTTAAAGGTTTAATATCTATTCCAGGTTCATCCAATGTTGTCACAGGAGAGACCAAAAGCTTCTTCAGTGCTGCAAGATCGGTAAGTGTTTTATATATTGATTTTACAAAGAATTTCATAGCTAAATAATATTTTATTACTAGACTTTTAAATTACCTTTTGGCAGTACCACCTGTTAACATTCACACAGATAACAAAAGAGTGTTTGTGTTGTGCTTAATATTACAGACAAATGATAAATCAAGAAATCTTTATCAGTGGGGTTTCGTAAAAGGGGCGATTTCATGGAAATGCTAATTTACAAGTGTAGCGTTATATAATTTTCTGATTTCTTTATTAACTGTCTATGGATGATTATATATTTTCTAATTTATTTTGTTTATACCAGAGCATAGAAAGAATTGACAATCGAATCGTTTTATTAAGTTTATCTCGATTTTGTTAAAATGGTGGATGCTTTGCTCGTTTTGCAAAACATCAATATATGCTATAATATTATGATACTGCTGCTACTGCAACAATATTTTGAAATGACGTTGAACAAAAATCAACTAGAGCCATTAATGAATTTTAAACACGTGGTTAAGAGTAATGTAATGTTAATTATGGATAATCAAACTGTGGTGACACCCTATTATTTCTTGTTTTCAGTGGTGGCAGGTGGACAAAGTGTCCCCGATCAAGCTGTTCGATGAGAACAAGACCCTCTCCGGTTTGAATCTGCGCCACTTACTCTTCCAACACGGAGGAGCAGAATACGTCCGCGGTGCCATGGCTAAGGTGCTCGACCTCTGGGAAAAGGGAATCGTCAAACCTATTGTGGATTCTACCTGGGCGTTGGAAGATGTAAGTTCAACATGTGAAAATTTTAATGATAATATAAACGTTGCATGCGTTTGTGTGATTTTTAAATATACAAATGCCTTTTTTCACAAGCGTGCAGGCGTACTGCTAGGATATTTATGCACGCGTATGGTTTTTTAATGCTGATGCATTTATAAATAAAGTACACAGTTATAATTTCAAAATGTTACACAGTTATCATTTAAAAAAACAATCTACATAGATATCATTACGACTGCCGCAAATGTGGCTTGACTTGCTTATTGAGTCAGATTGGAAAGTTGAAAGATAGTAGCATAGCAAGTTCAGCCACTGCTAATAATCCTGAGTCAATTTTTTATTTATAATTTGATTACACACAAGCAGTGTCTTTGTACTAGGCTTTTTAATATTTTTGTGTGCCAGCCCTAAAAATTTCACTGATATCTAGGATTTGTTTATTTTTTAATCTTCTTTAAAAACCAATAGAAAACAGTCAGTAAAATAGCATTTTTATTTAATGTCAACAGTACTGTAGACGGTTGACAGAATCGTTTGTTAATTTTTTTAGTTATATATAATATAAGCCATATTGGGAGCTTTAATTCATTCTGACGAGTTCTAAAAAAAAAAAGGAAATGCAGTTTGATGGATGTAATAGTATATGGTGTTTCTGTACAGGTGCCAGAAGCGATGCAGAAAATGCACGACCGCAAGAACATCGGCAAAATCGTACTCGACCCTTCACTGGAGCCCAAACCCAAACCTGCCACACCCGCAAAGGGCAAGGCCGGCAAGGACAAGAAGCAGAATTCCGAAGACAAGAAGGATTCCAAGGACGACAAAGAGAAGGACGATAAGGAGAAGAACGGAGACAAGGAGAAGAACGGGGAGAAAGAAAAGGACAAGGCAGAGGACAAACCACAAGAGAACGGAGAGAAAGAGGAGGCCGTCGCCAATGGAAACACGGACGAGGGCAGTCAGTAGGTCCTCGCCCTCTCCTGATGTGAAAAGATTTCTTTATTTCTTATCCGAGGGGCGGAGACCGCCGGGTCACTTCTTTTTTTTAAGTGTTTTGCTATAAAAAAAAACTATACAAATTTTAATATGATTATTTTGATGACTGAATTTTTTTAATGTTTACGCAATGATACTGCTTTAGAATGGAGCTCTATTTTTGAATAAGTAGTTAGCGAAAATGATGTTTACGGCCTGTCACAATGACAACCAATGTATAAAAAGACCTTTCAATGTTACGTGTCAGCAATCGGTTTCTTTCTCCGACGGACTTTCCTCTGGTCCGACTTATTTTTCCGGCGGAGATTTTGTTAATATTACTTTCGTCCGCGTCTTAAATATTGTATATCAACCGGGCCCAGCGCTCCAACGAGCGCGCCCTCCGTATAGGGCGAAACGATCGAAGTGGACAATTTATTTATGCGTTTGTGCTTTATTTAATTTGTGAAAGTATATTTTTGGAATTATTTTTTGTCTATTGAAGGATTTTATGAATTTTAACCATTTCTCCGAGCGAAATCATATAATGATAGTTTTATTTTACGTGTATAGAGTTAAGTTTTACAAAATTCATTTAATAGGGTAGACAGACTCCGGGGACGCGTGCGTCGTTCCGTTTATTTTTATAAGTTTAATTAATGTAGAAATAATCGTTTTAACAGTCCCAAACCGACAGGGACAGCGGACTCGGGGAGCGGGGAGAGAGAGGAGCGTGTAGCATTTTAGAAGTACATTTTTATGCAACCTTGCGAACCGATAAGAACGTATATCATAAATTTAAACGTAGCTGAAAAGATTATATTTTGATAACCCCGTGAGACAATAGGAAATAGAGATTTCGTACGGTAGGATACTTAGAGAGAACAGTGATATTTAGGATGCCGTAGGTGGCGCAGTTTCGAATTTGATCTTTTGAACCTTGATCTAAATGGAGTCTGATTTTATTGATATGTCATTAAAGTAAAGTAACGCGCGGATCGGAGACGTACGCGAAGATTGATGCTCAAATTTTGTACAATGAAAGCGATTCGACACATTTCATTCGCGTTTAGATATAAAAAAAAGACATTTCATATCTCGACAGTCTGAATTTTTCATTCTCAACTTTTGTAAACATTGATAATATTAAGTATGTGCGGGAACAATGTCACTTTAGAATTGGATCACTACTTTGGTAATATTACGCGCGCTTCAATTTTTGAAACACGCAAGCTTATTAAAATAACATAATTGCGATTATATCACTAATGGTGCGAATTAAATTTTTGATGCATTTTATGAAAGCTCGCTTCGGTTCCGACAGTTTAATGCGATGATCTATTAATCGTCGCGGCGCGTGATTCGTTCTTATGTTAAAAAAATAATGATATAACGAATTATAAAGCTTGTAAAATTGATAGTTTAGTGCCGCTGTCGTGACGTTATCCGCTCGTGGCATTCTTCTGTCGGTGACGCCGCCGAGGGGCTCATCGTGTACATAAATAAAAAAAATATATTTTGTTCCAACGGAGTGTACTCCTAAAGTGCGAGGGTCGGCCGACGGGGAAGGGGGTCCGCCGATGCATTTATTTCGCTTGCGCAGGAGATATTTCGAAGAATATATTTTAAAATAGGAGAACGGAGCTAGGTTCTAAATGCACAGTGAGAATTTCACGATACAAATCATTTCGCACTTTCAAGTATGAAACGTAGTTTTAACGGAGGCGTATTTTTGATAAATACAATATCTTCTCTAAGCATATTATATTTATGTAACATACTGTATTTTATATTATATATTATCACTCGTCGCAGTCTACATATCCGAGTTATCGATTTTGATTTTGATAAAGATTTATGAGCGCGATCGCGCGCGCCCATTTTATATACCGATACTTCTCTCTACCTATTACCTATTCTTGTATCGCAATTTTTACTCTACATAAATTAGTTTTTAAAGATGTAAACATAAATATAGAATAAAGAGGGCGTCGTCTGCTTCCCGAGCCTCGGGTCGATATTAGTCGTGCGCTTGTCGAGACGACGACGGGGCGAGTCTGCAGCTTCGCGTTTCGCGCTACTCCTCCGGCATGTTATTGTAACATAATATAAGTAATATTTTGCCAAATGAAAATTATCGCTATTATATGAAGGCATATCGAAAGATATGTCGCTTTCTATGTCTCAATATTTTACGAAGCTTGGAATGTTATTCAGTTTTAATTGTAATTACTATCGGTGTCGTGTCAAGAGCTGTCCGAGAAATATTCCAATGGGTCGAGGTGCGCGGGTACCTTTCGTTCTAATCGGCAGCGTGCCAGGAGAGCGGGGGAGAGAGGTTCTGTTGCGATTTTCAATCGCGTCCTGAGGGACTCTTCGCGGTGTCGAAATATTATATATTTTTGACGTAGGGTAGTAGGAAATATTTTTTGTGGATTTTATGCGGCTATTGCAGCTCGCTTCGAGACTGATATGTTGCATGATTACGAAGGAAAGAATGTATTCCTGGGTATTTTATCGAGCCATTGAATATTTATAATTATGAAAATAAAAAAACATTCTGAGATTAACAAGTTGTTTTATTTAATTTGAAAAACTGTCACCTCCTCATGAAGAATTGTCGACACAAAATCTACACCTCACAAATAAATACCGAAAATGAGCTTTTCAAACTCAAAGTGATACGTGTCACAAGTTCAGAAAGTAAACTTGAAGTAAGAAAGACATAATTTCATAGTCAATAACTAGCAGCAAATTTTTGACAGAAGAAAAAATGGTAAGTTTGTCAGTAGCACTTAAGTTTCACTCAATTGAAGAAAGGAACGTTTTACAGTTATATTTAAGTGATACATGATATTTCTTTGGGAAGAATGCACATACTATCAGACAGGGCTCTGCATAATATTCAAACAGTGAATTTATTTCAATATTTTCATTAAACTCACTGTTTCTCAAAATGTGACTTCACCCAGTTCATAGTATAGTCTGGTAAATCATTGTCGGGGTTCCGTAAGTAATAATAAATGAAATTGAATGCCAATATAATATGAGCTGAAACATTTTCAGCAAACAAATGCTCTGGTAACAAAGTGTCAGATCAGCCAACCTATTATATGATTATTTTTTTTGTATCGATTGAAGATAGTTATATATCATCACAGTGGTTGCCCGATTCAGGGATAATCTGGGAGGAAGCAAAGAGACTGACAGGGGATAGGGAATCCTGGAGGATCAGTATGGTGGTCGGATACAGATTTAACAAAAAAAAAAACAATGAAAATAGATAATTTGTTTTGAAGTTTCATGTTATTAATTTATAATACACAGTAAACTACATACATACAATGGACATGAAAGAAATTAGGTATATAAAAAAATATTCAATCGAAAAATAATTGATTTTATCATATTATATTTATGAACAATTAAAAGAATAACAAAAAATACAATTACCAAATTGATTCAAGCAGAAATCATAAATGAATTGCAGATTTATTATGACTATGAAACTACAATATCCCAAATTCAAAATTTACAGAATAAAAAAAAAAAATTGTGAGACTCTTGTTCAAAGTATATCACCGTGAATGAAATTACCAATCAAAAAAATGAGTACCTTTAGCTTATTGACACTGTTGGCAAGTTATTCATTATCAGGATATAGTTCTGCTGTTGGAAGTCGACCATCTCTAGCTTTCTAAAACAGTGTTTTCAGGTAAATGATTCTATTGCAGTATAAATGTGTCAACACATGCTTTATTATGTCTCAATTCAACAACATATAGGGCATTATTTAAACGAAAAAAATAATATCTAAACCACCCATTCGACGGAAGACGTCTTATAAAATTCCATGCTATTTGAGCTTAAAAAAATACATCTGCAACTACAGCAACAAAAAACATTTGTGATGTATTGGGTGTCGTATTAGATCTTCGTAAGTGGCAGAGATGGTTTAAAAAACCTGGTGTTTTTTCCTCAAGATCTAAGAGTTCGCCAAGACAGACAGTGGAGTGTGAGATCTCTACCACAACATATCTTTGGTATACCAGTAGAAGGCGTAAGGATAAGTCAAAAACTATCTAGATTTGTACAAGCTGTATATTCTGAAAACACAAGTCCAGACATATTTTGTGTATCTTTACATGATTTGAACATAATATACACCAAGTCGATTACGATTAAAATTATTTTTGACACTAAAAAAACTATAAATAAGCTATAATTTATGCTGAAGGTGCTTGGTGGAATTTCAATATTAAATTTGAATCATTCAAATATAAATAAGCTTTTGAATATGTGAATCGAATTCGTTATCATTATCGAATTTCATAAAGTTTTTGGAACAATAAGTAATAGCTAAAGTGCATAAATAGAAATGTTAAAAATTCATGATTATGAAATGGCAATTATATCAAAACAAGGTTTTTGGATTTATCGCCTTCTGCCAGTATACTGATGATATTATTCAAGAAATGTGGTAACTTGTATTCTTATAGTTATTTTTGTTATAAGTTATTTTTACAGAATGATAAAATTTTACAGAATGATAAAAAAAACATAGGGAAAAATTAGTGTTTTACAATATTTTTCTTATCTCATTATTTCCTTATTAAAAATATATTTAGGTAATAAAGATTTCAAAATATGAAATTAGATAATTTTTTTCATGCAAGTAAAAAAATGCAATTTAGTATCGTAAAGTAATCAATAAATACAAAACAATGTGACGCCAAATAAAGTAAAATTTTTATAAAACATGCCATGACCTATTTTTAAATATATATATAATGATTCAAAAATATTGGCTGTTATTTCTAAACAATATAAAAAAATAGTATATATTATTCTAAATAGATGATAGATTATTTGACTGTAGATTAAATGAGAAAGTAATGTATGTCACACCTCCTAAGCAACGTCATTATCAAAATCAGATCTAAGAATATAAACAGATATTTTTAATATTATTTAAGGAATCTAATATGTGAATGAGAAATGCTGACGGAGTAAAATTTTTCTCAGCTGAGCCCAAGGATGAACTGACAGGAATCATCTACCTATAGGTCCGTTTAAGGATATTGAATATTATTGTAGAATAAGGCACAAAAAAATGCATTATTTTTTATGAAACATGAGTTGTAAAATAACCAGAAAAACAATGATACAAAGGAAATAAACTAATGATTATTTTTTGTTTTTTGAAAAATGTTTAGTTAGTTTTTTTGGCAACAAAGCAAATAAACACGTGTGTTAACCCTTTCCGGTCCTATGTTGAATCTCATTCGACAGCAATTTTATTCTGGTGGGTCCTATGTCGAATGTTATTCAACATTTTTTTTCATTATTACTATTTAGTTAAAATTAGTTAAAATGTATTGAATATATTTTTTTATCACTCTTATCTATTACAACGGTATTCTGAGCAGAGAATTAAATGGTTTTTAAGAACATTTAAATCTGTAACTCTCTTCCTGCAATGGATACAAAAGGGTCGTTTTAGGGGCTGGCTCGGCCCGCGCAGCATGGGCGTTCTGCATTTTTCTCTCCGACAGTTACGCTTGCCACGTGCACTTGAAAACTATTACCAAAATTTGCTCTGGTTCAAATAATTCTAACTTTGCGAAAATGCCTAAAATTTCGAAAAAAAGAAACTTAATACATATATTGTATGACATGTGAGAGAAGGCCTGGACTATGAATGTTTTCACCGTTATCACACTTAAGAAGTTTTTAAATTATAAATAATAAGGTCATTATTGTATATATTTCGAAATAAAAAAAATATTGTTATTCTAAAAAAAATGAAAATATTAGTAATCTCTTGTAATTGTTTTGTTTTTTTTTCTGTGGACCGGAAAGGGTTAACTGTCAATTCTTGGTTGAGAGAGATTGTCTTTGAAAAATAGATTCAAACAGAGTTATTTATATAAAATTAAGATGTATGGCATTTTAGGAATTTATAGATTTTTTTGCTGTTGAAAGTTTTGTGTAGTGAACATAATCATATTGCAGTCAAACAAATCCAAATAGTAATAATAATTAACTTATAATTCAATATTACACTGTATTTTTAAACGATGATACTAAGAACCTCGTGATAACAATTGTTTAATATATAAAAGTAGAATAAAGAGACTTGAAATTGTGTTTTATAAATGAAATTTAAGAGAGTAGAATGATATTCTTCACAACAATGCTGCATTGACTACAGCCGACAACCATTATTATAAATACCTCTATGATTATTTTTTTAACTACATACATGCAACACGTCGTTATAATTACTCAAGGTAAGTATATTAAATTTGTTGGATCATTTATCTTGATCTGTAATTTTTTTTCTTGTCAGCGATAACGATAGTCGTTTGCGTGCTCTGTTCGCTTCTAACGTTTTAGTCGGCGATGAAAAATAGCCGACCCCTTTAGAGATTTTATTCGGAGATCTCAAATAGACTCCTGCCTCCTGACTGCTGCACGGTGACACTTTAGGACTTTGACTCTTTCTCTTTTTGGGGGTGCTTTTTTTAGGCAAATGAAATTTGCTAGAATTGCAAACATCGCTATTGCTGGACACGGTAATATCTGATAAATTAGGAGTGTTTATCTCTGTGTTGCATTCGACTGATGGACTTATTTTAACGTCCGTTGCATCATTCGCTCCGTCCTTAACCTTCTTCGCCCTCGTTTTTCTTTTTTTCGGAGATTTTGGATTAGCCTTGGGAGATTTTTTGGCAACAACTTTTTTGGAATCGTTATTTCCGAATGAATTTTTGTGTACAAAACAGACCTCTGTCTGGATTCCAGATTTTAATAAATATTTCATCCATTGTATTTGTTTAAAAGATAATCTATCTCCATCACCTTTGACTTCCACAAATTTTATCTGAAAATAATGTTTCAATGAATCCTCAATTATTAATTTTTAGTTTTAATTTTTACTGAATATTAAATCGTTATTTTCAATTACTGTTTATCAAAATATATTATCAGTCGCCAGTTACCAAGTTACACGGACATGGCTTTAAGTCAAAAGACCTTTTGGAAATTGATGAACTCAGAAGCGCTGTATACTTTGGTCACATTTTGTGCAGTGAGAAACATAAAAAATAGAGAGTAGAGGTTTTGGTTGAAAGAGATTATCACTGTTTCGCAACCTCTGTATGTGGCTCAATGTATAAGGCGTTATTGAAACATACAGACTTCTAATTGAGTATCTCAACATAAGTTGTTTTATGAGAACTGGCTGTTGTTCTGCCAATTAGCCTCTCTTATATGAATGGAAGAATGGTGATATGATAGTATTAGTAGTTAGATGAAAGCTCTCGCCAAACCTCTATTTTTGTTTGCAATTGATGGGAATTGTCCATACGGAGATTTAAACCCGTTTACACCGCATTTGAATACAATGAAAGGCGCTTATGACTCGGTTAGAGGACTAGCAAGTTAGATATTTCACACTAGGTTGGTAGCCGGTTCATATATTTCACACTAGAAGTCTGTAGATGTTTTATGTGTTTCTAAGCTTATTGATTGTCATATTTGATTAGAAAACATTATTTAAAATAAGATAACCCAACAGTTTACCTTTTTAGTTTTTGGATTCCACACTGTGAGGTCGGGGAACCCAGAGTGACAGTAATAGTAAAGAGATGCCAAACGCTTACAGATTGAAAGTAAACCATCGCGACCGAGACATGTCACTATTTCGACTATTTGTTCCCATTCGATATTGTCATGGAATATGGACACTTCACCTAGGAAATAAGCATAATTACAAGCTAAATCAGCAAACCTTTTACATCAAAGTGGTTGTTATTCAATTGTTTCAATGACCACTACTTTTTGGATAGGCAAGGGATAGAATATGGTGTTACGAAAGGATGAGTAGTTAGCTAATTGCTCTCGCTATGCCCTGTTTTTAGGGATTGGATATTTGGGAAAGAATGTCAACATCACAGACATTCATGCCTTCAGTTATGACATTGACTGTGGGGACTCTAACCAGTAGACACTGCAGCTGACAAATGCCCGAGAGGGTTCTCCACTCAGCCACAGAACCAACAATTACTTTAGCGGTTAATTAAAAATTAAAAAAAGAATGAGAATACAATAATATGTATGTACAATGAAACTTTACTCCAAGAGTGTAAATGAAAAGTAAAGAAAATTAGCTACGACTGTCAAAGGAAAGAGCCCTTCTTCCCTTTAAACTTTTGATGAGTATCGAAATATTTTGTCATATATACACTGATCAATGAAACATGAATTCTTATTATGAAAATGTATTGATTATTTAAATCACAGTTCACGATTCTTTGTGAATGAAGCTACAATAGCAAAGGAATAGAAAAATTCAATAATATTTGTTTACCAGTTTTCCTTGAATCAAATGTATCTTTCATAAAAGTAATAATATCATCCATGTGCTGCCAGCCATACTCGATAAATACGAGCCGATTCTCTATTAAATCCCTCCTGTTTTGGTAGAAGTCATCAGTGTAGAGATCCAGCGGCGCCTCTTGGTACGGCGACAGAAAGATACCTTTTTTGGATTCCACCGGAGAATACACAATGTCCCAGAAGAGCAAACCGAATATTGAGGTAATGATGCGACCTTCCCAGTGCTCGCCTTAAAATGAATACATCACGAGTTGATTATTTACAGCTAGTTAGTAGATTAGTTTGGGACAGAAACTTGGACCGGCTCGTAGGCACTTCACCTGTTTGAGAAGCATCATCAGACTGTCGTAAGATTTTTAATTATATCTCACTTATAATATTAGTAAAGAATGTCTCTAAACAAGTAAAATACCTACGTGTTATCATTTCAGCTTCATGCTACGAAAACTGTAGAGAACGGTAACAGGTCATTACTCAGCATGTCTAAACTGACTAACAAAAAATGAGGATTGAAAGCTTGCTCGCTTAAAATAGCATATGGAAGCATTTTTAAGAGGATATCAAAATACGCATCTAGCGCATGGCATTCTAAAGAAAAAAAAGAAGTTCGCCAGAAAGACCCTTCGAATGGACACCACATTGCACTGATTTCACTCACTGAGACTTACAGGATAAGTTAGTAGACCTGCACATACAATACAGCAAGTCACATTTTCTTTTATTCTTTCTACCTTCTTTTTTTTGATGCGAGCATTATCATCAGTTGATAATGTTCACGGTAAGCGAAACCGGTTCAGATCTATAATAAATAATGCGCAATTAGTACAAAAAGTGTTTTGTGTTTTGACCAAGCAACTAAAAGACACTCATTTGTGGAGCACTGCTATAATAGATACCAAGGCATATTTACCAAGAATATTCTTGATTAATTTGATGAATGTTGAAAATAGACATACACAACAATTTGAAAACCATTCGTTGATGCATTATTTCAATCTATCTACCCATTCAAAGATTTTCTTAGTCCAATGAACGATTAACAATGTAAAGCCCAGACAAAGATAATTATAAAAAGTCTCGCTCACCATTGGTATATTCTGTATTATTGAAATAATGAATGATGGCATATTGTTCAACGCCTGAAAAAGTTTTTTCTCCAGATATGACGTCTCGGAAATAGTATTGAGCTTTCCTTCCCGGCGCATTGCTGCAAAACAATTACGTGAATTATATGCCGAGGATTATTTTTCAATCAACATCAATCATTTGCAATAATTAAATTGACTCACTCTGAAGTAGTTCTCGCAGATATGTGAATGGAAGGAAAATCTACCGTTTCCTCTTTGATAAGATTTAAGAGACTTAAACGAGATTCAGGTTTCAGAGTAGCATTTTTGAGTGAAGTAATTCTTTTAGCTCTGTCTTTCAGCGGTGCTTTTGAATCGTGCGACATTTCAGTCTCGCTGAGGGCAGTTATCAGAACATCAGCAGCCTATTTATGAAAAGAAGGTTCAAATCTAATGTTATCTTCTCAGATAAAACTCCGCAACATCAAATTATTACAGTAGTGGTGTAAATAGTTTTGTTATTTAAATTAAAAAAAAAAGTGTTTTGAGAGTTAAACAAACCTGCTGAAAATTTCGAAGTTTACTTTGCAAAATGAGAGTCTGTTCATTATACCACAAAGCTCGCTTGTGCTGTCTGTACAACGTTTGATTGAGCAACACCTCTATCATCCGCAGCGCTTCTTCGTAAAAATATAATTCTTTTTGAGCTTTGAAGGAGCCTATCGACAGTTCTATTGACTTAATATAACAGTATCCCGGAGTGAAACGAAGCAACCAGGAGGGAGGCGACCTGAAAGAAATGGGAGAATGTTAACTAAGTATTTTCAGCAACTCTTAGACCACTGAACGTGTTCTGGTGAACCAGCTAGAAGGGTGAATTCCAAAAATACATTCATAGAAGATTCTCAGTTCATTCTCGGTGTAAGATCACCAGGTATATAAATAAATTATAAATGTTTGCAAGAAGAAGTTGCAGTGTGACGAATAAGTAATATGAATTGTCAATTAAATTACCAAGCTATTAGATTGTTGTCAATTTCCAGATTTTTATAAAGTTGGCAGCACTTTCTGCAAAGTTCTATAACTGGCTGGTGATCGCACTGAGAAGTAGACGTCAGCTTTAAAATTTCTTCATACAGGAAGTGAGCGTTGATATACCTATAAAACATGATTCAGAAATAAAAGTATAGACCTAGTATTACATTAAAACAAAATTGGCACATAGCAAAGGGAATCCACAACTGAAAATATCAGTGTTGAAAATTCAGACTGTTAAAAATGTAACCTTTGATAGCACTGAATTCAATAAGATACAGAGGTTCGTGGAGATATAGCTCATGGAAATGTATAATATAAAAGTTTTTGGGTAAATATTTAATGCAAAAACTGTATTTATTCAGATATGTGAGATATCAATTTAGAATTTTAAGCAAAGTGTAGTTTACTTACTCGACAAAATGCGCCCTGGTCGGGAATGCACAGCTCGGTGACTCGGGCTTTAGATTCATTGCGGGATAGTACTGCTTGCCGATTTTTATGTTGATCAATAAGAGATTCAATTTCTTCTCTCTCAACATGGCTGGGTTAGCTCCCAGATACATTAATTTGTGCAATTTATCAAAAACTAATTTGACTTCAGCTTTTATTTTGACACAGTTACCAAATAACAAAGACATTCTGAAATTGTATAAGCAGAAAAAATATTTTTAACCCATTTGAAATGAAATTTGACGGTAATTGATGCATATAAAATAATACTGCTCACTCCAACAGGTTCAAACGTGAAAAAATATTACACAAACGATCCCTACACTTGCTAGCTGTAAACTGATTGAGACTGATGCAATCTCAACTTTTACTGCGTCATGTATAATGGAATGGAAGTAAAAATACAAAATATTCCAATATTGGAACACTGGGAAAAAATGGGTTAAACATGATATATTGTATGCCAGCTTCGAGGTCAAATGGTTAACGTCGCTGGCTTTGGTTAAGGAGGTCACGGGTTCGAGGCCCAGTAGGGACAGTGTTTATAAATTGATTTTCAATTGATTTGTGAATATTTGTCCAAAGGCATGGATGTATGTGATGTTTTGATAAGCCACTAGTGAAACATACATATATTATTTATTTTGAAAATGTATCAGATTGGACAAAATACTTTTCAAGTTTCATAATTTTTTTGGCTTTTAGAGTGATCAGAAAGGGATTAGTTATTTGTGATAACTGCCTGGTTGTTATCCAGTTTCTCTATCTTGCATTTCAATTAACTTAATTTTCTCAAATACACTCAACTTTTTTTTTAAACGGTTTTGAAATAACATAGTCTACTAAAAATAACAAATGCTACAATACATGAATTATTCGTTCTAACACAATTTCCAGAAACAAAAAACACAGAAGCGGATTTCCTATTAATAAAAAATTCAACAACACAAGACAGTAATAACAAAAGGCTTCATTAGATGTTTCAGACATTTCTAGTGATGAAAGCGATTTATTTCCAGTCCCTCATTAAAGCCCCTGTGTATGTGTGTATGTGATTTTGTTTTCGAACGAGTCTATATATAAAACTGCTTATTGATTACGAGAGAAAAAGAACTAAATATCTTTTGCAATGCAGAATCTATATTGAGAAAGAAATAAAAGTTTGTCTATGGCTAAATGTAATAGAGTTCATACATACTTGTTAATAACATTCTTCTCTATAGATCTAGACTGGCCCTGTCCGAAGTGTTGTAGTATGGTAGATTTTGGTGAGCAAAACGATTTCAAATTAGATATCAAGGAAGCTTTATCAGAATTTGCCAAACTAACTTTAAAATGCTTGCAGATATCGTATATTTCGTTTCTTGTCAACACTTCTGTCCATTCTTCCAGGTTCATTTTGTTTCCTGTCAATAAGAGAGGTGATAGTGACTGAAGTAGTTTTTTAATCTATCAGTTATTTTTACAAAATCACACTTAACTACTATAAAAATATGGAAAAACATGGAAGGTCATTTTTGATATAAAATCAAATTTGATAACTTTATTATTCCATTTGTTTCGCCTCTTTGACAGGCATCATCAGATATCAGTTTATTCAGAAACCTTGCGATGTTATATGAATAATTTGTTCATTTGTACTTGGTTATAAACATTTTAATTATAGTCAATGTGTTGCCATTTATTAATATTTTGTATTTTTATCTATAAATTCTTTTCATATTTTGATTACTAATTGTTTTGTTACACATTAATAGTTTTACTTTTCTCTGCATAAAAAGCACTGTATTGATTATTTTATTATCAGTTGATAATGCTTGTCATGAGCAAAACCGGTTCTGACCATATCAAATAAAAGTGGCATTATCACAAATGAGTGTTTTATTTTTTGAATACATACGCGTCTGTATTTCTTATTTTGGGCAATTTTATTGAAAAAAGGTCAACTACTGGTAAATGGTCAACTACCAGTACATTCACCTTACATGTGATCCAAAATATATGACTTAATTAATTTAAGGACAGTGATGAACCAGGCCCTTGGAATTTGTTGTTATGGACGCTTTTCCATCATGACAAGGTAACAATGCTCTTGTTCTCACCAAATAACAACAGTCCCCGCTCCTGCAATAGGTCAATGAAGTTTTCCAAAGTTGTGTTTTCTCGAGAATCGAGCTTTAAATATTTAGAGATGATGGCTGATGATTTGTACCACTTCCATAAGATCCAGTACATACGAGCGAATATTTTCTTTGGCTCCAGAGGCTCTATTTCATGCAGGGATTTTATGATTTCGATTTCCCAAGTTTCAAACAAATAGTGTAAAGATGAATTCGAGAGAAATGATTCTACCAATTGAAGAAGGAAAAACGTTGAATCTTCATATTCTATCTTTTGATGGCTGTCCGGTTTAAGAGATTCATCAAAGAGTTTTAAAACACAGAGTGTTGAGTCCTGTTCTGAGGTTGTTATTAAAATATCGTGATTCTCTTTGCTTGGTAATTCAGATTCAGTTCCTTCGCTGTTTAAATAGTCGAAGCTATTTTTTTGTTGACCGCTAGACTTGTGTTGGCTTAACTCAATTTGGACACAAGAGAGTGGGTCGAAGTTGTCGTTTTCACAATCAGATATGCCAGGTATAACATCATCGAAATGTTTGCCCGTCCGAGTCACGCGGGTGTCATCTTCAATCAAAATGCAATCACTATCATAATCTAAAATTTGCCTCCGCGGTGGTTGTGATTTCAAAGGAGATTTTTTTAATTTAACCTTTGTTGCGGATTGGCGAGATTTCTTTGTAGGTGTAATTACTTTAGGCGTCATACTGAAACCGCTCTTTGACTTAAAGTAAGAAGTTATTTTGTGGGAATCTGACATTTCTTTATTGTGTTATATGCATAATATATTATTATTCTTAGCCATCCGTTTCCGTATTTAAAATATTCAAAACATTCGCATTGAGAAACTAAGACTGGAGATTATTCTGTCCCACATATAATGATGAAATTTAATGTAAGTAGACATGGTGAAACATTTAGCAAATATTTATATCTATTGCAAAAATGACATCATTAAATAATAAACCATTTTAAATGTATTTACATAAATTTCTTAAAATTCAAACTGTCTCGAATTAATTTGACAGCTACGGTTGCCAAGCGACAAAACTAAACATTTTTTTATAAAGCCCAAATAAGAAAGTTTTGGTATACTTAATTTTCAATTGCTACATTTTTAGTAAGTTATTTTATATTATGAATTATACCACAGTCATAAAGTTTCAAATAACAGGTTAAACATGTTTATCCATGTCGACCACATCGTTGTAGTTATGATTACTTACATTGTTTTCTAATTATGTTTAGTGTACTAAAATTAATTAATTAATAATATAATTAATTAATGTGTAATAAATTTGAGGTATTATCTTATGTGTAATGTAATAGCTTCACAATAATTATGAAGCTCTTATGACATAAAAAAACTTGAACTTTATGAATCTTGAACTTATTCTGGATACAATAAATATAATAAATGGCAATTTTTCAACCCCGTACCAAGCACTTTCTGGTATTTTTTGCACTCAGTCTGGTACTAAGCAACATACAAATAAACAATAAATTGGAACCAGATGAGTAAACAATATTTGGACAGTGTCACAATGTCAGGCTCTCCAGAAAAGAAAAGTCTTATTAGCACTAACTCACGGATATTTCAAAATTCTTATCGATTAAATCCCAAGCAGTCATTTGATGTACTCAAAGTAAAAACACACATAAAAAATATTATGGATATGAACTTTCAAGAAACTGAATACTCTGAGCAGTTTATGAAAGATATATGTGTGCAACTCGTTGATGAAATAAGAACTGCTGTCAAAGCCGAAGATTTTGATAGGTATTTTTAATTGTATGTATTCATAAACCCACAATCAACATAGTTTTACACTCTTATCCCTTATCGTTGTGGGTCTCAATTATTGTAAATAAAATGATATTGTTGACGTATTTACAAAAATAGATTAATATATGTATATTATTACAGATGCCGGCTTGTTGTAAACGTCATTATTGGTCAAAAGAAAATGCAAGGCTTACATACTACGCATTCATTTCTTTGGGATCATGAACGAGATAAATATGCGGAACATGTGTTTGAAAACAATAACTTTTTTGTGCAGGCTGTTGTATACGGCATTTATATGGACTGAGTTGATATGTGTGTTATTTAATGTTAATTTAAAAAATATAAAAATATAGTTATTACATACAATACTATACAAGTTCTTTTCAAACTTTACCATTTTCTAATAATTAATAAAAACACAATAATCCTTTGTACTTCATTCCACTTTATTTAATATGTCAGGACCGGTTTCGCTCATTACGAGCATCGTCAACTCAGTTGACGATGCTCGTAATGAGCGAAACCGGTCCTGACATATTAAATAAAGTGGAATGAAGTACAAAGGATTATTGTGTTTTTATTAATATAATGCCTTTCCACCAAGTATTGACAGTGAACACCCTAAAAGTTTTCTAATAATACCAAGATTGATACATAATATAAACGCATGCTCATTGAAAACTGGTAATTTTCTACATACCTCAGCTTGTACCATATTAAATTAATTCAAAGTTTTATTAAATATTATAAGTTACTCAATACATATTCAAGCATGGAAAAAAATGATGTCATGAATATTTCAAAAATCCAAAACACCCGTCTGAGCTAACCATAACATCTTTTTACAACAAGCGCTACTGTTTAAATTTAAATGAAGCACAGGGTATGTAGTATCACACTGGTGGTGAAATAAAAACACACCAAATAACTCTCTACTACACATCTAAATACAAAATGTAGCCCGTGCGTACTTAATTTGCCGTCAGTAAGAATAGAAAAACTGACTGTTTAAATTTATTTTTAAAATATTAATATGGTTCAAATACTTATTTACAATAGATAGTTATTTATTTTACTTTAAGAGCACCTTTTGCTTATATCACTATTTAAAAGAAAGCATTTTGTTTCTACCTGATAGTAAAAGATTCTATTCAACTTTAAGTTTGAAGTGTTAAATGTACTGCAAATTTGCAAAAAGAAAATATAAAAATGGTGGCATTATGTTTTGAAAAATGTTCGAAATTTTTCAAAAACATCACGAGTGGCGCAAATCTGAAAAACTTTTTTCCTTCAACTTCAATTTCAACATTATTTCAAAATCCTGTAACTCCGCGCGATAGATTGTTTGTGATAAAATTTCTACGACCAATTTTCGGTGACCCATGATCAAGTATTATTATCATCATTATACTACATTGTTGTTTTTGTCTACACTTGTTCCCGCCTTACTAGGCTTTCAATTACCAACGTCACCATAATAACAGGCTTGCCAACAGTCGTCAGAAACTTGTACAGAAATGTCAAAATGGCGTCATCACAAGACGCTTGGTATATTTCGTTATTGGGTTTGGCGGAGAACTTTAGAACGTCCAGCCCTCCGAACATTAAATGTTGCATCCAGTGTTTGCAAGCCGTTTTTAATTTCAAACCTCCTCAAAGAGTCGAAGCCAGGACACATTTACAACTCGGAAATATTCTTCTAACTCATACCAAAAACATTGACCTAGCAAGAACTCATTTGGAACAAAGTGTAAGTTATCATTAAAACGTCTCATATTCTATGAAATTATCATCTCGCTTAAAACTACAGAAGGTTGTCGAGCATCTTAAGACAGTGAATCGTTTTCTGCGGTCCTTCTTTAAAAAAATAGACTGGAATAAACATTACCGCCATCTATTTCAAAACGTAAACAATAACCTATTTTCGACAAAATGTGTTTTCGTCACTTTTTTCAATAATTATCGATGTCTTTTGTTTGCAGTGGTTACTTTCACAATCGATAAACGGATTCGACGATGTTAAATTTGAAGCCGCCAGCGTTTTAGCCGAACTGTACGAGCAGCAGGCTCAATCTACCCTCTCAAAACCTATACTTAGAAAAGCGATAGAGCTCTCGCAGCACAGTGTATACTGGCATTGTAGGCTCATATTTCAATTAGCAGTGAGTATTTCAAATAATTAAAATAAACGTCGCGGTGCTCTTATTACTACGCAATCTGACACATTTTTTGCAGACTGATACTAATGGTGAGAAGCACACCACAAGTTGTGTCACTTTTGACAGGTCATCACAATAAAATATTTCTTCATTTTGTACATTCACCGAATCAAATTTTGTGAATGTTTTATGATTTTATATGGTTATATATTCCTTAATTTTCAAATTACCTATTTGGTATAGGCTAGATATTTTATTTGACAGAAAAAAAACCTGTGTAATCTATAAATAAAAATTGTAATCTAAAACTAAAAATATAGTGTTTGACCACCTTGGCTTGGAAGTTAAAACCCTGCCTTACCCTTGACAGTTTCCGGGTCCAACTCCATATGTGCTCAATGTAATTAAGATAATCTTATCAAGCGAACATACATTTATCATGCGGTATCAATATCAATTGCCAGGTTGGAGAATCTTTTCATGTTGGAAGGCGGTATTCATTTATCTGTAATCAAATGAGGCTGTATTCTTCAGTTACATATACTTGTGTACATTATTTTGTAAATTAGTAAAAATGAAATGAGAAATTTGAATTCATTCCAAAGGTTTGCAATCGATGTCCTGTAATATGAAATTTAAAAAAATGATTACTTGTAAATATTTACACAGAATAATGTCAGCAGGCATAATTTATAATATAAAAGTGGGTTTGATATTGAAGATTTATTCACTACAATATTTGAAATTATTGGTTGGGCAGAGTTTGAAGCTTCAGAGCAAGTCTCGTAATATGACAGTAAATTGCACAAAAGGATTTAAAAGGTGTTTTTTTAGGGACATAGAACTTTGAAATTAAATAAAACACAAAAATTGTTATACTGCCCATGGTATTGGCATTATTGGAGGGATACTTTTATGCCATTATTGTTTAAATATGATTTTGGGCATATGGGTGTCGCCACAGCTAGCTCGAAGAAATTGCAAATCTGGAAGTCCAATTTTTTACCACTTTTTGGATCAATAGCCGTATGTCGGGAGCAATGTGACGAATTTTGGCTTCGTCTTTGGTTTCCCAGCGTAGACTAACAACTTTACATATGGGGATGCAAAATAATCCAAAGGTGTTAAATCACACGAACTTGGAGGCCAATTTACAGTTCCATTATGCGAAATTATGTGCTCATCAAATGTTTCCTTCAATAAATTGAATGTGGTGCGTGCTTTGTCACATGTTGTGACATCTTGTTGAAAGGACATCTCTTCCACATTATACCATTCAATTTGGAATGAAAATGTCTGTCATTATGGATCTGTAGCGCTTTCTATTGACTGAAACATGTAAATATGGACCAATGATTCCACCAGCCTATTAAGCACTCCAAACAGTGACTTTTTGTGGATGTAACGATGTCCCAATAAAACCTTGTGGATTAATTTAACTTCAAATGTGGCAATTTTGCTTTTTGACGTAACCATTCAACCAAAAATAAGTCATCATTGAACAAAACGATTCGTACACGGTTTTCGAAATAAATTTGCATGATTTGCAAGTGTTGTTCTGGCGTAAGTCTATTCCTGGTGAAATGTCAAACCAAACTAAGCACAAATCAAGCGCCAGCTTACATGTCAGGTGTCGCTGGAAAGAGTGTTGCTAATTTGAAAAATAATCTTCTAAAACACCCATCACATATGTGCTCTTTGTGTTTAATGCATAAGGTAAAACAGATACGTTTTTACTACACTACTGTCATAAAGAAAAAGACGACCTTAGTATTGTTTGTAACAAAGATTAAGGGGCGAGTAAAGGATCATAATATCAACGAAACCAATCAACCAAACTTAAATTATACCTGAAATATATTTTTTGCTATCAGAATATGGTATAATGGAACGTCGATCTACTTTAAATAAAAACTTTTATATAAACTTTATTCCTGTACAGAATGTCAAAATTGTAACTGTGCTGCATCTATTGGAGTAATTTGTTTTTTTTTTAGCAAATTCATGCAACAGAAAAGGATTATGAAATAGCAAGTAGCCTACTCGGGGTCGGAGTGGACTATGCACAAATATCAAATTCTAGTTATACAAGAGTTTTATTCTTGCTCAGCAGGGGAATGGTACGTGTTTTAAATTAATTAAATACATGCAGATTTTGTCTTTTTTTTCTATGAGAAATCGGTGGACAGAAAATTGAATTTTGCTGTATTTAGCCCAATTGAAAAGATCTGTACAGATTTTATACGATTTTATTTGACGAGGATTGAAAAAAATTCCCTTGTATGCTGAGCCTTTATTTTTAAATAATTAAAATGCTAGCACTGTCGATTTGTCAATAGCGATGGGTTTTCAACGTACAAATTATGTAAAGGATACTTAATATATTTTTTCAGTCGGTGAACTCGCCTAGTCGCACATTTTTATACTTTGTTTTGCTCTATTATTCAAAGCATAGTAGTGCATGGTAAAAAATCAATTTCACTCAGTTCGGCTCAGGCCATGAATGCATGGGTTAAAAGTAGGGTAGGAAATGAAGGGTTTAGACCGCTTTTTTTCTGCCGATAGCCTTGCGGAAGGCAGCTTTGAAATGTCAACCGGTTGATGTTAAACCAATGCCAAAGTAATTGTTAAAACATAAATCTGGTGTCTTTGTTCGGTGTGAGTGTTAACATAACAAAAAACAGCATTTCTGTTCTCCGATAACATGTTTTAACCTAATGTATCTGTCCGCATTGCATAGTGAAGCGATGCAAAGATTCTTTCTACTAAATCTGTAATTCACATTCTCATTGTCCTCCAATATGTTTTGTATTGCAATATTATTTGTAATATAATATTGACGGTGTGTCATTCCAGCTGCTTTTGATTGACAAGAAATTACTAGAAGTCCATCCTCTGCTGAATCAGGCTGGCCATCTGGTAGATTCTTGGACCGGAAGCCCGCACCAAAAAGAATATTTAAAAGTATATTTTTTAGTCTTGCAGGTATGTTGAAACTATTCAAATTGTATGCATATATTAATTCTTATTAACCCTTTGAGCATTATCGCCACACGTATGTAACCATGTCATTTGTCTTTTATTAGGCTCGTAATTTTTATTTATTCATGTATAGATAAAATACATCTATCAGTGAATTTTGGCAGTCACTATCTTTTAATTATTCCTTTAAGGTTTCCACTGTCAATTCTTGAGGAAAAGGCATATTAAAAAAAATGAAAAAATGATACAGGGCTATTTCTACAAAGTAAAGTAAGATTAATAACAAGGTGTGACAAACAATTGGTAAAAGAGATATGAAAATAATAAAAAATAGCAAAATAAAATGTATAAATTTAATTTTTATATAATTAATGTGGAATTAGTACAAAAATTTGTTTTTACTTAATAAAAAAACAAACTCAATAAAGATCTAAGCTTGAATTGGAATGAAAGCTTGCGTCTAGATAAATCATATATTAATGATGTAAATGAATAAATATGAGAATTTAGTTTTTTTTACCATTTGTTAATATTATTTTTTTTAATGTAGGTATGTCATTTTCTGATGGCCGGGCAAGTGAAGAGTGTGAAGCCGTTTTTAAAACAATTGCAGCAGAGCATTCAGACCATAATGCAACCCACGTGGCCTTCTGATGAAGGTGAGAATTACTCCATACAATTGTTTATTTCTAATACTATAAATAGCTTCATAGTAAATAATGATATTTAAAATAATGTCTTTTATTGAATATAAACTTAATAAAGTTGATACATTTTATTAGTAAATTCAATTGCTATTTTTAATACATCTCAAAACAAAAATTTGGTGCGGACACAATACGTTTCCATAGGAACGCTGATGTTTATAATGCGGCCACAGTAAAAATTTTCATGATAACCACTGATCAATAGCCTTTTGTCTGCTCATTTGTTGAGAAATGCACACTACGAGCCGACATTGCTAGTATTTTAACTTTTTTCTGATGTCTATATTTTAGCTGTTTGCGGCACATCCGCGGGTGACATGTTTCTGTGGATGCCCAAGGAGCACCTTTATGTGCTGGTGTACCTGGTCACTGTGATGCACAGTATGCAGGCCGGCTACATGGAGAAGGCGCACAAGTACACTGACAAAGCACTATCACAGATTGAGAAACTTAAGAGTGAGTATTCCCTCCGATTCATACATTTTTTCATTAAATGGTACATTAAATAGAAGGAAGAAATATCTTATTTTAATTACTATCAATTTGTTTTATTGGCTTCCCCAACTGCTGCTTGGCTCTTGTGTTGTTATTACTTAATTTTTTAAAACTATTTGTTTCCAATGAATTTAAGGGTGAGTTAGCGTGGCCAACCCGCGGGCCACGTGTGGCCCGTGGAGCATATGCACACATTTTTCTTTCAGTGTACATAAAACCACCAAAAGAATATTCCAACGTGCGTAGTTCGTATCATATCTCATATATGGAAGTATCTCAGTACATTGATTCAATTATCGTGACAACTTTTTGCTGCATTGCAACGCCATTCTCTGTAGCCGTGAATTTATTGCCAGGAATTTTACAAATGGAACATTGTGAAATGTGTTGTGATGCACAGTTAAAGGAGAAATTCAATCAGGTTGGTTTGGAAGAGTTTTACAAAACATATTTGGACAAGGAGAAATATCCTGCATTTTACAAACATGCTCTATCGATGATTTCGCTATTTGGAAAAAGCTTTTTAGTCGAATGAAGCATATTAAATCTCAAATGAGAACACGTATCACTGATGAGCATTTGGAAAACTGTTTGCGTGTAGCAACAACATCAATCGTTATCAACATTGATGCACTTAGTTCTGACAAACAAAATCAGACGTCTCACTAAAATTTATTATATTTTGTTTATTTTTTATTATTATTTTTTGTATTGCCTAACTCTAATCTAATAAATATGTTTGATTCTCATTTTTGTTATATCTTCTTAAAAAAACAATATATTTCTTGTATAACTTTGAATAATAAAAGAAATTTAAGAAAAAAAAAATCTCATTTCTAAAATCTGGCCCGGCTGCTGAAAAGGTTGGCCACCCATGGTTTACAGTGATACCTTTTAATAAGAAAAACTGTTATTATGACTGCTTAGTGACTTATTTGTAAACATTTTTGTAACTGATAAAATCAGTCTAACATCGCAGTAGACTGTTGTATTCACCCTTCATTTTTCCCTGGTTAACCTGATTTTTTGTGTATTGGTATTTGATACACATTGGGTTGGAAGTGTCGCTATTCATGAATGACTTTTCCAGTTGTGGACAACAAGCCGATTCTGTCTGTGTTTCAACTGATGCTACTGGAGCACATAATAATGTGTCGGCTCGTAACGGGAAATAAATCGGCAGCGCTTCAAGAAATTTCCGCGGGTGCAGTCCTGTGCCGCTCTTCACCGCGATTGTTGGCCGCACATCGGCCGCAGCTGCACACCCTCCTCGGCCTATACGCTATGAGCATGAACTGTATGGAAGCCGCCGAAGCGCAATTCTTGGCAGCCATCGGAGTCAGTAGTTTTTTTAAATATTGCTCTTTCATCTATGGTGTTAAATCTATGGCAAAAAAAAATATAATCTGCTATACCTCTAACGGCTTCTATTGTAATATTCTTGTTTTGTGCAGTTTTAGCAGGTATGCACCAGTTATTTGAGATCAACCCAAGGAGAAAATTCATCACAAACTCATGCCCAAGATGATCAAACATTTGTTGACCGCTCTGAGACTTAAACCTGCGGTGCTATTCCACATGTGCTTGAACTTATTTTTTTACTGAAATACTCGTAATTGTGTTGGACGGTCTGTATACTCAAAACGTGATTGTGTTGAGTATTTCAGACTGTTCAAAATAAGTGTTATGCACTCAGGAATAGCACCGCTGGGATCTTCTAATTCTGGCTTCAGAGGCTGACGTGTAGTTGATCTTTATTTAGTTAACTCCATGAATCTTTAATTTAATTTTTTTTATTCTAACCATGTATCTAGCCTCAATATCGGGCATACAAAGTTGTTTTCACGAGTTTGTTTGGTAATCCATTGTTGATGATTTAATTTGTATACTATTTATAAGAAGTTAGCATAATTAAAAAATCTCATCCTTCTCATTTCAAAAATAAAATTTGTTGTGATCATATTTATTTTCAGTCATCGCAGGAACGAGAGCTTTGGACGTTCGCTAACCTGAATCTGGCAATCGTCTACCTTCGAGGCAAAAGAGAACCTGAATTGACCAATCTCATGGAACACATCAATCCCGAAAACCTCCCCTCCCACTCCCACAGCCTCAGAGCGGCTGCTTACTACGTACAAGGCCTGCAAGCCTTCTTCCAGGCTAGATATAATGAAGCCAAGTAAGTATTGTAGCACTTTTATTGATGGAAATGATTATCTTGTCAAAGTAGTCACCCAACTCTATTTGTACAGTTTTTTCTACACGGTTTTGAAATAACAATGTCCAATTAAAAGAATGAATACTATATTTTTACTTAAATTATTTATTCTGCACGATTTCCAGAAACAAATGACAGATATCCTGATAAATCATAATTACAATTTATGTACATATTTATGAATTATACTTTTTGTTGGGTTTTTATTATTAACCTTTTTAACACGATTTTCTTTATTACAATTTTGTTTTTTTTCAAATATCATGGTTTTTTAAATCTAGAAAACAAATCTTCAATCTACATGGTGTTTAGTGGAACGTATCTACCATGTAATAAAAAATCAAAGTACTAATACAATTGGGAATGACGCATACCAAACAAGTAAAATAACGAATTATTCAATACACTGACTGACTCAGTAACAAAATCTCTTTTGTAATTTCCAGACGGTACCTGAGAGAGACATTGAAGATGGCTAACGCTGAAGACTTGAACAGGCTGACTTCCTGCTCCCTGGTGTTGCTCGGTCACATCTTCCTTTCATTGAACAACTCCCGGGAGAGCATGAATATGGTGACGCCCGCCATGCAGTTGGCTAGCAAAATACCAGACGTCCACGTTCAACTCTGGGCCTCTGCCATTTTGAAAGGTTGCACTGTCGTTTATTTCATTTCTCCTGCTGCCATTGTTAATAATTATAATTTATTACTATTTTTGTGGAGTGAAATTTATAAAATAGTTATTTAACCTCCGTTTCATTTTGTTTTTCAGATTTGTACAGGTTGTGCGGGGAGTTGGCCAGAGAGAACGAAGCCTTTCAAATGCACTGCAGTTTTTCCCAGATGCTGCTCAAAGACCACTTCCAGTCCACGCAGATGCCTGAGCATTCGCTCATCCAGTGGACGGGTGGGGCTCTTCCCGATCCGCCCGTCAGGCCGGCCCACCTCCACCATCAGATCCAGGAGGCGCACTCGCAGCAGCCCTCCTACAGCGGGACGTAACTCTGCTTGGCGACGCCAGTGCTGTACTAATTGCGACGCGCGTCCGCTTAAGTCAGACGGAGCCGAGCTCCTCCGGCGGGATGCGCGTCGGCGTCACTCGATAGACGATCGAAGAGAACGTTGAACGCTACGCGAGGGGTGCGCCGAGACGGACCTCTCCCCTCGCGTCGAACTGTGAAAAGTGGAAACCGACAGTGATAAACGACATCGGTGTGACCGGCGCGGCGGCCACATCCGCGAGTGCCTTCTCCCAATCCTCCGCTGCACCGTCGCCGCTCGCTTCCCCGGCTCCCCGCCGTTTCACATTTCCCATATGGCTGCTCTTTATTGCAAAGTAAAAATTTTTACTTTGATACATTTGGAGATTCCCTGTATTTTTCTATGCAGAAATGATCATTTGTAATACTTGTATAGTAAATGATTGATTGATTTCTCACAAATCGTAGCATTAATAATAATTATAAATCGAAAGTCAATTTTGGTTTTTAAAATCTGAACAGAGTCTTACAGTAGTGTCGGGAATAGTGAACGGTGAATGGCAAACAGTGAACAGCAGCGGAGTGATGACGATTAGCTGTAAGATATGCCGTGTAAATAAATATTATGATTTCCATTTATTTCTAAGCTTTAAATATTTATCGTGCGAATGAATATGCGACGCGAGTGAATAGAACTAGAGTTGGTTTTTGTGTGTCAACGGAACTCTCATCAATTATATTTTTTATTAGCGATTATTGTAAAAGCGAAGGAGCTATTTTTAAAACATGTAAAGTATATTTAGCTTCAATTAAAAATAATACATATTTTATTGTTTGGCGTCGCAATCGAATATTCCATTTTTTATTATTCACCGCCGAGAAGAGACAGTTCGATCCTCGCGAGGGAAGTCTCTGTTTTGCCCCGTTTCATAAATATATTGTAAATAAATAAATTCAGCGAATCGGCGCAGTTTCGCATTAATTTTACACATTTAAAAAGCATCGAATCGGGTCCAATTTCGAAGAATCAATCGAGTCTCCGATTTTTACCAAGATTGAGATCATTATTTTTTAAAATCTGTATCGCGTGAAACCTTTAATTTCAATTGTATACAAGATTAAACTCTCACATTATGCTGATTATTTTTAAAGCCTCATAATCCAAATCTTTTCACTTTGTAATATTTGTATAAATGGAATCGTATATGATTCGATAGGCGCTTGTTTTGTCAGGCTTCAGGTGTCGCCTGGATAGTGAGGCGTCGCTCTGTAAATTGTTGTTAAATTTGGCCAAACGCTACAATAGATCAATCCCTGAAAAAAGTCGCCTATGACGAAGATTTTCCGTTAGAGAATAACAATATTTTATTCTGTCATCACTCGGGTGATCGCTGCCGTTCGTCTGTATATCAGAACACTTTATTAATAATTGCATTTTTTGCGAAAATCGGAGTGGAAGAAGAATCGAAAGAAACGGCAATCTTGTGTATTACAAATTTCAGTCAATCATCAAAATGCCTCAGTACAAAATGGTTTCTTGATTGAAATTAATTTATAAAATAATATTCTTTGTTATGGTGTTATTTGACTTTATCGTCAGTAAAATCTGAGAAATATATAGATATATTAGATTTAATACTTTGTACATTGATGCCGTTCCGAATGTTTTTACCTATTATCATTTATGCGTAACGGTCAAAGTGCGGTAACTTTTTTCAATTAACCGGTGGAACGCTTGTATAATATTGTCTCGCAATAGAAGGCTAATAAGAATACGTACCATGGAATCTTTGTAAACTATCGAGGCGTGTTCAAATTGTTTATCGATACTCTTGTCGCATCATAAATTATTTCAAGGAAGCGTCGGGCAATACTCTACAGGGCAGATCTACGGTTGATAGTGATGATAGATGTTTTTGAAGGCTGCTATGTCTTCTCATTGTTTGAAACTCTGATCGTACTCTATTTAGCTAATCTTATCTATTCACTGATGAAATAAATCTTCTTTAAATTTATGCTCTTTATGATAGATTCAGTTTTTTACTTATTCTCGGTGCCATACGCTGAAATAATTATTGCAACCGAAAAATTTACCGTAGAATATTGATTGCATCTTATCTTATCGCACAAACAATTGAATGCTTTGACTATTTATTGGTGACACAATTCATCTCGGTAAAATACATTACTATAAAATTAACTTTTAGAGGAGTATGGATGTACATGTATAGCCGGTGCCATTTTTCTGTTAACGAGTAAAGAAGTACTTTTAACTCAACACAGTAGTGTCTGTCTGTGAGCATATACAAATATGCTTTAAGTATGAATTACATATATTCATTGGAAAAAAGTCATAATTGTCATGTTAAAAAAAGCCAGTAAAGTAACTCATTATAGATCTGTTCACTCTTCGAAAGATTTATCATTATTATATCAATAGAGGCCGATCGACTAACTCACAATCGGTGTTCGATAATAACATTCTGTGGAAGTCTGTATCGACTGCTAATTTGCAGACCGGCCTACTTCTTAAAATATAGTAAGAAATTAGACCAAAAATACACATTGTTACTTACAAATAAACGTAACAAAGTGTTTTTTGTAATTATTTAATTCTGCTTGATGGTTTAATTATTAAGTCCTGAAAGATTTGCCCTGGTGGAGTGAGTCGGTTTGCTGGCAAAGCAGTCAATATGCTATGTGCCTCATTAGATGAAAATTTGGTTGTTATTTTGATATTGGAATACCATCAAGATATAAACAAAATATTTTAGAATACAGAAATCAGAATAATCTAAACTAAATGATTTTCTCCGGCTAAATAAGTCTACTTCTACGGTAGAGAAAAATTCTTTTGACTAATAACACAATAAATCTAATAATTTATAACGCTTGTGATAAATTTGCACTAAGGATAAATTTTCTTGCATCAAATTATCCTCGTGATCAATTATTCATGTGGCCAATTATCTATACACAGCGCTCTGTCCTTAATCTTTTGGTGTTCAATTTTTACTTGAATACCTTATTAGTAAAAAAAGTAACGTCTGACTTTTTTATTTTCTTATAACTGACAGATAAATTTAATACCAATCTCTTTTTCAATCACGGTATTTCATAAAGATGATTTGAAACTATTTTAAGTGATTCGGGAAAAAGTGACAGTGAAGTTCATCGACTGAGTAAAAGTACAGTGATACCTTGCCCGAGGAAGTAAATGTGTTCCGGGATTATAGTTTCTTGGCATCCGATGCCTGTGATGAATATAAATAACGTTTTTTTAAGACTGCTATATCTCGTCTTCATTAATGGAGGTAATGCTGAACGAAAGAATTTATTTGAAAAAACATATTTAAAACCTTACAGTGTATTTATTTTTTTGTAACAGTTATAATTTAATAATGTATCGATTATTTGAAATTTGAGAATTGCAAATGTCTCGAAAAGACATTTTCTAATTTCCTCGTTTACACATCGACAATCTTGACATTTTTTTTTGTCATCGTAAAATGTATAATGAAGAATCGCCGCCATTAATATTTGTCTTATTCTCATTATGTTATTGTTAATATTTATGGCTGATGGTGCTTGATGAGATTTCAATTTGTCATTTTAATCATTTAATTATTTCCGATACAATAATATGAAATAATTTTTGTGCCCCCATTATGGTAGGGTGCTCGCCGAAATAAATAATGACCCATTGAATACAAACTTTCAAAGCTATTGCTGTCTAGCGGTAAAAATGTCATCCAGTAAAAAACAAATAAGAAAGCGCTTGCGATAGATGCCGATAGCATAGAACTCGAATCGCCAAATAATAACAGACTATAGAGCACGGGTTCCCAACTTGGGGTCGCGAAAGGGTTTCCTGGGGGGTCGCCAACTTTTTCGATTTTGGAGATTTGAACAATATAGCATATCGAGGATTTCAAATTCCTCGGTGAGCTAAAAAAAAAAAGAGTTTCGGAGACAATCCGGAGAAAAAGTATACCAAATCGAGGATTTTAAATTCCTCGGGGGGGTCGCTAGTCACATGGCTTATATAAAAAGGGGTCGCCACCCGAAAAAGGTTGGGAACCTATGTTATAGAGTGACCCTAATTATTCGGCGACCCCCATTATTTAAAAAATCAGCCTTTTGAAAAAAAACTTTTACCCCATTATTAAGCAATCACCGCTATATTTTATCAAAAAATATTTATTTAAATAACATAGTACACCTAGGCAAAGTAAAGGTTAAAAATGAAAAGACAAAATAAATAATTCCGAATACAGTAGTTAGTCAGATCAGTCAGTTCACATATGGCAACAACGTCTTCAGCATCAGTCTCACCTTCAGTGATGTTGTCTTCTTCAGAACCATCGACATGTGGATCATTTTTCAAATTGATTGATGCCAATCTCATTAGATATTTAATTTCAGGGCCTACAAGAGCCACTCACAGAGCAGTCAATATCATGATTTTCATGTCTTTTTTTTTTAAATAAAAACCTCACCTTACGGATTACAATTGCTACGTTTCATAATACCTATGCCTATCGTACCAAATAATAAAGACTACTTATTTTTGACGTACTCAACCCCACTCTATGCCGCCTCTGTTACCCAAGTGCGGTGCGTAGCTTAATGACCGCAATTAAATAATAATTGAAATCTCGTGAAGCTCAAAGGTACCTGCGACGACGCATTGCTTCAATGTGAAACAGCCGACATGATTTACACTATGTTGTCAACTTGTTAAATACTTATATTCAGGTGATTGCGCTGCGATTTAATGATCATGAAGTATATCTTAAAACGTCTTCGATTCTCTGCATTACTTTGCCGCTTTCACAGCTGAATTATTGTATAATGATTGCCGTCTGTTATTGTGGAAAGAAGTCAGAATGGAGTACGAGTATCCTAGCTAATTACAATGGAGTGGTTATGGAAATTTATGCGTTAATTAATTTTGCAATTTTATATTTATGATTATTTTTTCGATCTTCCAAACCCTGATAGAATAGTTTTTGACACAGTACAAAGAGTCGTTTGAAAACATACGCTTTCTCGCAGTAGAAAAACTGTGTTTCACCTATTAAGCCATTTCCCTTCATCGAACAATTTTTGTATATTGCTTTAAGTTTCTCTAGTTTTATTATTTTTCATTTACGCAAGCCAATCTTAAACATGATGTTATTTAATAGCAATTGATTTTTTTTTCAATATTCTACAGTTCTTACTTCTTCAATTGCTGCATTGTTCTATTCACTGTTGACATGTTTGCTGTGTACACTTTGCGTTGTTTATTTATTTAAATATTATCGTTTCCAATTACTGTAGCATCGCTTGAATTGCCTGATATGTATTAACCACTATCACGCAAACGACTTACCGGTGCCCCGAAAGCTTGTTGACTCCATACACCAGCGACGCGCCAGTGCGTCGCGATGTTTTCTCTTTGAAAATAAATATTTTTTCAATATCTAAACATTATTGTGCCAGTGGCATTTATTCATGAACCCGATAACCATTTAAAATTATTTTACTTTATCCATATTATTTTTAAATAAATTAAACAGATGTCGCAAGGGCTACCTACCGATCATTTTATATTACATATGCGGATCGTATATGGAGGTATTTTTCACAATGCCTTGTAAAAAAATTGAAACTTATTTATTGGTGAATTTTATAAACAGCTTTGGGGTTGTCAAATGGATCACTATATTATAATTTTCAAAATGTAATAATAAAAGATATGTGTATATATTATACGTTGCGACAACCTTGAACAAATAATCTATAGTTAATGACGAGTTTTCGTTCAGTGTACATAATATTGACTAAAAATAAATATTTATTATGTGTTGAGACAACAAATTATGTAAGTCAAATCATTTTTTACAAAATTTCAAATGATTCTAAAAATGCTGGCGTGGAAGACTAGACCGAATAATTCGTGCTGCCTGGTAAGTGGTCAAAATGGCTAGAAAGCTCCAGCACTCGAAAGTATGCTCAGAATGAAAACAACCTATAAAATGATAAAATATTGTCTTACCCAATGACCGGTCAAGACTCCGGTAATGTGTAATGTAATATATCAAGCAGTGTAATGGGAATTATATGAATGGCACCAATATTGACTTGAATCCTGTTCAAATTATTCTATTTGTTTGCGCAAAAAACTGACAGGTGATGGATCATTGCGATCGTAGCTACATCTGCCTGGACAATTCACCTTACATTGCACGGTACATTAGGCAACGATATGGTTAAATGAGACAATTCATTTTTTAAGGCTCAGTAATCACCTAACAATTATGATGTTATGAAAAATGAAAATGCTATTGCAGGGACTGACGGTAAGAAAGGTAGAAGTAGATTTTTGTTGCAAATACTTGTTTCATTAAATACAATACAAAATATATGTGCCAACAGTCTTCAGGGAAGGTTAAGGAATTATGCATTTAAAGGAATTGATAATTATTACATAGCAACATTCTTTGTACTCGTGTGGGTAAATCGTACTCGTTTGTTATGTTGGGATTGGATGATCATTAGAATTAGGCGGGGCTATTTCCGTCATTTCAAAGAGTGTCCTGATTCACTCCATTGTTATCGGTCGTCAGGATGAGTATAAATGTATATGTATAAATGGATTATTTTAATTTCACAAATATTTATGTATTATGTACAATATTATTATACTTATGAAAAATCAATAGGAATTATTTTGTGGTGGAGATATTGTAAATAATTTCATTACCTGTACAGTGAGTCATTAAGTAAATGTTCGTTTTTTAATTAACCTGGACTTTTTATTTCAAGACGTTTCCCCCACGCTTTAGGCTAAGCGTATGCTGAGACGCAGCCACGCGTCTTGCTCTGCTCTGCGATCCACTGTAGTGCCGGCACGGATTCCTGTGATCCGTGCACGTTTGGATGTGTTCGTAAATGACCGAGAAACTCGTGAACTATTGCGAACTAAACTTTGTTTATACGATAATACTCTTAAAATACATTAAAATAGTTGGGTCATATATTCTTCATATACACTTTCCAATTCTGTGCTGCGTCTACTGCTTCACGGCATACGCTTAGCCTTATTGTTGAGATGCTGTCAACAGCAATATGTAAAAGCTTGTTATGAAGTAATAATATACTGCATAGATCAGTATTACAGATTTTTAGTTATTGATGTATTTTACCATAAAGCAGTGCTCCGCAACCTTTTATCTTCCTAGGCACACCAACTTGTTCTCCAAAATTTCACGGCACACCACAAGTGAGCATTTGCATAATATACAGAAATTACCAGTGGTGTAGTGGGGCCAAGTTGGGCTAGGTCGGCGACCTAGCACCTGAAAATCAGCCAGGGCATCTCCCTGCCACTTTTTTGACTTGAAACTTAATTTGAACGTCATTTTTATCGATTTAATTGTTAAAGGTTGTGTTTTTTTTAACTTCAGACGGATACAAAAAAAATAGGAAAGAAATCAATGACCGACCTGGTACCTATTTATTTACCATTTCAACACTGGAAATTACTTTAGTTTGTGTTTATATATGATACAAACCACAAAAGAACCATATGGATATTTTATAATCATGTCCACTACCAATGTAGAGCACATGTACTCCTAATGGAGATTATCTTAAAAGAAAACTTTCAGGTTATTCAGATTTATTTACAAAAAAAAATAATCAGTTAAAAGGCTACACCAACGTAGTGAAAAGTTTGTAAGTTTCCCACTTCAGTTGAATTTTCAGCATCGGTTATTAAAATGAAGAAGTTATATTTTAGATATGGGTACATGCTTAGGCAAATTTGTAATGATATTTATAAAGAAATAATTCATCTCTACTCTTAAATGACATTTTAGAATACAAAATTAAATTTTCGCAAGGTGTGCTAAACATTCTTGCGCAGACTGTACATATAAAATATTCTTCTAACCAAAAAATAATTATTTCTGCTTCTCTGTGATAGTGTCATCAAAATATTTTGTAGTATCGACCAAACTGGTTGGTTTTTTTTTTCATTTATTAGAGATTCGCACCGCGGCACACCCTTCATCGCCTCGCGGCACACCAGTGTGCCGTGGCACACCGGTTGCGGAGCACTGCCATAAAGGAAACTATCTTTTTTAACAATACATGACAGCACCCAAACTTCTTCCAGTTAAAAAATATATTGATTGCATAATTGCTTAGAATAATATGTCAAAAAATTGATGTTTTGAGTTATATTACCCATTATAGTTGAATAACTCTCATCTATAGCCCCGCAAAAGTAGAACCAGAAAAAGTTTTATCTTGGTAGTCAGATTTTTGCATATGTAAATAAAAAAATATAAACAATCTTCTCTCAGTTTCACGTAAATACAACCTCGAAATATCGTTAGACAGTTTTGTCAACGATTCAATAAAAAGATGAAATAAATAATAATTATGAGCTGTTAGCTCGTTGTCCCCAATGAGTGGATTTTTTTGCATTATAAAAGAATTTACCGACGTGAACAATCAAATTTATACTTATCAATTAAATCAGAATGAATAAACATGTTTTTAGGAATACACCTGTCCCTCGATTTACACGGTAGATAGGTTCCTGAGAAAACCGTGTAAATCGAAATTGTATATTTTTGTATGAAAAACCGTGTAAATCGAAAAGTACCAAAAAAACGCATAATTATGTTGTTTTCTAGAATACATTAAAAAACGAAATTATTAAAAAGTATAAATATACTTATTCTTTTATTATTTAACTACATATAAAGTATATATAGAGGGACAAAAAATTAAATCCAAAAGATTCATTAAAAAAATATTAAAACGGTTGGTGGGTTTTTTATCAATCGTCACTATCACAAATCACTGCCAATCTCTTCTTCCTGACTGGTTCAAAGTCACTTTCATCACTCGAAATTATTTGTGCCGATTCGATGTTTGACGTAGAAACATTTACTTCTCGAGGAGATTTGTTAATAAAATCCGTTATTAACATTTGCTTCGAATTTCTTGTTAGATCTTTATGGACTTCATCATATTGAGCCAAGCACTGATTAATATCACGTTGGAATCGAAGGGCCCGTTCCACATTTGAATCATATTGTACAAAATGATTACCTAATTTTCTTCCCAATGCGAGTCCTTCGTGGATGATTTTAGCTGTTAATGTAACTGGTTCAAGTTCTTCTTCATCAGAATCATTGCCACAATCACCAGTTTCATCTATTAAGTTAATTAGATCATCTTCACTTAGTTCTTTATCAGCCACCAGTTCTAAAATATCTCCTTCAGTGAAATCGTCAAAACCTTCTCCACCCAATGAATTTGCCAATTGTACTATCTGAGAATATTCATCATTTAATACTGAAGTAGAAGCTTCAACATTTACTATATTTGGCCACAATTTCTTCCAACAGCCATTGAGGGTTGATTTCTTAATCGCGGTATATGATAAAGCAATATGCTTAACACAGTCTAGGATTGTAAATTTTTTCCAAGCATTAATAACTGTTAACGATTCGTTATTTTCCATTTGTTCTAAAATGTGTGTAAAAGCTCGTTTTATGTAAAGAGCTTTAAAAGTCGAAATTATTCCTTGATCTAATGGCTGTAATAATGAAGTCGTATTTTTTGGTAAAAATGTAACCTGGATATTCTCATGCTGAAGATCTTGTGGATGACCCGGAGCATTGTCAATTAATAAAAGCACTTTGAAAGGCAGTCCCTTTTCTTTTAAATATTTTTTGGCATCTGGGATAAAACAATCATAAAACCATTCATTAAACATTACGGCAGTAACCCACGCTTTCTTATTAGCCCTCCAATAAACTGGAAGATGGTTGATATTTATTCCTTTAAATACTCGGGGATTTTTTGATTTGTTGATAACCAATGGTTTCATAATGTGATCTCCTGAAGCGTTGCTACAGAAAAGAATTGTTATGCGATCTTTTGCTGCCTTATGACCGCTAGCTGATTTATGAACTTTAGACACATAGGTTCTCTCTGGCATTTTTTTCCAAAATAACCCTGATTCATCAGCATTGAAAACCTGATCAGGAGTATATGAATTGATGGAAACAAGTTCAGCAAATTTTGTTGGATATTCTTGTGCTGCATCTACATCGCCAGATGCCAGTTCACCTTTTAATTTTAAATTATGTAGAGAGTTTCTTGATTTAAATCTTTCGAACCAACCATGACTTGCTGTGAAAGTATGCTTCTTTTCAGATGAAGAAGAAGGTGGTATCTTCTCTTTAATTTTTTCATAAATCCGCAATGCTTTATTTGTAATAGCATTGGTATCAATTGGCATTCGTTTTTGTGTTTGGTCCTCTATCCAAATCATTAATGCCTTCTCCATTTTTTCCATTGCAATATCTCTGATATATGAAGTTGTGCTCGTATTCGTAGTGCCAGCTGCTACACTCTTTCTAATTGAGTTTTCATTTTTTCTAATGGTTCTTATTGTAGCTTCATTCATACTATATAATCCAGCAACATCTATTACTCTTTCTCCGTTTTGTAAACGATCCAAAATTTTTATTTTGGTTGCTAACGAAATAACTTTTCTTTTTACTTCTTTCGGCATAATAAGGCTACAAATATTATTCAAGATATAAAGCACGCAATTGAAAATTATGTATGTACTCGATTTTACTTACGAATATGAAGAATTATAATTTTCAAGCTAAAGACTCTGTTCGGGCGAGAGTTCCGCTCTCGCCGATGTTTGTGTGTGTGCAGTAAATTCGTCCCCAATGAGTGGTGATAAATAAAACGGCAGAGGTATGATCCGTTAGATTATATCGGTAGGTTCAGCGCAGGGTGATTAGCAGCGGCTATCGGCCTGCGCGTGCACACAAAGGCGAAAACGCGTGACGTCTTCTCCTTCCAGGAGTTTGAACCTCACTGCCACCCAGGAGCAGCCGGGGCAAGCGCCAGGCGCCAACACGTCCCGGCTACCCCACGTGACCATTCCTTTGCCGTAGTGGGATACGGCCGTGTCCAATGACGGACAGGTATATCTCACGCCATTCTTCCAGTGCAGACGATTGGTGGTCTCGGACAAGGACTCACACCGGCACATCTAGACGGGTCGGCGCCGGCGTCTGCGTGCATTATCAGTTAAAGCGGCCGATACCGTACAGACTCAAAACAATTTGCTCCGCTGCACGTGACGTTAATTTCAAGTCGGCGAGAACAGTTATTTTTAAAAAAAAGTTTTTAATTTTCTCAACCGTGTAAAAGCGAAAACGTGTAAAAAAAGTACCGTGTAAATCGAGGGATAGGTGTATATATGATGATTTTTAAATTGATTATACATACTTAACGTTATTTTATTATACATACTAAAATAATGCTTTTCGCCAACTACATTGAAAGCACCGGTTCTCGTCCGATCTCCAAAATTCAGTAGTGAATGCTGAATTCTGTCTTTACCGTTTTCTTAATGTTGATAATTTTTACTATTAAATAAAGCTTGTATTTAAATTCACTTTTTTTAGATCACAATACCTTAAAAAAATCCTTACCACTAAAAAAATACACTGCACGAAAAATAAATTATTCAGCATAAAACAATTATATTGAACATAAAATTTTTAATGCTATAATTTAAAAAAATAGATGCTGAAGACATGGATCTCTATTAATTATAGTTTAGTATGTTGATTTTTTAATTGTTTTCAATGTTTGCATATAGACTTTACAGGATAGGAAGGGTTTGTGTAGTGCAGAGGATCGGGGCCGACTCCAGATTTCCTGTAAAATGAGGCCTTGATTACTGCCACTCGCCCTCTTCGCTGCAATGAAGGAAGCATTCTGTCTTTAAGTTGCCACCCGTATTGCCAACTTGTGCACTCAGGGAAGTAATATCTGAAAAAAAAATATTTAATCCAAATATGTGAAAATGATACTACATATTTTTAAACCTAAAACATTATAATAAATATAAAATGAACTTCCACAAAATTACCGCCGAATCCATCGAAAGTATTATAATAAATAGTTTTGTTTTGGTATTACAGTTAATAATTATCACTCACAATCAATGTTCCCTCTAATTTTCCGAAGGATATGTGCGCAAAATACATTGGCTGTGCAACTTTCAAAAGACATTAAAAAAATTGTGCGCCACATAACGGTATTTAGACCTACTTAACGAAATGGTTATTTTTCACAATGAAAATAATTAACAACACTATATAATGACCATTAATTTATTCTGGTGGTGGTATAGCTGGTGTAACTTTTGTGCGCTATGCTCTCATGCATGTGCGCGCATTTGGGGAGTTGTGTGCGCGCGCACACGCGCACAGCTTAGAGGGAACACTGCTCACAATTAACCCAAGGAGAAAAAACGTCACAAGCACCTATGCTCAAATTTCAAACAATATTATTCTTTGATTTGACAAAGAGAAGTGATGTTTAAAAAGGTGGAAAATCATTTTTTTGGTACTATGGTTGGAATTGTGTTTCAATATAGCGCCAATAAATCACCCATCTGTGAGTAATAAATTTAAATAAAAAAAACTTGACAACCACTGGTTTGAAACATATTTGGCTAGAATGTCAACAGGAATGTTTTTCAAAATGAAAAATCAGTTTTAACATCTATTTATTTGTTCATCTGCGACTCATTCTGCTATTCATTGGATACACATTTAAAATCTATTATAGGCATCCCCGCCTGAAGGGTTAAAGAAAAGATCATCGTCATATGGTAAACATTATCCTGTGATCAGTGGCGGATAAAGCACAAGAGAGGCCCCAGGCGAATAAAATTTGGAGGCCCTGTTTTTTGGTAACATAAGAACGTCAAAAAAATTCATGTTAAATGTATAAAAATCTGAACAAAATATATATGGGTAATATAATTATAAACCATTTTTGAGGCCCCTAAGATTCAGAGCCCTAAGCGCGCGCCTCATGCGCTTATATGATAATCCGCCACTGGCTGTGATGCCTATCAGGGCTTGAGTGTAATATAATGGATTTGGCGCTTACTTTGTGATTTTAATAATTAATAGTCATTATGATTTTAATTGAGTTAAGCATGAATACTTCTCATCGGGGCTTTCCTTGCAACGCTGTTTTAAATACTGGTACGTTCCTTCTTTGTTATTGCTCGAGTAGAGAAGCTCCATTACTTCGGGGGCTACCGGTCTCATTGGGTGCTGAGCTCCTTTACCTATGTAAACTTTTTCTCTATTGTTATTATTATCCATTCTTGATTTATTTATACTCGGTAAGCTAAACAATTCCTGTGTAACATAATATGAAACATTAAAAAAAATATAATTTGGGCTGGCCAGTTAGAATTTATTATTCTTTACGATTTTTTCAATGATTTTTCCTTGGAGACAAATCCAAAATATATTAAATTAATATAAAAAATCGTCATCCAGCGATTGATTCGAACGATGGATCACCATCAATTGAAAAAGAAAAATATTGATATAAAGAATTAATTTAAATAGTTTTCACAAGATAAATTCTATACAAATAATACAGTTGATAAAACAATTGATAATGTTCATTTTGTTAAAATTAATTTCTTCTATTTAAAAGTTGGTGACCAAATGATGGTCTCTCAATGGTACTGTATACATATATATGTATATATATATTTATTTATTTATTTATTTAATAAAGAAATGTTATTGCAAAACTGTAGTCTTTTTGTTGATATAAAGTTCCATATAAATTTTCCATTTATTATGACAAAGAGTCAATTTATGGCATTCAATGCACGATGAATATGTTCAGCATTATAAGTAATGCATTGAATCAGTTGTATAGCTCTTACAATAGAAAAGCAAGATTGACAACAACTTTTATGAAAAAAATATTATGATTATGGTCTCAGATGGATCAGAAGCATGTAAGTTCACAATTGTAAACTCAGTCCCGTAAAAAGGGAGAAAAGTGATCTTTTGGAATGTGAAATGATCTATATCAGGGTTTCTCAACGGTGGGCCATGTGGCCCTCCAGGGGGCCACAGCATGTTCTAAGGGGGCCACAGAGATTTATTTTTGTTTTGGGGAGCCACAACACAGCTTAGGGGGGCCACGGGCATTTATAAAACGATACAGGGAAGAGCATAATGGCGGACGTCACGCAGTTATTTTTTGTAAATCCGTAAATAAAATAAATTACTGGTATTCTAGATTCGAAAATCTCGGAAGAGCTATAAAAAAAGATGGTTTTTTGAAATTATAATTTTCAAGGGAAGACAAAGCAATGGTATGGGGGCCACAGAAAAATAAAGACACTCCCAAAAAGGTTGAGGAACACTGATCTATATCATATCATATTGATATACTCTTAATGAATTAAAAAAGAAATGGAATGTTTCAATAGTTCAAATTTTAAGCACTTGCATAAGTTTTATCACTATCATAAGGGTTACGCCTTCAGGTATCTTAACGGCCTTAGTAATTGAACCAGCGTCAGTTTTGGTGCAGTCCATTCATCCACATTAAATTAAGACTTAAGTTTTTCCAATAGTATTTTAATTTGATCCATAGCCAGTACTGATGATTTTGTTAATACACTAAAAGGATATTTATCAACGTTCCAGTCCAGATCCGTTGCCTTCTGTGTAAATAATGCCACCATGAGTAAGATGTGGTAAATTTACAAGGCACTGGTGTTTTGGGTAAGGTAAGAAGCAAGCAGTCTGTTTGCCGACTTATGATCACGACACCTTTCTCTGTGATGTGATGTCCAGATGTAGATTAATTTGAAATTGTTAAATACTACTTCAAAACTTACCCTCTTGAATTTATCTAATATATCTGCAACTTCACCAGAACTATGGTTTGACTTACAAGCTGTATTGAGTTTTATTCTGTCCAAATTTTTACCAAACCATTTAAGACGTAGCAATTTCTCTTTTTCAATATTTTCAGCAAAAAATGCTAGTGTTTCTGGATTGTGCATAGTTGCCCAAATTATTTAAAATAATAATAATTGAAAACTAATAATTTCATCTTTACTGCCATTAGTGTCACAAGAATTTATTGTTTTGTTTTTTTTTTTGAATGTGGAATGATAATTTTAGTAAAGTAATCTAGTCAGTAGTTTATCCATGCATCTAGTTAGCTAAAACTATTTCGAGATTCAGAACATTAAATTTTCTATATTATATTCAGAACAATAAATCTGAAAAAATAATCCACAGAATCCCCGAAAAAAATTTGTCGTCAAAATCTTTATTTGACATTAATTATTACAATTATTACACATATTTATCTTTTATCACAATACAATGAAACTTACTTGTAAAAACAACACATACTTTACTTACTCATGTATAAAATTATGAAGCTGACAAAAACAATTCAATGGGATAGATAATAAATCAGTATTTTTTTCATTGCCAGACATGCAAGGAATCTTCCAAAGTCCCTGTTGAAAAGCATGACATGTGCTTATTTTTTTTTATTAAATTATGTATTCTTGTTGTGTTGCCGTTTAGTTCTAATGAGTACTTAGGTGTGCAGTGTGTGGAAAAGATTGCAGAGCACTGCTATAATATGACTGCTATGTACAGCCTGTGGGCCGCGCCCCCTCGGGGGGGGGCTGTAAGATTTCTCGCGGGGGCCGCGAAATTCAGTAGAAAACACAAATATCAATATATTTAAGTCTGTCAAATCGGTGCTTCCCATATTGGGGGCCGACGCGGGAATGCGGGATTGAGAAATTTGGATTCCGGGGAAAAAGTATAGCAAATCGAAGAATTCGAATTGAGGAGGGCCGCGGATTTTTTTTTTAGATTTAGGAGGCCGTGGAACGAATAAGGTTGGGAAGTACTGATGTAGCCCATATGACAGCTGATCTAAATGTGCGCCTGCCAAATTACTGCTTGATAATTTGACTATTACAAATAAAAAAACAATTGCCTACTGTCTTCTAATCAGGCGCATCTCCACTAAGCTTCCTTATACAGTGGAACCCCGATCTAACGTTTTCGCATTGTTCGTTTCCCCGCATGGATCGTTTATTTTTCATAGTCCCGGCCAAACATACATAAGAATAATGTAAAATAATTCCGCATTGATCGTTCCCCGATTTACCGTTTTCCTCGATCTATCGTCTTAATATTTTGGTCCCGTCACAAATATTATCCCGATTGATACATGATTCTTTCGAGCACGAATTATCCGTACAAGAAAACTCTATCACTAAAGGAGTTTTCTATTTACGGAAGTTTATGTACGTATAATCAGCCCGACTCGCATCATTTGGTCCAACACTGATTGAAATGCATGTCAAAAAGGATCGCATAATGGCACTCTGTTACGATATTTTATTGTTCTCAGTTTAAAAGAAGATAATTAGTAAAATAATAATATAATAGTATGTATTTATAGCGGACAGATATGTAAAAAACAATCTGGCTAGACGCGTTAGAATTTTCAATTAACTGTTTAAAAAAAACTATGGTGCTGCTAATTAAACAATATAATATATAAAAAGTCAATTAGGTGTTAGGAAAATTTCCGTTTTTTGTGTCGTACCAAAAAAAAAAATGTAAATATGGTTATTAGATGTAAGAGTGTATTCAAACATTTTTTCTTTTATTGTGAATGGCAAACACATTATTTTATACGTAATTGGGTAATGGTGCTTTTTTATGTGGAGATATCTAGCTATCTATAATCGAGTATTGGCTTCATTAGAAGTCTTAGAACCTTTCGGAGGATCTTCTCAGAGATTATTGAATAATTTTGACGTTTCCACTGCATGTCATTTTCTGGTTAAAAGTATCAATGTTTATTTCATTATGTATTGTTACAATATTTTTTCAATACATCTTCGTCGGGTGTATTAGTATTATTTTTTTTATATTTGCCTGAATTATCAAAAAATATTATGCAACCTTAGAAACTCGCTTGAGAGTGTTAGTTTGGCGAACGCTCCTATTAAATCTCAATAATTTCAATAATTAATCTTGTGTGTAGCTAATTAAATGTCAAGTACTTCAAGCAATTGAATGTCTATAATAAATAATTGACCGCAACGCATTCCTATCTGCGCAGGACAATCGACATCTTTATGCTGGATAATTATATTTTATACGGTATATCTGTAACACTATCTTGTTGTTTGTCGTTATATATAATTATGTTTACAACTTATAAATACAGATGACGTGATATAATAAAAATATATATTACAAATATTACTAAGCATTTCTATCTAATTCTGGCATAAGAGTTTAAATACATATATATGTATATATATTAAATATCGACTGTGGAAAGGAAAAAGGACGTAGCCCACACATCAAATTTTACCTGAATACTTTACAAAAATACCTGTTATGATGATTTTGGGCCAAAGGGAAATTATGGGTACATTCGTTTTAAACGGTATCACACGTATTTGATTATATCGTCACGCATTCCATTACCGATTGGAGTCTTAACTTAACTCAAAGGTTTATAATACACAGGAGCACGCTAGAGATGGCCGGTGATATTTTCATATTTTCACGTCTTTCGTTGTTAATAATTGTTGAAATTATTTATTAAATTCTCACGTTGCAATTGCAATTTGATAAATTATGTTTAATATTTAACACTGTTTGCATTTATCTAGTGAACGTATAATATGAAGGTATTATTTGCAAACCCAGCATGTCCAAAGTTGTCGAAACATGAACCGTGAATGTAATTTAGTAGATAAAAGTATTTTTAGAAACAGCCCGAAAAATGACTCGAAAACATCCAAAATATCATTCCAATGTAAGACTTAAAAAACTTTTAAAATGAACATTGTTTTTCAAAAAGAAATTCAAGTTTTATATTTTTTAACCATTTTGGAATAAGCCGTGTTTGCAAGTATGCAATACCCTCATATGTATATAAGTATCAGTAAGATAGCAAAAGTATGTAAACATACAGTGTGTGTGAATTTTCAATATTAAACACACACACACACATGTATGAATGATGTTTCTTTTCAAAATATAATCAAAAGTATCGACCCTATTACAATGCAGCAGAATTTTATATATTTTTTCCGATTGGTGGAACTGACATCGTATAAATTTTAAATTTTTGATTTACAATTTATTCTATACTGCAACCAATTATGTACTACTAATGTAATTCAATTCGATAGTATACATATTGTAGATTTCTATTTAAACGAGAGTGAGATCATTGATATAGATATTGTTAGCATTTTAAATGAACGTTAAATTTATTAAATTATGAAATTTACATCTCTAGCAAAACTGTTTGACGGAATTGGCATTGTACGCATTTATGAGGGATTTTTTGTTTGCGAGGAAGTGAGGCGTTTTTTAGGGAGCAAATGTACTCCGTTCAAATAGAGTATGCACTTTTTGATGTACGTCTATTGCGATTGTACCAAATTATGTAATACATATACACAGACGAGCACCAAACTTGTAAACTGGTGTTTATTTGACATACATTTGACATAATCTAATAATTATTCAATAAATTGTTGAAGAATAACCATTTTTTTAAGTCCATTTTACTGTTTGCAATTTTGACAGGTCCAAATTTTTTCAAACATAAAAGTTAAATAAAGATATTTATTCGGAATTTTCAGCTAACATCCTTTTGATAAAACGTGTGTCAAGTTGTATACATTGCGATTATCGAAAAAAAAGTGTGGGTTATGTTCTTTTTCCTATCCAAAGTCGATATAAGATCGAAAGATAGGAAAAAGGTTATGAATAAAATCTTTCTTGTTGTAGGTGATTCTTTTAAAAAAATACGAGCCAAGGAGCAACTAATATTTTGAGACAAACCCCCTTAAAAAATACAAACTATATTTTCGCATTCATAATATACGATTTTACATAATATTATAAATTGTGTACAATAATTTTAGTTGATCAGCCAATCAATTAATGAGGTGTGTGAATTTAGAACCCTAAAAACCTTCTTTGTAGCACTTTTTTTTATCCTACTGAAAATTGCATGCTTTTAGTTTTCTGGCTAATTTAGTTACTAGCGTGGGAAAAGATTATGTCCTTATAATGTCCGTATGAATTCTATCAAAATATATTATAAATACGATGGACTACCTTTTTACACGGTTTCGTATTAACACGGTGCTATATCCTTCGCATGTACTAACTACTCAGTACTAAGAGCAGATATGTTTATTCCTGTGAAAAATGGTGTTAAAGTAATATCAATTATAATTTAAGATTTCGACTGAAGGTGCTTGGTGGAATTTCAATATTAAATTTGAATCATTCAAATTATGTACACTCCCACAGATTTTGTCACTAACGACCCGGGTTTCGCCTTTCGGCATCTTCAGGCGTTCAAGCGCACGGATGAACTTGAACTGACGCTTAGTAAATGGATGTTTCGTGTTTATATATTAAATAAATGTATCACTGAGTCTAAAGCCATCGCTGGCGAAAAAGGGTAAGCTCATGGGAATTCCCAAAGATTTGAGTAGTGAGTGGTTTTTAGAATTATATTTATTTGTTTGTCGGCAAAGGTTTTATGATATTATTTATGATATTATTTATATAGGGTATAGAAGCGGAGACCCAGGAAGGCCTAATATCTCGTTCAAAATCGGAAGACTATGTAACTGTGCCCTATTAATTTCTAAAATTTCCTGGAAAAAGAGCTTATGACTGTCCGTATTTGGGTGTAACATTTTTATCCCCTGTTCCTGATTGAACACGTGTCCTTCCGAAATTAAGTGATTAGCAAAAGTAGACGTGTCCTTTTTCAGTCTAAAGGCTGCCATATGCTCTAATACCCTGATTTTTAAAGTCCTCTCTGTTTTGCCGATATAAAATTTATTACAACAAGAGCATTGTAATCTATAAATTCCAGATTTATTTAGGTAATGTATTTTATCTTTATTGTTAACTAATAATTTGCCTAAAGAGCTTTTACAGTAAAAGGCTGGTCTAACACTATCAGCTAGTTGTTTTTTAATTTTAAGACTAGTATTTCCTAAATAAATGATTCTACGCCAATACCTAGTATGATCTATGTCCTTTGACAATGTACCTTGAAATAACATTTTTTCTGCAAGTTTAGTTTGTTTTTTTGATAAAAGATTGTCTATAAGAGACATATCGTATCCATTGTTGATGGCGATTTGTTTGATGATTTTTAATTCGATATTAAAGTTCTTTTCATTCAAAGGAACACTCACAAGTCTATGAATTTCTGAATGAAAAGCGGCTAGTTTATAAGAAAATGGGTGCATTGAATCCTTATGTATCACTGTATCCGAAAACGTAGGCTTCCGAAATATTTTAAATTCGTGAGAACCGTTTTCAATATTAATATTTAGGTCAAGAAAGTTAATATTCTTGCCTCCGACTTCTAACGTGAATTTAATATTTTTATCTAATGAATTTATAAAGTTATGAAAGTTAGTTATTTGTCTATCCGTTCCATTAAACAAGCAAATAATATCGTCATTAAGCAAATAATATCGTCATTAAACAAGCAAATAATATCGTGAATGAAAAGAACTTTAATATCGAATTAAAAATCATCAAACAAATCGCCATCAACAATGGATACGATATGTCTCTTATAGACAATCTTTTATCAAAAAAACAAACTAAACTTGCAGAAAAAATGTTATTTCAAGGTACATTGTCAAAGGACATAGATCATACTAGGTATTGGCGTAGAATCATTTATTTAGGAAATACTAGTCTTAAAATTAAAAAACAACTAGCTGATAGTGTTAGACCAGCCTTTTACTGTAAAAGCTCTTTAGGCAAATTATTAGTTAACAATAAAGATAAAATACATTACCTAAATAAATCTGGAATTTATAGATTACAATGCTCTTGTTGTAATAAATTTTATATCGGCAAAACAGAGAGGACTTTAAAAATCAGGGTATTAGAGCATATGGCAGCCTTTAGACTGAAAAAGGACACGTCTACTTTTGCTAATCACTTAATTTCGGAAGGACACGTGTTCAATCAGGAACAGGGGATAAAAATGTTACACCCAAATACGGACAGTCATAAGCTCTTTTTCCAGGAAATTTTAGAAATTAATAGGGCACAGTTACATAGTCTTCCGATTTTGAACGAGATATTAGGCCTTCCTGGGTCTCCGCTTCTATACCCTATATAAATAATATCATAAATAATATCATAAAACCTTTGCCGACAAACAAATAAATATAATTCTAAAAACCACTCACTACTCAAATCTTTGGGAATTCCCATGAGCTTACCCTTTTTCGCCAGCGATGGCTTTAGACTCAGTGATACATTTATTTAATATATAAACACGAAACATCCATTTACTAAGCGTCAGTTCAAGTTCATCCGTGCGCTTGAACGCCTGAAGATGCCGAAAGGCGAAACCCGGGTCGTTAGTGACAAAATCTGTGGGAGTGTACATAATTTGAATGATTCAAATTTAATATCAAGTATTTTACAACCTATTTGTAAACTTGGAAAATGGTACTAGTAGGATTGAAATGTCATTTGTTTTATTGGGATCGACATCCACGACTAAATTTACATTTTTTTTTGTTCAGATGGCAATTTAGTTAATAATTGTTTTATGTTGTTGATTTTTCAACAGCTTGTAAAATTAGAATTATTGGATAAAAATTCGTTCAAGATTGACATGGTGACTGGATGGTTATGACATCCTGGGTTTTTTTTATTCATGATCGCTTTGATGACTGATAGAGTAGTAGATAGTTTAGGTATCTCGCTAAATTTTCAATTAAAATAATGAGTGTATAAATCCACGACACGTTTGTATTTGACGTTGTTCATTCGTAGTAGGAGGATTGTTTAAGAATTTATGATAAGGTCTAATAATACTAAAAAAATAATACTCATAACAATCCAACGTTCAATTGACTCAGCGATGAATTTACTTGAGGTGTATTGATTCTGTGATGATGTGTGTCAGCAAGAAATAGTACGGGCATAAAATTATCCACGCGAAAAAATAATGCCTGCAGTCTGCACTCAAACTAATTGTGATCTTATCTCTTCATAGGCATCGTTATTGATACAGTAGCCTTTCACACTATCCTAAAAAAATCACCAGAATAATTTATTTTCCGAATAAAAATTCAATTACCGACATTTCGATGCAAGATTTCTAGAAAATGTTGAATAGGCTTTTTATCGCTCGTAAAAATGATAGATAACCTTATCACTTTACGCTTTTTAATTCAATGAAACCCGATCAAAAATATTGCAAAGACAATCTCAACCCAAGAGTAGATTGTCAAAATTTGTAAAAAGTAAAAACCCTTACATTAAAATACGTATTATAATTGTTTGAATTTTCCATGCGTTTGTGGCAGAATTTTCACTTTCTCACTTTGAAAATCAGTAGTCATTCCTATTATGTTATGACCTTTCGAATTACTTTTTAAGCGATCACAAATCAGTTGAAGACCAAGAAGCAATTGTATTTGTTTACGCAAACACTTTTCCAATTATTTGAACGTCATTGATATCAAACCATTAGTAAACTTGTAGTTGTAAAGTGTTGAACGTTGTGTATACTCAAAACCCGAAACCCGGGTCCTTGGTGACAAAACGCCTAAAATTGTTTATTTGTTTTTTATGTACAGTATTATTTCTAGAAGGACGCGTCATTTCAAATATAATTCGATCGGCATTCGCCCACGCTTCTTACCTGCTTTACGGGTATTTAACTTAGTAAAATTATACCTAAAAGACTTGAGCAGTTTTCATTGTCATTGGGTCATTGTTTATTATTACTCACTAAGTCGTTGAATAAATTGCATTTAATAAGGTGACATTGAACGTGGTCGTATTCGAAGAAGACGACTTTGGTGACTCATTTACTATTTTATGTGTTAAATTAAAAAATACATACATATCATTAATAAATTATTCAGCTCTTTTTCCATTCATCGCTTAATATCTAATTTTATTTGAATTTTTCCTTCAACGTCAAATTACCTATTTCTACTACTCATCCAATGGGAAGTTTTGGAACAGGACACAATATTCTAAACCAGGTGCCTCCAGGACCCCGGGGTCAGCAATCTACGGCCAAATCCGGCCTGATGCCTAGGTTGCGATTCGGTCACATGATGCGTCGATTGAATCATAAATTGTTTTGATGATAAGAAGTACTTACTTCAAATCTCTACTATATCTCATGACATTTTTCTTATTAAAGCTCAGCGTTCTTAAGTTATTTGTTGTTTGATAATACAAATTTGTTGTTTTTTTTTTATCTTAATAAAATAATGTGAATGTAACATTGTTTTCTTGGGTGTTTTGCAAGTTACATTATCACCGCGTAATAAAAATGAGAAACCTATTTTAATCAATATCACCTTAAATAATTAAAATTTTCTACAGTGACTAAAAATGTTTGCCGACTCCTTTTCGAAGGCATTATTCAAATAGCAAATGCAGTCGTACATACGAAAAATAAAAAGTATATTTTTAATTCTACATAGCCATTGGCTATTTGGCTTCCCAATAAATATACTTTTTATTAGGTTCATCATACAAAATATTTGTCACACTTGAAAGTTTATACAGTACAGATCTGGTTTTATTTTCACATACAAATTTTTGAATAGCAATAAGCGTGTGCCCAAAGAGCCGCAAGTGAACCGCGAGGTCCGGAGAAGCCATTAGGTCGGGGGTCAGAACATTTTTGTTGTGTTTTTTTTTTTAAATATTATTATGATTTACAACGGTTACATTCATAATATGTTGTAGTTAGGTAAATACATGCATCAGATTAAAAGTTAATTATCTATTTAGCCCACAGAGCAAGTACATTAACGTCTGACATATGACACCAATTCATTACGCAAAGAATACAAATAAGCAACTAGATAACTCTGATCGAGGCTGGTGCCAATATTATATCACTTCATCATAATAGTCGGTTTGCCTTCAAATTACAATTTGTCATTATGCAAAAAAAATCAGCGGCGGCGGCAGAGGGAGGGTCTTGACAAATGCTGCAACTCGTTGAATTTACATATTAGGTCATATTTGATAATGAAACCCTATTATTTGGTATTTTATACATTTGGATCCAACGGTCTTTTTTTATATGCCAAATTGGCCGGTTCCAGGGCAAATTGCGAAACATTTAATAAAATTGACGCCGTCCTCTAGAGCAGTTTCCCACAATTGGGGTGCGCGGACCAATTTACTTTAAACAGAATTACAGTGTTGAGCGCCATTGGAAATTTAATCGCTAGATTCTTTTTTAAGTTCTTTTTAAGTATTATTTAACAACTTGATAAGGCTATCAATTATTATTCATAAAATAATTAAACTTGCACAGAGACGAAGTTTTTGAATACCCTGTAATTCCACTGAAGTTGTTGTTCATTGAAATATTATTAAATAATTTGAGTAATAAGTTAGTAAAACTTAATATATTATAAAACTTGATACACGTTCTATCAAAAGGATGTAAGCTGGAAATGCCGAATTACTATCTAAGTTAAGCTTTTAAGTTTGAAAAAATAATGGTCTGTGAAAATTGCGATCAAGAAGAGGACGTAAAAAAGATTTTTCTTGAACAGTGTATTAAATAATTAGTAGATTAAATAATACCCAGTTTATCAGTCACCGTGCACTACAAGGTTGTGTATTAAATTTGAATCATTCAAATTATGTACACTCCCACAGATTTTGTCACTAACGACCCGGGTTTCGCCTTTCGGCATCTTCAGGCGTTCAAGCGCACGGATGAACTTGAACTGTCAGTTCAAGTTCATCCGTGCGCTTGAACGCCTGAAGATGCCGAAAGGCGAAACCCGGGTCGTTAGTGACAAAATCTGTGGGAGTGTACATAATTTGAATGATTCAAATTTAATATTGAAATTCCACCAAGCACCTTCAGTCGAAATCTTAAATTATATTAAAAAAAAGGTTGTGTATATTTCATAATTTTCCTTGGGCCTAAAATCATCAAAAAATATTTTTTATATCTCCTGTAAACTTTGGTATGTGTGGGTTACGTACTTTTCCCTTTCCAAAGTCGATATGTATATATGTATAATATTTCAAATATATACCTATTGAGTTAGACTGGGGGGGGGGTGGTAATTATATTCTGAACTAAATATGATTGGGAGCCCCTGCTCTAAATTGACAGCGGATATGGTTAAATATATGTTTTACTAAATCATCATTTTGTTTGTTAAGGAATTTCTTTTAATATAGACCGTTCCGTATAAATAGCTGACCGTTTAGGTCAGTGCTTTCCAACCTGGGGTCTGCGAAAATTTTCGTTCTTTCAACATTCTTTGTGATAAAATATGAACACGTGAAATAAAAAAAAATCGGGGGTCCGCAGATTATTGTTTTCAGATTTAGAGGTCCGTGGCATGAAAAAGGTTGGGAAGCACTGGTTTAGGTGACTATGTAAATGACCACGCAAATACTGACGATTTGTAAAATTTACCGACCATTTCGATTTATCACTGAATTATTTTTAATAAAAAGGAATTTTTGATTGATTAAATAAAAATGGCATTTATAATGACTGGGACGCTTCATATTCTTATGTAAATTACATTACGAAGTAAGTTTCTTCTTTTGCCTTGCATTATTACGTAACATATATCTATACCGGTTTCACGCACATAGCCACCTTAAATTTCAAGTATCCTTAAAAGTCTATTTTTTCTGAAAGTAAACGCACTTTAAAGGTTACTGTTGTCTCGCTAATTCTGGCACATCGTACATAACTGCAATATCTGATATATATTATCTACGACAGCTTCAGTATACACAGTAGTACATTTTTAGACATTTTGATTGATAAGTTTACGATATTGTTACATATAATAAGTGAATTAATTAAAAACTGATTGCTTATTTAAGTATTGCATATAATTGCACAGGAGTGGTAAAAAATTCACTCCTTCCCCAGAACACCGAGAATTGCTTTGAGATTAAGCGAGCCCCTTGTTTACGAATTGGCAGCCCAACGCTGGGTGCGCCATCCCTGACCTGCGTAGATAATGTGCTCTTTTGAATCCGACTAAAATAAAGCATATCAATCGCGTAAACGAGTCCTTGAAGAACATTGTTTACAAATTGACCGTGTCCTTAATACAAGTTGAAGATTTGCCAAAGGATAAACAGAAATAAATATGAGAAAGTAAAAGTAATCGGGGGGTTCTATTAAGCTTGCTGATTTAGAACCTATATTTTTTAAAGATTCTTATGGCTTGTTCTGCTAGATACTGACTCAAAATCTATTTCGACCAATTCCGAAGCCGCAGACGATATAAATAACAAAACTTGGCAGAAACTATTTTTTTGTTGGTGGTTATCACGCAAATTTACAAAACTGTCTAGGTTTCATTTCCAGGGGTTCCAGAATTCCAGAAGACTGGAATATGAATATTTATTTTATCGGTATTTATAGACTATATGTACTTGTAACATCAGTTATCGCTACACCCAACTATTAATGGATCAGAAGGATGGGAGGAGAGGAAATAATTTGGATTTACATCACAAACTGGGGTCTTCGATCGCAACTTTGAATTGAATAATTCTCAAATTCAATGTGATCTGACCGGGAATTGAACCCATACCTGCGTGATCGGTAGAGCAAGCTCTAACTAACTGAGCCACAGCAGGCGATTAGTCAACCACTAATCCTGTTCTAGCTTTATCCTTTAATCCCTACTACTCTCTTTGGAAAAAGAGAAGTTTAGCGACTGGGTAACAAGCAGTTCTCGTAGAAAAAACTTCCACTAAGATACCTCCATACGGAGGCTATATACTCCACATTGGGAACGGACATGGATAAAAAAATAGTTCCACATTTTTTATTCAATCATCACGCTTATCACGTGTATTATTAGTACAAAAATTATTTTTTTTGCATTATATATAAGATTCAATTCAATGAACAATATGTTCATAGTCTAATGTCCTTACTTGTTTACAACAAAGAACATGGTTATAATATCACAAACAATGTATTCCAATTAATTGTCCCAATATGGGCCATGGCAATAATTATGAATTGTGATTTTATTACATATGTATTCCAATTACGCATTCTGCATCGTATAACAATAAATCGGTGAAAAATTCTTACACCATTAATAATTTTCATAAAATGCATTCTGTATAATATTTACATGCGTGCAGGTGGAGTATCATTAGTTTATGTATATTATTCAACGTAATATCAGGGCCGGCGCCACCATACAGGCGAAATAGGCAACCGCCTAGGGCACATAAATGGAAGTAAAATAAATGTGTATACATTAATAATATCGACTGTGGAAAGGAAAAAGGACGTAGTCCACACATAACAAATTACAGGAGACACAAAAAACGCTTTTTTAAGATTTTGTGCCAAAGGCAAATTATGAAATATACACAACCTTGAAGTGCATAGAGACTGATAAACTGGCTTGTAATTGACTTTATCTGATATTAATTGAATGTTTTTTTTTCAAATAAACCGTTTTCAAGTTTAATTTCCAAAGACCCTTCTTTTTTTAAATCTTGAATGTAAATTTAGATACTAATTCGGCATTTTCAGATAACATCCTTTTGATAGAACGTGTATCAAGTTGTATACATTACGATAACCTAAAAATAACTGTTTTGAAAAAAACTGAGGTTTACGTCCCTTTTCCTTTTCACATTCGTTATTAAATATCTACGCAGTGAGCTTCAAGCGGTAGCTCGAAAACTTAAAAAATCTTTGGCATCAAAAAAAGGATAGTGCAAGAGAATATTGAGCGGGAGCTAAAAAAAAGATCTCGCGTCTTTTCTTTTTGGGAGTTATGGATATTCCCAGGATTTCAAAAGCGCCGAGCAAAATTTTCTCTATCCAGAATCTCGAAATTCTACACGATTTTATGGTGAATGTTGCCTAGGGTGCCAAATAGCATCGTGCCAGCACTGATTATACCTATCTACTTAAAACGAAGTAGTCAGATCGACTCGATACCTTCGTTTTATTTGCTAAAATGGCAAACGTTGAGTAATCCGTTCAGCGCTCTGCTTGTGTGTTGTTTTAATCCGGGTTCTCAGTTGTTGTGACCTAGTCCGGTTCGATGACTAACATATTTCGAGTATGGGCGACCATGGTAAAAAAACCACTACGTCATTCCTTGACAGCTTACGATATTTTGTTTCATTTCATAAGAATACGATAGCGAGTGGTTACATTCGTAAATATGTAGGTCAGGTGTCTGGACCTAAGAGTTTTCCTTAATCGAGCTGTCTCCTTAGTAGTTATGCGTCGAAATTAAAACATAAAAGGAGGGATAATTGAATCAAGTAGATTATTTTGTTTAAAATGTCCATGTCCTCTCCCAATGTGGAGCATATGGCCTCCTAATGGAGGTATCTTAACAGAAGTTTTTTCTACGAGAACTGTTTGTTACTCGTCATAGTCGCTTAACCTCACTTTTTTCAAAGTGAGTAGTAGGGAAAGAAGGATAAGGCTAGAACAGGACCAGTGGTTGGCTAATCGCTATTGCTACACCCAATTATTAGAGGATCAGAATGATGGGAGGAGAGGAAATGATGTGAATTGACATCACAAACACCCAGTCTTCGATCACAACTTTGAATTGAATAATTCTTAAATTCACTGTGATCTGACCGGGAATCGAACCCAGACGCGTGATCGGTAGAGCAAGCTCAAACCAACTGGGCCACAGCATGCGACATTAATTCGATTATTAATAAATTAATAAAAATGCTATTGCATGGTGCATTGATAAGCAACCAACGTGTAAGGTTTCTGTGTCAGCGGCGAGAATCAATCTGAGATGCAAAGTATTTCTATCTGTTTTTACCTCGTTCTTCACAATGTACATGATTTAGTTTAGGTTATGCTTATCAATACCAACTTTCTGTTAAATCAATACATATAATATAATACAATATAAGTAAGCCATGGCAGAGTCATGCAATGCGTGAGGGCCCAGCAAAAAGAAGGGCCCAAATTTATAAACACATTTAACTCTGTTTTACGCGGTCCACTAAAGAGAACTGATACTTTTACACGAATTATTTGCTCTCACACGATTCCCAAATAATAAAAATACAGAAGCGGATAACGGATTTCTTAATAACAAGAAATTCATAAACACAAAACAGTAAGAACAAACAAAAGGCTTAACTAGATACGTGTCACGACATTTATAGTGATGCAAGCGATTTTTTGGTCCAGTCCCTCGTAAAAGTTTCCGAATATAATCAAATAGCGATGAATACTATTATTTTTTCTTAACAATAATAATATTTTACGTAATTTACTTATAGAGTTTTCATTATTACCTTTTTAAACGAATTTCTATCCCCCAAAGTTGCCCTTTTGCCGAGTAATATGGTTTTTTAAATGCAGGGATCCAATCTTAAATTATTCTATGATTATCTAACACTTGTTTTGCACGTTTTTTGTGGAACGTACCTTCCGTGTAAAAAAAGAGTCGAGTGTACTCAAGGTAACAAATTGCGTGAGAGGGCCTTGAATGACGTTTGAATAAGGGCCCCAAATTTATTGTTACGCCACTTATCCATTGTCTTTTATGCCAGGGATTACAGAGTTAAATCCAATTTGACATTTTTAAAATTGGAGTCGCTTTTTTAACACTTCTACAGCTCCGTATAAAATAATGTTTTAGAGAAAAAATAATCACAGGAAAAATAATTGTAAGAAATTATATATCTTTCTTTTGATTCCGTCTTCTACCGAACGCTGGTGATAAATTACAAAACGCCTCTCTACCCTGGACTAGTCGCATAAGATCACCAACACCTTGGGCATTGAATCACTTATGGATGTTGCGTAGTCAAGAGAGATTTCTTTCTCTCTACGCCACTGCTGCCTGATTGAATTAGTTAGAATTATCCTTACCGTCATTAGACAATGAGGTTAAACGACAGATTAACTCCTAGTTCTTTTAGAACAGCTTCGGCTGAGATGCTCCATTGACAATCCAAATGCTCGGGATTGAGAGTGGATATGACTTAACAAATTTAGATTAAACTATACAATTATTGAATGTTAGGTAGTCTATATTTCAGGATTTGCAGTGATTTTAAAATTACACTGTGTTGAAATGTCCATAACTTTAACTTGCATTTATGTGGTAAGCTCGTGAATCTAAGTGCGGAAATTGAAGTATTTTTTATGTATCTCAATTTACTACCTAATAGGAAACAAATCATTTGAATTTAATGTTCTTTTCATTGTACATATTTGAGATCCAGCAAAGGTTGAGCTTCCACTCAAATGTCATGGCTAAACTGGCAAATCTAATATAGCAAAATTAAGTTATATCATTTACATCCAATCGGATTTGAACACTTCTACTAAAAAGCCGGATGTATTTTTCGGAATAATTCACAGCATGTGTGGCTTCTATTTTGGCTACTCATTTATTTATTCTTCAACTCCTCTGCACACATTATTCCCAGCATGCACTTTTGCATTAACATATTATTAAACAAATCTGCTTGCCTGTAAAATAATATGTTATAAAGGTGAATCAGAATTCTTAATGCACGAGAACGGATAAGTGTTACCAGATGGTATTCAAAATAAGAATAGTTTGGGGTCACAAACGGAGTGAGACAGGGTTGCGATTAGGGTATCCAATCCCGGAGCCCTTTTGTAATCCGGGACCATGGGATCTCGGGATTGGGCACTCAACGTGAAATCGTGTATAATTTAAAAGTTTTGGTGAGTCGGTTTTTTTTAGCTCACCGAGGAATTTGAAATCCTCGAATCCCTATACTTTTTCCCCAGATTATCTCCGAGACTCGTTTTCTTTTTTTTTTTTAACTCATCGAGGAATTTGAAATCCTCAATTCCCTATACTTTTCCCCCAGATTATCTCCAAAACTCGTTTTTTTTAGCTTTTCCAATTCCAAAATCCTGTCAATTTTCGGGATTTGTTTAAAATTTTTCAATCCCGAAATTACGGGATCACGACCATGTCAATCCTGGGGTTTCGGGATCAGAAAATCGGACGAGATCCCGGGATTGGATGCTCTAGTTGCGATCTTGGACAGTTCCTGTTTTTTTTTTTTAATTTATTCTTTGATTTTACACTTATTGAATATTATTACAAAATGTACGATAATATTTCAAAAGGTATCAAGTTGTTCATTGATTTTATCTTTTTTTCTCAGTTAGTGACTTCTTGCACTAATACTTAAAATTATGATGTGGTGATTCGAACCAGCGGTGGGCTGCCAATATCTTAACAAGGGGCTCGGTAAATCTTTTCCATTTATTTGTATCCATTTTCGCTCCCAATGTGGAGCATATGACCTAATGAAAGTATCTCAAAAAAAGTATTTTTTTTCTACGAGAACTGTTTGTTACTTAGTCGCTCAACCTCTCTTTTCCAAAAAAGTAGTTAGGATAGTATGATGAGACTAAGACAGGACTAGTGATTATCTCGAACCCATGAGGTCCGGCACGGAAGCCCACAACGCTGAATGAAAAAATGAAGGGGCTACTAAGTCTTGTTTCATAATAAAATTTAACCATCTACAGAAATTGCAGTTAGGTGCTGATTTGATCTAAGACGAATGATTTTCTTATCTTAACAAGGGGCTCGCCGGCCGCGGTGAAATTTAACAAGGGGCTCGCGCGAGCCCCCCCGAGCCCTCTCCAGCCCACCCCTGATTCGAACCCGTGGATTCTGTTACTGAATAAGATGAACGCTCCAAGAACGTTATACATTATAATAATAAAAACATCACAATTATGTATGTTGACATTACTTCAACGTCAGTTTCATTATTTTGCGTAAATTACTTAAAATTATTCAACGGAAAATAATAAATAATAAATTACGTCGCAGATCGCATTTGTAAACCTCAAAAGTATATTTTTGGTCTTCGCATTAATTTTTGTGTTATTTTAATGAATCCTTCATTTTTTATGTTGGTATAAATTACCGGAAATTTAGTGAACGCGTTGTGCAATAATCGTCGTGGCCCACTTGTGAGATTTCGACTTATCTCTAGATAATAAAATAAAACGTTACAGCAGCCTTAGAATTTTAAATTCGTGATAATATGTTATAAAATCCATAATCCTTGTTCCGAAATTGCACTTGAGAACTTTCCATTCGATAATTTAAAAAAAAAGTGAGTCATTAATCACAATTAAAAGATTATTTACTATGAATAAAATGTTTTTATTCGCTATTGCAAAAGAGTTTCACTAATAAATAGTTGCATCACTATAATATAATTATAATATCACGTGAAAAATATTATTGTTTCAATATTAAAAAAAATATGTATATACATTTGTACCAATTCCCACTTTTATTTAATAATTTCAGGGCCGGTTTCGTTCATGACGAGCACTATCAACTGATAAAAGAATATAATGTTACAGTGCTTTATGATTAACTTGTATTGACTCAAGAAAATTAATTAAATAAAAAAACGATTTTGTTATATCTGCATTTCAAAAAGTAAAATCGTAAGCGGCAATATTGAAATGCAGTCAAAAGTCAATAGGCATGTTTTTTTATGTTATGTCAAAATATTCCTTTCATCCTAATAGAATCGCATTAAAATAATATTACGGAAGTCTGTTTGGCAGCAAAATACTTATAAATACGCTATAAGCGAAACGTTGATTGGAAGGTAGCCAACTTTATTCATTTCACTTGAGATATCCAATGATCTAATTTTCATTTATATTATTTGTTCGTAACGTAATTAGCAACATACTTAGCATATGATTTATCGGCAAATTATCGGCAGCCTGCATGCATTTTTTTGTAAGTACGTATAGCTTTGTTCAACTTCAGTTCCACAAATAAACATTCAACATCGTGTGCGAAATTGAAATTCGTTATGCAAAAAATAAAGCTGCGAAGAAATGCTTTTAAAAATGTTTGTATAGATATGTAATACGCTTGTATTCTCAAGACGACTGCATAACCAGTGGCGTAAGTAGTGGACCTTCACCCCAGTTCTAAGCATGCATCTTAACCGCTTGAATACCGCGCAAATAAATCATATATACTGCGTGTTTTTGAGAAAAATAATTTTGCCTAATATACACTCGAATCCGATATTTTAAAAACCTACATATATTGACTCAGTATAGATAGTACTACACACATTCATCAAAATATTGCTTATATTCTATTAGAATACAAAGTATTTGATTTTTTAAATGTCTTGGACATCCGTGTTTGTTTGCATATGTTCCGGACACCTGTGTCCGCTAGGTATTCAAGTGGAATTAAAGAGAAATATGTGGTGTAAGATATTCAGTGCTTTTTGTGTCCCATGTAACGCGGTGGAACGGCGTTTCGGCACCTTTTCTTTACTCACTTACTCTGTAACCTGAACCAGAAGTCGAATGCTTAATATACTGTTTTACAAAAATAAGGAAAAGTTGAACAACTGTGAAAAAGCAGTTCTTTTACAATTAGCTTATGTTGGATATACCTCCATTAGGGAGCCATATACTCATTTTGAATGGACATGGATTAGAAGAAAAAAACTTGATGAAGTGAGTTCCGGTGCCATTTTTTTCAAAAAAGCACTGGATATTACAATATATGGTTGAGATTAGTGTAGGCCAAACTGCTAATCCGTTACCTGTATAGCATATATATTGATTGATCAGAATGATGACAATAAAAAAGATTCACAGTCACATACACTCCAGACGCATTGATTAAAAAATAAGTAAGAGTCGTCATTTCCGACGACTCCGACTCCGTCTCTAATATACATAATGACTTGAACTTCATTCCCGATTTTACAGCAATGATAATACCAACAAGGGTATTCAATCCCGGGACTTTGGGATTTGAGGTTTGATGACTCGGTTTTTCTTTTAGCTCATCGAGGAATTTGAAAATTTCAAAACCCTATAGTAATTTACCGATTTGCCCAAAATATCTCAATCTCGAAATCCCGGGAACGCGACCATACCAATCCCGGGATTGGAGACCCTAATACCAACCTAGCATTATATTGTTATATTTGTTAAAAATACTTCAATCTCGACGAAACTTCAATATAAAATGTTAACATGCTTATATGTAATTATAGTATTTTTTAATTTGCATGTGACTATTTAAGTAATAATATGTCGACTCATTTATCCTTATTGAACAAAAGATCATCATAAAATACCAGCTATTCATCGCTTTGTATTGCGTACCTACCATAAATGTTCAATTCTTAAGATATTGCATAAACTGATAGATCAAGAGCAAAGGTGTGATGGAAATAATGTAAAGTCGTTAATTTTATCGAAGTAGTTTTAACATTACGATGTAGCGTAGGTAAGTGAGTTGTCTTATGTTTCTCACGTATTCCAGTAAATCACTTGTCCATTTAAAGTAATAAGAATGCAGTCTTGTAAAATACGCTTCTACATTTGGCAAAGGTACTAATTCAATACTTGGTATTGTAGTTGTGAATACCGCAAGATTTAGATTAATTATTTAAATAATTCTCGGTAAGGATAATAATAATATGATTCATGATATGTCATTTTGTGTAAGCTTGTGGATTGCGGTTGAAGCGATGGTCTTTTGAACATCTTCAGGAAGTGTGTTTCCTGAATTTCTGCCGTATTTATGTTCGAGTACATTTATCCTTCGAGGATATGAACTGTTACGCATACAATAGCTTAGTGTTAAAAGTGTTTGTTTCGAATTATAGCAAATACGGTTTCAACGATTAAACAGAAATTCAACAGCCTTCTTCTAATATGTAAACCATTACTTAGTGGCGGACTTAGCGCATGCGAGGCCCCAAGCGCATTTAAATTTGGAGGCCCTGTTTTTCGGATAACATAAAAACGTCGGAAAATTCCTTATAAAATAATAAAAATCTTAACAAAAATTAAATAGGTTATGTAATGTAATCCATTTTTGAGGCCCCTGAAATTCGGAGGCCCCAAGCGTGGTCCTCATGCGCTTATAGGTTAATCCGCCACTGCCATTACCAATTACTTACTTACTACACACAGTCTTAATTTAATATATGACATGTTTTTTAATATTTTTGCCACAGTACACTATAATATAATATGCAGATGGGACAGGATCAGTGATGATAATATATGTCAATATAAAGGTTTGTATAATCGTGCACAGTCAGAAAATAGTTTCTCGGCCAAATTTCTCCGACTATTCTACCTTTGCCTAAAATACGGGAATCACAAATCCCGATTATGCATTGTAGTCTTTTAGTTGACCAAACATTTTCCCTCTTCCGAGGCGTGACTGCAAAAAATTATCCCACCAGTGACACGTAGAAAAACTATAAAAATCATAACTTTAAGTCGAGTCTTATATTTCAATGTTATAAATGTTTCTAGGAAAGTTAATTACACGCATACGGAATACAATTTCATCCTACAGAGATGTACAATTAAGGAAGACAGCTGAATAGTCACTAGAATATATTTTTCAATCGATCGTAGATGCGTAGATCCCTGTGTGTATGCTGCTACAGCTTGCAGCTCACCCTATCAAATCTTGAAAAAGGGTCGTAGATAGAGCGATTTTAGTGATATCCTAAATTTCATCATTGTATCTTTACCCCGCCTGAAAAAGAGAGGTTGGACGATTAACATGCTGTATTTTCTTGCTAAACAAATGATGTTTAGATGTTTGATTAGTACGAAAAAGTTTTAAAAGTTCTCGCTAAATATTTCAAAATTATATAAGTCTAAAAGCCTATTTTATGTGTTTGAATCAAGTGTCTCTACAAATAGTAATTATTCATATTTTTTACATCTTTCAAAAGTATTATCTACAAGATACGGTTCGCTGGAAATACGCACTGAAAACTACAAGAAACGACTATGTATTGCAGTTGCGCTACTAGATGCGGGTAGCGTATATTTTCGGATGGGAATGTTCGATAGACTACCCAAACACCCTTAACTTAACCCATATAATAAATAATATGAACACCAGTCAAGTTGCTGTCTAAGATTGATCAGTAAAAATCGCGTTTAAATCGATGAGCATGTGATAAAATTGAGAACATCCCCGGGCGATAATTTGCTAGACCTTATGCGTTCGCTGTATCTTATGAATGAATATGGATGGCATGTCGTAATGTATTATTTTATACTCGACTAAGATCGAAAGTGCTGCCGACGCGTCGCGGATTGTTTCTTTTTTGAACATGACAGACCGAAGATAGAAAAACAGTCTCGAAGTAATCATTCCGGCGGACGGTGCTTTAGTATTGTCTCTGCGGTGCTCGAAACACGCCGCTCAAAAAAAGTGCTTCGCGTTAATATCAATCTATTTGTTATCTTCGAGTAAACTTTCGTGTCTTATCATTCATCGAAATGGATTCAACACTGGAGGAAATGTACGGCGAGGTATGTAAACAATTATATTGCGAAACTTTTTACAAAGAATTGATCATTTTTATTAAAGTTATTTCAATTAAAATCAACACTTCGAATGGAATATATCGTAGAATAATTATCTAAACATTTCTATAGGATAGAAATATTTCCCTCCTTATTATTCCGGCTAATGATTAATTAATAATTAACATGTCAGTGTTTTTTTTATTTTAATAAAAGCGCATAAAACTTTTAACCACGGTGTTTAGTTTTCATTATTGCTAATTTCAATTCTCACTTTTTTATCTATAGTCAATTTACGATCAAAATGTAAATGTTTGCCTGTCAGTATTATGAGTTTTAAAATACCCGGTGCCATAAAATTTATGAAATGCATAATCAACTGTCTATAATAAAACACGTCAATATTTGTTTTATTTCTGTTTTTTTGTCGATGCATTGAATATCTTTTTATTAAATATCTATTGATTTTTTAAATAATTCAGATTTGATTTAAATATGAATAGAACAATTATGAAATCACCAAGCAATTATGCAAATGGTTATTTTTTTACAATTATGTTTTGAAAATATATATGTAGTTGTCTAATAAATGTTTCTTCTCCAATTGATATAGGTAACTACTTCATAAATCAAATAAATAATGTTGATGCAGTTAAAACATTGTTTGTTTTTATTTTATTTTGATAGTTCATTTATTTTTGTGTTTATCAGTGAACGTGTATTTTCCGTTGTAATAAGATTTTTAATATCAAGTATTATTTATTAACAGCTTTGATCCCTCACTATTTTGTCAGTTTCGTATTGGTTGGTCGCACGTGCCAAATGTATGATTCACAAACGTAATTTTGATTTATTACTAAGAAGAGATAAAATATAAAACATAATTTTACCTTTAAAAATTTAAAATAACATTTTTATTTCTTTCTTGTAAGCATATATTTTTTATAGCGATAAAATAAATTAAATATTTCTTATATCAATTCATTAAAAGAGATATAAGAGAAACCAAATCAATGTCGATAATATGTCATCGCTTGATATATATAATAATTGTATCGCAAATCAGGTCAGTTGCAGTTAGGTCTTGAAAATTTACTGACTTTTCAAATATAGATGTGGAGATTTCGAATATATTTCTTCTATTCTTAAATTCTCACATCTGTTTTCATTTTATTAATTAATTTAACATGATTTATTCTTACACATTTATCAAATCTCAAATATATTTTTTTACGCAAGAGGTTTCTTAAAAAAATAACTTGTTAATGTGACTTGGAGTGCATAAATGGAGGAGTAAAATAATAGTTTATACTTTGATAATATTGAATATCTTTTAAGTGAGCTTGAAGTAGTAGCTCGAAAACTTCAAAAATCTTTGCCATCACAAAAAGTACTGCTCTTTATAGTGCAACAAAATATTGAGCGAGAGCAAAAAAGAAGTCCCAAATTTTTTCATTTTAGGAATTCCACAAATTACTGGGTTTTTGAAATCCGGCAGTGAGTAAAAAAATATGTGAAATTCCTGCGAGAGCTAAAAAAAGATCTCACATTTTTCCATTTTAGGAAATCTGTAAATTCCCAGGATTTCAAAATCGCGGAGCAAATTTATTTTTTTATAAACTCGCGTCGGCACTGCTCATATCATTCATTAAATTTTGGGGGTCATATGGAGAAAGAGTAGATATACACTCATATTACTTCTGGACATTTTTCAGGGCAATTTATCACACCTTAAGTGCAAGCCACCAGGTCTTGATTAATTGCTCCTGAGACAATCCTAGCACAAAACTGAATAACGCATAATGTTCGTAGCACCATGGAAAGTGTCACAGATATATGTCCGTGGTTGGTGGATGAAGGAATGGCATAGTTATCACCAGTGGCGTAGCGTGGGGGGGGGGGCGTTTGGGGCGGACCGCCCCGGGTGGCACATTTATGTGGGCGGCATTTTCGAAAATGAAAAGAAAATTTTGAAAGTAGTATGAAAATAAAGATTGATATGTATACATAACCAATGTAAGCAATATCACTTTCACTATATTTTTTTCCGCCCACTGACAATATATACTTTTTGGAGGCGGCATTTTTGAAATTTTCAAAGATAAAAAAACAAATACAAATTGTTTGTGATATAGAATCAATGCGAGCTTTATTTCAATATTATGCCTTCTTTCGTCTAAGTTGTGCTTTGTAACTTACTGATTAAACACAACTTTTTTAAGAAATAGAAAAAACTTCAGACGTAATAAACAAAAATTATTTCGTATATGATTTTTTCCTGGCATGATTATGCTTTGTAAAACACTAAAAACAAGATCATGGTAGCATTGCTTAGGAAGAATTAAAATTTTTGTTGCTGTTCCTGCTAACCAAACAGAGATATGAAGACAAATTGAAATACTCTTATACTTTTGCAATTTATATAAAAAATCTCTTTCTTATTTAATTTGCATTCATACCACATCGACCAGTGGTGACTTTTGACTTATGCGATTTGTACACTCAAAAAAAAAACATTCGGGGTCGTTAGTTTTTTCCGACTACGGTAACGACTCCAAATCTACAACCATGTTTTTAATAAAACAGATAAAATAGATGTTGATAACGTGACTTACGATTTTGTGAAGAGAAAAGCCAGAAAATTAAATTTTAAATATGTTTTTTTCCCTAATGTTATGTTTACAAAATAAATCTGGTACCTTTGGTTATGAATTAACGTACAACTTTATATTCGTTTACTTATTTGTAAAACGAATACTTATAATAATAGGAATAATTTGTCACTTTTCCTCCAAACATAATAAAAAAACAATTGACTAATATATTTTTTTGACATATTAAAAAAAGTTCATGCTCTGCAAAAAAATCCAAAAGAAAAAAAATAACAAAACACAATATTTTTAGAGAAATTGTATTTATAAATAAAAAAAAATTGATTCACCTGGAGTATCAGCAAAAAATATAAGTGATTTAAAAAAAAAAGTGGACAAATTATTGAGGGGGGGGGGCGGCAAATTCAAGAAACGCCCTGGGCGGCGGGACACCTTCCTACGCCACTGGTTATCACTCATTTGATTATCTGTTCACGCAGAAATTATCCATTTATGGATTATTGTGAAATAAAGACGTGATGAAAAACTTGGAAAATATCTTTAATTAGTCGACAAATTGAATGATATGTATGCACAATACGTTATATGTATAGTAAATACATACAGGTGCACGTATTCTATAAACATTGCATAATAGTTATTGGCATTCGAGTAACAAACTGGAATTTGCATAAGTACATTAGCTATTTTTTTCGCACGTAAATGCTAAAAGCATTTGTATTCTAAATAAACAGTATTGCTTCTATCCAATACCATTTCAATTTGACGGAAAATGATTTATATTTACAGGTTATATAATTTTGAATGCCGAAACATTTCACAACAAATAAATTAAAAACTGCTAAGGTACGATATATCAATTAAAATCGACAAAATACACGTATTTTAGATAACACAAGGTACGTTTTTCAAGTCTGCTGCTAAGTAATTGACTACATCAGTAGGTTTTCAACCTTTATGTTACTGCGCCTTCCTTTGAAGAAAAAAATATCTTCGCGCCTTCCCATCCATTATTTCATATAGTAATAAAGACGCGTTTTAATGGGGAAATACATATTTTGGACAGTTCGCGTCTCCCTTTGCAATAATCTACGCCTCCTAGGTTGGAAATTGCTGACCTATAGCCAATCTGATGAAGTTTATAAATTACTAAATGGATTTTTTTGTTGAAAATTACTTTTTTCGCAAATATTTTATCAATTGAAAATATCACTGTGTTATAGAGGTCTGCACAGGCCCGGGCCTGGCCCTCGGGCACTTACCCGGCCTGGCCAGCGGTTCGGGTTCGGGCGTGTAAGCGCTATTGAGATTCTATAATATTCTATAAGATTCGATTGGGCTTGGGCCGGGCCCGGGTAACAAATTTACTTCTTCAGAAAAATATTTTAGACTATGTTCGTGTCATAAGTCAGCCATGATTAGTTTAATTATTACCAGTTCTATAGAGAATCGTAAATTGTTGTAAATTTGTAAAAAACGGTTTTTTTGGGCTGAAGAGTATACATCTGGGCTTCGGGTGGGGTTCGGGTAACAAGTGTGGTATTAAACTCAGGCCCGGGCCGGGTCGGGTCTGAGTCTTCCGGGCTCGGACCTGGTAATTTTGTAAAATTTTGGCCCGTGTAGACCTCTACTGTGACATTAATATTTTCGGTGAATTCTGCGATGAAATTAATTTTGGATGTACATACAATTAAATTTGATGATGTTGATAGAATAGACAAACAACAGTCGGCATGTATAACATTGTTAAATATTATAGCATTCGGAGTGTAAAAAAAAGTAAGAGCTGTCAGATTTAAGAATGACTTCTCAGTCCTGAAGTCTGAAATAGATATTATTAACGATTTAATTGATAAAATGCTATAGCAGTCTCATAAGACAATAAAACACTTTATTAAGAATGAATCTTTACCGCGGTACACGGTTTACACGGCTTCAGAACACGAACTATTTTTTTTTTTACACTGATTTGATTTATCACGAAATAAAACATAATTATCGAATTGTTTTCAGCCAATGAGACCATAATGTAAACATTCATGTCCGGTTATCTGTAACATAATAATATTTATCATATTAAAAAATGCATGTATGTATTAAAAAAACAAGCTTATTATTTTTAAATGTGTTTAAATTAAAGTATTCTTGTGTCCTTACTGTATCTTTTAAAAGCGATATTCTTCTTACGTATCCTTATACGTCCAAATATAATCGGTTATTATAAAAAGTGCAATGTAATACCACATTACTATAATAATAACAATCGATATTTTATATAATTACATAAAAAATCAGATGAATACTATTTGTATATTGTAACACACTTACGAAAACAGCAATATAAAGTTCTAGTGTTAATACGAATCGAAACAGGCTTATCTTCAAAGGAAACAGTGATTGATAACAATTTAAGGGTAGCCGGTAAATTGCTCGAATGGAAATAGCTCGAATTACAAATTATTCGAATTGTTTGGTTATTTAAACGATTTTTCACGACTTTTTCTACGAATTTCATTTTTATCTTGTGCGACACTTGTTTAGAGAGTGAAATATAAAAATAATTTTCGTAAGTATTTATTTTAACCGTGTTCGCTCCAAATGCGAAACATATGATCTTTTAATGGAGTTTATTTCAACAGAAGTGTTTCTACGAGAACTGCTTATTAATTAGTTACTCAAACTGTTTCTATATATTTCCAGAACACATAGAAGATTAGGGCTAAGACAGAACAAACGGACAAAACAAACGGAAACAAATTGATTATCTTGTTATTCGAGCAATTTCCATTCGAGCAATTTACCGGGAACCCAATTTAAGTGTGTTGAATATTTATTTTTGATCGGCAATTTTTTTTCTTGTATAACACAATAATTAATACGCAATGGCAGGCGCCATACCGCTCGCTGATCGAGTGTAAGTCTCCCGCATCGACGATGACCCCGAGGTTGAATCTAATATTATATTATATCGCCATTGCGATTTACTCAAATTTGATCGTCGAATCAATTTCAATGTCTGTTACCGATGTTATTTCGCATTGTATTTATATCTCGATGTGTTTAAGTACTATCGTGGGAAACCTGAATCGGTCAGGCGGTGTAGGATGTTGCATTATTATATACGTTACTTGTCTAAATTCTAAATAGTGTTTATCTTGAACTGTAAATAAAAGTCAGTCAGCGAATTGTAGGCAAAGCTCACAAGCCTTATTATGAAATCTAAATTTACCGGTTTCGACTTTACGGTATCGAAATACACATCAACAAATATTCAACAGACCAGTTTCACCGAGAAATAAGTTTAAAGAATATTACATTCATATTCGTATTTGTATTGTCATTATAAATCACGTTATCTAATAGATTAGTTTTTATCTTCTCAAGCGATTTTATTTTAACTTCGAATGTTTGTAATTTTTATCATCAAAGTGTCAGTTGTCAAAAACAAGCTTACATTTAATCACCAGAAATATCAGTGGAAACGAAGAAAACTTTTTTCAGTTATTATTTTATCATTTATGGAGAACATATTTCACCATGAATGGGGAACATACGCTTTCTAGGTCTTCACTTATGGACTTTCGGCTGAATCCAAATTTTTATTTCATTGTTGTTATTCATTTACAAAGTAAATTTCGTATATTCATTACAGACTGTATTCAATTAAATCCTTAGAATTTTGTACCTTCGCCTCTTGGCATCTTCAGGCATTAAATCAGTACACATTATTATATAATTAGTATTATTGTATAATATTTTATTGATAATCACGTGCCATTTCAAAGAGCTACGGAGATTGTATTTGTTTATGTGATTACTTTCCCACTTAATTGAACGACAATTAAATCAAACTATTAGTAAAATTAATCAATATCGCTATCAATAGCTCTTAACTTAATGATATATAAATAAATTATTGTATATATACGATACGCTTATTTACCAAGCGTCAGTTCATGTTCTTTGGTGCACTTTAACGCCTAAAGAAGCCCAAGAAACTCCCACACGCACAGAATTTCAATATTTGGTTAAAATATTGAAATTCTGCAAAGCTCAGTCGAATTCTTAAAATAAAGTGTTCAATTGAAGTATTTTTAATGCGACCTTTTTGAAAAAGGTTTCACACTCCAGCTTTAAAAAAAAACCTATGTCCGCTCGTACTGTGGAGCGTATGGCCTCCTAATGGAGGTATCTCAACGGAAGTTTTTTCTACGAGAACTGTGTGTTACTTAGTCGCTCACCCTCACTTTTTTTCAAAGTGAGTTGTAGGGTAAGAAGGATAAGGCTAGAACTGGACTAGTGGTTAACTAATCGTTATTGCTACACCCAGTTATTTTAATTTATTTTTTTAATTAAAAAAAAAAATATTTGACATTACAGCTTACGCCAATGCCCCAAATATTTTGAAGATCATACGAGATATACTCGATGAGAATTTTTGAAAGTCTCATAAGATTAACTCAAGGAGAATTGACTTGACTTCACAAACATCCATGTCTTAAATCTCAAATTAAAATTTTAAAAATCCAATTTAACATTGACCTTACCGGGAATCGAACCCAGACCCACCTGATCGGTAGAGCAAGCTCTAACCAACTGGGCCACAGCAGGCGACATATTGCTTTAGACTGACTCTATTATATTATATTTGGCAGATGCACACTACGATTTTGTTTTGTAAAACTTCATGCTCCTTTTCAATATACAGTAGTAATTATTTCGACATACATATTTATAAATTGAATCCGTTAAAGGGCAAGACAAGAAGAGCTTGCTGAAAAACAAGACGGTCTTGATCCGGACCCTGGAGAGAGCTTTCCATTGCAAAGATCAAGTATTTTTGTAGTCACTCTAGTCACTGAGCAAAACGATAACAGCTTTTCCCTTTGCGCGAATTCTTACGTGTACAATTCACGTACCTACGGATAATGGGTCATCAGTGTTTCCCAAAGTGTAGTACGCGTACCCGCTGGGAGACGGAAAGAGTTTGGTGGGGGTACGCACTCCACCGGTTTTTGGCAGCGCCTGGTTGGTTTTGGCAATAAGTAGCTTATATTTTTTGATTGTTATTGAATTATATGTATTTTTTTTACGAGGGTTACTTGGTATTTCAAAAATTATAGACCCCTTGCACATATATATCGATTACGGAAAGGAAAAAGGACGTGACCCACACATATCAAATTTGACAGGAGGCGCTAAAAACGTATTTTGATGATTTTGTGACATATGCAAATTATGAATTATACACAATCTTTAAGTGCACGGAAACTTCTAAACTGGTGTTTAATTGACATAATCTAACATTAATTCAAGAATTTGTCTAGGAAAAAGCTTTATTTTTCAAACTAAACTTAGATTAGATAAATTCGGCATTTGCAGCTTGCATCCTTTTGATAGAACGTGTATCAAGTTCGATACATTGTGATTATCGCAAAAAACCTGTTTTGAAAAAACTGTGGGTTATGTCCTTTTTCCTTTCCACAGTCGACATGTTAAACGTTTGTGAAACACTGGGTCATAAGAACGGTCTTATTTGCGGACAGTATGGAAATTCACATTGTATTTTTTTAACGTAAAGAAAATTTTGACAATTCATTGCAAGATCGTTTAATATTATTTTCATACGATATCCAACAATATACATACAGTACCTTTAATCGGAGCAGACAGAAGACTGGACGACGGTCAAGAGACATGCGGCATTACTGCGCACTAACTAGGGCAGCGGTGGGCAAAGTGTGGTTCGCGAGAACATTTTGGTGGTCCGCAGAGAAATCTGACATTATTTTAATTTTCTTATTCTTCTGATGAACATTCTAATTCAATTCTCCACAACATATTAGTGCGAAAAGGTCTTTTCATCTGTCAAAGCAATCAAAACACGGTATCGATCTTGGCTTGAAATATATGTATTCAGTTCTCTGTCTTGCGGTTACATTATTGGAGCCAAATATAAATGTTATCATTTCAAATATCCAAGAACATCCTTCACGTTAAAAATGATCTACATAGGTGCATTTTTAGGCGCATTTCATTACTTTGGTCATCGCAGTTAGTGGTACGCTGAATTAAAATTGTGAATTTAGTGGTCCGTGAGCCCACAAAGTTGTCCGGCCGCTAAACTAGGGTAACCAATCACGGATCCTTTTTGTGATCCGTGCTTGGATGCTTAGTAAGATATTTAGGAACTTCTCAACCCATTTCGTGCATACAGCGTGATTGATTGTTGCCTTACTCCTACCACTGTTACCACTTACCATACAAATAACGTTTTATTTCATTATAATGGGTTCTAAATATAATATGTTCATCTTGGCTAAAATAATTGCTTTGTATAGGTGTACAACACAGACTATAAGCTTCATTGATAATGATTTAAAATTTTAATAAAATTAAAGGTTGTTTATGTGTTACCTGTTTAGAAGCTTTGAAAATTCATTATTATTCAATTTTATTTCATTTAACCGTCTTGTATGATTTTGAAATGTGAACATTTCAAAACACATTTTAAAAAAAAAAGATGTTTTTTATCATTGACTGATCTACGTATCAGCATAATATGACATTCAAAAATGGTTATGATTGTTTTCATTGTTTATAAAGACTTCTGAATATTTTCACGGCCAACATTCGTTCCACAGCGGAAGAATCTTGCGCAATTTAATAAATACATGTTTTCAATAACCAATATCGTTTTATTGCAATGTGATATGAATTAGCAGCTGTGGTTGCACAAAAAAAAATAACCTGATGTTTTCTTTTTATACAGGATTATCATAAATGCAACATTAATTAGTATTGCTAAAACAGGATACATATATTGAGTTGACATCTGACACTTCACTTCAGGATTCAATTAAAATTCTCTTCACACTTCCTCGCGAAGAGTTTTATTTTTATTGATAGTTACAAAACCGCATTAAACAATAGATTTTATTCGTGTACGTGCTTAAACTGTTACAAGAAAACAGCGCTAACTGCGTCTCTGTTATTTGATATTTAATAAAATCAAGACACGTTTTTGTCGCGTTTATATTATATTATATATATTATATAACCCGCAATCATTATGATGACATTTGATGCAAAGCACAGTATACAGCAGTGCTCTTCAACCTGTGGTCCGCGGAACGGCACCGGTCCGCAAAAGTTTATTACCGGTCCGCGATAACTTTTATGTTTCAAATTTTTTTCGACTCGAATATGTTTTTATATTTATAAAAACACAATATTTCTTTGTACTTTATTCCAATTTATTTTAAAGGTCAGGACCAGTTTCGCTCATTGCGAGTAGTTGACAATGAGCGACAACATTGTGGATGTCCACTTTAAAAAATATAAAATTGATAATTTTGTTATTCCACTGCTTGAAATTAAAAAAATATGAAGCTGAACTTTATTGCAAGAGTTCTTATTTATGCACCGTTTAACTGCTGTTAGTAATTGTAGTATCGGTATCCCGCCAATGTATCTCTTCCCGAAATATACGCATATAATTTGTGGAAAAATCGCGGGATTTCAGGAATCACATTATTAATATCAAACTTGTTGAAATCAACAAGAATGAACGATAAAGATAGCAAAGGAAAATTGTGATGAGCTTCTTCTCATCTTAATCTAAAATAATGAAGACGAAAGATTTTCTTCGGTTGGAAAAGATTTGAAATATTCAACAAAAAAAAGAACGAAAAGGGTGTGGGTTGACCAAAAACCTAATGTATTATTTATTAGTAGTTAGTACATTACAATTTGTCTATGATCTCAGATTGTTTTTGCATATTGTAATCATTCTTATTTTAATGAAGTACTTTTTGTACATATGTTACCTAACGATCGAATATAAAACAAGGTAAAATGTTCTTCCAACCTCTAAAAATATGTAGTTATAAAAAATAAGAATTAGCACATTTCGGTCACACGATGCGATCCCCAAGAAATGTTAATATTGCATCTCATCAATCAGGCAAGCGGAAATCAAAGCACTTGCAGAAGAAGGACGCGTTGGCTCGAGAAGATGAGATACGTGTTTTACTGCGGCACTAAATGTGTTAACAAACAAAGAAATGATTGTCAATATTTATAAGTATAAAATCAATCGAATAAATTTATTTTCATTTGCTTACAGAAATACTTGACAACATAATCTTTTCACTAATCGTTCACTTTACTTTTGTCATTAAAATACATTGTTCATCAGTTTAAAATGCTCGCGATGAACGCAATCGGTCCTGATCATAATGTAAAATTGTATGTAGATATAGTGCCATTTCACATAGAATTGACAGGTAACACCCTAAAACTGGTTGCCAATACGATCGCCAACGTCCGATAGCAATAATTAATATAACATAAAGATAGATCATCACTTTTAGGGTGTTCACTGTCAATACTTGGTGGAAAGGCATTATATTAATAAAAACACAATAATCCTTTGTACTGACGACATCAGTTGACGATGCTCGTAATGAGCGAAACCGGTCCTGACATATTAAATAAAGTGGAATGAAGTACAAAGGATTATTGTGTTTTTATTAAGATAGATCATAATAAAAGGGCCTGTGATATTGTTTAAAACGCCATGTCCGCTCTCAATGTAGAGCGAATGATGCCTAATGGAACTCAACCAAACTTGAACAATGATTATTATCCAGTCGGTCAACTTCTATCCGCTACGCTCCTCCCCGTTTTGGGTTTTCAAACATCAGATTTATAATTTTAATGAAAGAAATAATTATAATTTAAATAAAAAACCAGTGGAAATCGCAGGGCGCAGCTGAATAGAACAAATTTCCGATAGCATTGGCCACTCAGAAAGAGAATCGGCATTTTATATATTGTATGTAAATGAGAAATTAAGTTACTTAATTAATTATGTGAACGCTGGAAAATAGAGAGCTATTCTAAGGGCCGGCGTCACCATACAGGAGAAATAGGCAACATAGGGCGCATAAATGGAGTATTAAAATTATTTTTTTGTATTACAATAGTGCGTTATATTTTATTTTGATATTTGTATTTGTTCTTTGTAATTATGTACCGTATACTGCACGATTAAAAAAGGAAAGGTCGAGCGACTGAGTCAAACAGTTCACGTAGAAAAACGTCTGATGAGATACCTCTACATATGTTACACATTAGGAGTGGACATGGATATATAAAATATTTATAATGATCCTGAATTGTTTTTTTTTCATTATTTCGAAAAAAAATGGGACGATTTGTGAAAAAGGGGCGCGCCAATAACCTTTGGCCAGGGGGGCAAATAACCTCGCGCCGGCACTGGCTGTTCTACATTACCGCTGCGTACTATTTTCTTCTTAAATGCCCGAGAAACGTGTACACGTTGCCAGCGTTGCCGGGAAGAGATTCGTTATCATAATAAATAGGCGCAGATTGCGGAATTCAGTGTTTTGCGGCTTACCGCGTCCGGCCCTTGGGACCTGTTAAGCGGGTGTCAAATTAAATCCAATTAATTGGTCGCCAAAGAATGAAATTAAATTAATAGGTAGACGCTGAGAAAAACTGATAACTTTCAAAGTGTTCAAACAGCGATAATGAGTAGGCATGTTATAAATATTCGTTATGATCTTGCACAGGTCAAATGAAACGAAAAAAAAATGCGTAATTTGCGGCTAGCTGGATAAGTATTAGTTATCCACGTGATAAAAAAAAACGTTAGAAATAATAATTGATACATTACAACATTTCAGCATTTTAAACTTTCAGACAATCGCGAAAAAAAGTGTTTCCCAATCATTGATTCCCGGACCGGTGCCGGCCCGTGTACAAAGTTGTCTCGGATTAAAAATTATACCAGGGCAAGTCGAGTCGAAGTCGGAAAAATCGGAGAAAAATAATTTAAAGATATTGAAAAATAATTAATCAATTCATCATATTGATTGGTAAAATCCACTAGAATCTTTTCTAGTAACTAGAGTGATCTGATGGTAAACATATATGTATGTTAGTTTAACGAAAATATTTGAAAAAATCAATTCTAGTTCGTAGTAGGTTATTTATTAATTTGATGTCGACTTTTTTTACCCGACTCCAAAGCCTTAGATTCACCAAATTTATTTGTTTACATTTTTTTATTTTTAAGATGCATAGATTGATTTCAGAAATCAACGTGTATAACACACCTTTCTTTAATATAATTTGATACGATGGTACTAAAAATATTAAAATTGCATAAAAATTATACATGTAAAACTAATATTGCTGCTTTAAATTTGCGCAAAAAAAGTATTTTATTTATTCCTTATTTAATATGAAAATACAAATGGAAAACAGATAATATAAGCTTTAATATTTAAGTCACCCGATGCTTTCACTGTCGATGACGAAATGCATTCGTTTGCGTTTTTTGAAAGAACTAGCGAAGTGAAATCTTAAATAAAAGTTTATCCTTTGAAGAAATATTGTTTTTCCAAGCTTTTCTAAATATTTGTTTAGAAAGTTTTATTATTAGGTTTTCTGGGTTGGATAAAAAGAATTTTCCAATATCAGTAGTATCCGAAAGTAGAAACATAATACGAATTGATTACCGAATTGCATTGAACACTGACTAGGACTTTCAATCATGGGATCCCGACCGATTTGGTGATATCGTAATCCTGGGACGATTTTAGTACCAATACCGGGATTCACTATTACATGTAATTATAACATCATCATCAAGGCTGTAATACTTAGTCACTGGCATACTTTTCTAAAATAGAGCTTTTAAATAGCTCAACATGCTGAAATATATAAGTAAAGTTGACAATAATTCTGGAATCTATATCAATTCGTCACATTTTTCGTCACCAGAATTTTTGAAAAAAATCGTTAAGTGATCAATCCCGGAATCCTGTAAGCTCGGATTCCGAAATACCGGGATCAAAAAACGGGTGCGGGATTGGATGCCCCAACACCAACGTCATGAATCATGATTATCAACTTACACTAAACTAAAAAAAAAGTATATAAGTATATTCCTCTTGAAAAATTCAGTAGCTCTATGATTATAAATTTATTTACTGATCGGTTTATGATTATTTCAATAAACTGACATTTATATTATTCACAATCAGAGTTATCTGCAATGCCCAGCAAACATATATGTAATTAATATTTTTTTCTGAGTCATCGGCCTGCGAAAGATTTGCCATATTTTCAACAGTTCGTATATTGTGCCAAAAAGGTTGGGAACCACTATCTTTTGTAGACGCTAGAAAATTAATCATCATTCAATCGAATTTGATAAATTGTTTTCATCGTGATTTTTTTATTTGATTACATAATAACTGTTGACCTTTTGCGCGAAGAACCATTTTATCTTTTATAAATTCATTCTTCATTATAAATTTGGTATAAATTCTTTCGATCGGGTTTCTTCAAAACCACATATATTTTTTGTACTAATTTAACAATTTTATGATGAAGACCATACCAACCGATGAATTCCAGGATTGATCAATTACCATAATTTAATGCTTCGTTCTTTTCATAAACTACAGTTGCTTGAGAATGTTAGCGAAAAAAGTGTCAAATTAACAGATTCCACAATTATTCTGACCTCGAAGACCCTTTTTTATGGTGAACCATTTGAAAAAGTTACGTCTGCCAGTGACTAAGTAAGTGATCCAGCCCTGTTGAGGTTTTTTGTCAGCACTATTTTATTGAATCCTGAAATCTCGAGTTTGGCACTAGAAAGATTTTGGGATTACGCGATCGTCAAATTTGTCGGGATCCCAGGTCCCGGGATTGGAAGTTCTAGTCTGAAGTTCCACTGTAAAAAATCAGTAATTTGTGAGTAATCTGATGAATCCCAGTCTCTACTAACAAATTGTATGGCGGTTTCACTGAGATCGCCTCGCAACTTCGATTATGTCTGAAAAGATTTATTGTAAATGGAGTCAGTGATTCTGTAGTGTTATTAATTTATAAGGATAGGACTGGGCCAGTGGCGTATCTGTAAATTTGTGCCCCTCATGCAAAAGTCACGCAAGTCCCCACACGCATTTTTTTAATATTATTTAGAAATTTTGACACCTCTTTTCGCTGGGGTGGGTATTCGATTTAGGACCTTTTTTGCGATTCCGGGATTGATCATTTACCATAATAATTTAATTTGTTGTATACCCTCAATTTGAATAGCAAAAACATTTGCCAAACAGCTTATGACCAAGGCGATTTTTTTTTCAGCCACAGTTGTTTGAAATCAATTGGATGAAAACAGATCTCACTAAACATAAATATATGTATAATAATCAAAAGAGTTTATTTTATAAATTGAAGTTTTTTTATGACAGATTAAATTATTAAACAATAAAAATTGCCTGTTTACATTTAGTCAGAAGAAAGACCGCAATTCCTTTATTTATTATGTAGGTGATGTTTGGAATCAGGATAATCGGAAAGTATTTAGATTTTAAATTCGATTTTTTCATGATATATTGAATCACGAAATACCGGGATCAATATTAAGAATATCCCGGGATTACGGGATCGTCAAATCGATCGGGATTCCGAGATTGGAAGCCCTTGTTAGAACATATTAATAACCGTGTCAAACAAGATTACGTTAATCATTTTTGTTGTTGTTTTTATTAGTGCATATTTACTTAGGTACCTATGTAACCACCTGCCTACGAGCAGTGCATTAAGCTTCCACTGATTGTGCTTAATATATAGTGTTATTCGAGTGGTGGAAGTCGCCGAAAGCACACGTCGTGTACTTCAATTGTTTTTTCTATCACGACTTTATTAAATCTCAAAGGTAATATGAATTTCTCTTAAATATATATTATATATACGTATTATTATTTAGAGAACAGCAAACTATACGAAAACTTGGTAGTTATTTTTTTAAACTCTTTTACTAATTATTAACTTGGAGCACTGTTTTTATTGATGATAAACTTTAACAAAACGAATATTACAAAACATATTAAAAGTTAAATTAAATCCTACGCCGCTATTCTAATTTGAATTCATTATAAAAAATAAAATAAAAGTCAAAACATATTCACAAGCTTAATTAAGAAAACTTTTGTAAAAATAGTTTTAAGGTAAGCGAATGATAAACAGGGCGGATTTATCAATGGATATTTACAATAACAGACATTGCCGTCAATAACCGACCTTTTTTAAAGTCATAAATTAATCGTTATTTAATATTCAATTTTATTATTTTATTCAATAATGGTTATATGTATTCTGATAAATATTTTATTGATTCTTCTTGTAGAAGTAACTTAGCAAAATTCAATAATTATTATTCTAATAAATATTCTTCAATAAACTTTTTTTTCAACTAAATTTCGGTAACCATTTTTTTATACTTGTATATAACTCGATGTAAATTTTAACCAACTGTATATTTATTTCGCGGTAATGACTTTTGTATCCTCTTGAATGATTTGATTGATCCATCATTATCAACTGAATCAGTTGATAGTGCTCGTGATCAGCAAAACCGCTCCCGAGCTTTACAAAAAAGAATTGCCAGTGAACACATTGAAAGTGCACAATTGAGAATTGTTTATTTATCATTCACGGAATATTTTTAGTATCAAAATTAATATCTCAGGAATCAGGATGTACATATATTGAAATAGGTGCCATTCAGTAAGACGAGAGGCTATTCTTGTCAATACATTTTATTTAGGCCTTTATTTAGGCAATTTAGTGCTTGATAAGCCTCGTAAAATTTCGATTGAGAAACATTAACAAAAATATCAACACAGTTAATGAAAAATTTCAATTCTTGTTATTTTTGGAAAACTTTTCAAGTGCAATTATTATACCAGTAATTATTTTATTGATTATCCTAATGAGCAGTAACGATCCTCCGGTCATTGAGAATCTATATATATATTATATTATAGGACGATTATCATAGTTTTGAGAGTAAGTTTTAAGCTAATAGAAAAATAATTCAATTTTGAAAATTCATTAAATATTCCATTTTACTAAACCAGTCGATTCGAATCGATCTCTGCACAACGATAATTTGATTATTAAAACAATTTTAGATTTTCTTATGTTAAGATTCATTGAATTGGCATGTACTTGGTACTGGAACTGCATTGTAAAATATATCAAATTATTTTATTTCGAATAATATTATTTTATATAAGTTCGATAGTTAGTTAGGCTAACCATACGTCCCGGCCGATTCGGTATTTTGTCCCGGTTGTTATTTTACGACTCGACAAGTATTGAAAAATGTTGAAACTCCAGCAAGAAGTACGACTGGTACATTAAATAAATAGAATATTTTAAACTTCTGCTCTAACTTAGAGATTTAAAAGTACTTCAATAATCTTTTTTTGACAGACTTTACTTCTTTTTTGTCTAGATCCCGGTTTAAACCTTCATGATTATGGTAAGTCTATTTATAGCTATTTCGGCTTAAGGCCTGCCCTTATTAGAACTACAGTCAATCATGTTTTTTTTATGCGGTTTCTAAATTATGCGGTTTTTTAGAAATGTAATTTTTCTAAAAATGTACTATATTTTATGATATATAAAAATGTTAAATATTACATCGAGAGCATGTATCGTTGTATTTTGGATAGAATAGAGAATGAATCATAAACACAACCGACATTTGGAAAAAAATACGATTTTGGACTGTTTAAATCAATGGTTCCCAAACTTATTTCCCCCGTGGACCCCTAAGCCCAGTATTTTATCCTTCGTGGACCACCTCCCCCAAGATGCATAATAGTGAAGTTTTCTAATTTTTTAAAATACAAATATGAGCACACTGTGATAGGGTTTTTTGTATAGTGGACAATTGTAAAAAAAAATATGTTAATTTTTTATTCTTATCATTAGTGAATTTTTTAAAATGAAAATGAACAAATCAAAACACAATCAAATTCTTACATAAAATAATAAAATCTGTTAATGAGAGGTATGAACCTGATGCTCCGATATCAATTGGTCAATATTTGGGTTCAAATTCGTAAGGTACAGTCGTAAATCTCCACGTTCAGTGATTTGCAACCGATTTCTTTTTTTCGTAAGAAAATTAGTAACTGCACTAAAACCTCTCTCCACGAGGTACGAAGAAGGAAATGCTATCAAAAACTTTCTTGCGATAGCCCACAATACAGGATAAGCAACAGGGATATCTTTCTGCAGCCAGAACTGCTGGTAACCCTTTCTAAACTGTACCTTAAGTTCTTCTTTTGTGCTTAATCCAATCAATTCTTCTTGTACTGTGACTTTTACTGTATCCACATCTTCAATGACGCAATATGGATTAATAATCCACGGAGGTATTTCCATAGTCAAAATATCCTCAAACCGGATTTTAAAGTCTTTGTGAAGGACATTTAAATGTTTAACGTAGATTAAAAGGTCATCGTCCTGGACGTTTGTCAATGACATGTAGGGAAACTGCGAAAATTCGCGTAGTCTAATGTTTTGCTTCATTAGATTTATCCTGGCATGAAAATTTGCAATGATGGATTTAGTTTTTATTAAATTCACACTGTCGCTTTGTAACTGCAAGTTAATCTCGTTAAATTTAGCAAACAAATCTGTTAAATATTTAATAAATTTAAGTTATGTTTAATAAATTTAAGAGATAGTTTACTTTGACCTATTTAAACCCGCATTATTTTCATTAAATCTGATTCCATTGATTCCGGTCCGTGGACCCCCATTTTTTTTTATTCCTGTCAGGGACCCCCTGGCAGTTCTCACGGACCACTTTGGGAACCTATGGTTTAAATCATGTTGCATCTGCCATCGCTGAATTAAGTCCACCTACTTGGATATGTTACAGTTGATGAAACCATTGAAACATCGGTAATATCAGCTGAAATGATTACTTAAGCACATGAACTTGGCGGAGAAAGGTTTGATACCTTTAGCGAAAATTATATCGACGAATTACTTACGGATAATTCTATAAGTATTCTATGATGTCATTAATTTAACTTTAACTATTGACAAAAAAACAGAAAACGATGACGAACTGGAAAAAATTCCAGTTCATTCACTGCGAAAATAATTCGCGCATTCAAGTTTCAGCGATAGCTAAAAAAATATATTTATGGGTATAACAAACCAATAAATTATCGATAAAGAAAATCTGAACAATCTCTGATCACTAATTTCATTGTTAGAAAAAAAACATAGTTTTATGAAATCGATGCAGACTATTTGTTCCGAAAAAGAGTGATTTAGAACCACATGTTATAAAGCACACTTAGAATTGTCATACAGTGACTGAATATTTTTTAATATTTTTACGCCGTGTTTTTCCCCTTATTTTTAACTCGTTGTTTCAAAGTTATGCGGATTTTAAAATTTATGTAACGTATCCCCACTTTTTCTATGGAAGTCAAGGTTTTTTTATGCGATTTTGGGTATATTTTTACTCGCTGTTTCAAATTTATAAGGATTTTAAAATTCATGGAACGCATCCCCACTTTTTGTATGGAAGCCATGTCTTTTTTTGTGCGTTTCTTTTTTTGCGATATTTCGTGGAACGTATCTACCGCATAAAAACAGGATTGACTGTACATATGTATGTTTAAACTTACCTTGACTCGATAAAAAAATAATTTAATTACTTTTTCAATCTACTTGTTGTGCTACAAAAGGCGGCACGTGTTTCGCCTCTTTAAGAAGCATCATCAGAATAATAAAGTTATCCAATTTAATTTTATATTAAAAATTAGCATCCACAAAATTACCGTCGAATATATCGAAAATATGACATTAACTTAGCGACATATATAATACTGTATTGTGTATCTCTTAACTCTTAGCTACTCATTGTTAATAACATGTTAATTCATCGTTCTACGAGGGGGTCAGCCGAAATAATTATCAACCATAAATTATTATTATTAGTATTAAATACTATATAACACCATACATAAAAATAATACTATGTAAAAAAAATACTTTGATATTTTCTCACCTTATCATAACCGTTCAACGGTGATTTAACGGAAATATATTTAAATTCACGCAAAAATACAGACACGTTTCAAAAACTAGAAAATTTAATTTAATTTAATAATAGACACAATAAAATTGTCACTGGTATAATGTTTGATGGGCATTTTATTACGTTTTAATTAGCATACAAATCTTAAAGAGAATGTTTTCACTATAACTGTTTTTTTGAAAATGATAAATTACCAAAGCTAACAAGAAAAACCAGTTATTAAAATAAAGAAGTAAATTTAAAATTCATCCACGGTAATAATTGTGAAACGCCCAAAGATTATTATTACCAGTGCTTTTTTCCCCACGTGTCGCGGTAGAACGGTGTTCCGGCACCTTTTTTCTCATAATTTTTTAGTGTTTTAAATTAATATTCGCCAAATTTTCCTTTGAAAACCTTTGATCATTTATGCCGAAAGACTTTTGAAAATATTTTTTTAAATCATAGTCTCGCGAAAAAGTAATAACTTGCAAGATCGATTTATGTTCGAAAGCGTTGGTATTTGTGATATTTCTCCCTCCGACTCTTCTAATCATAAAAACAACAGGACAAAGCAAAAGCCATTAGTTAACTATTAGTCCTGTACCAGTTACATATATCCTTCTATAATAACTCTCTTTTAAAAAAGGTAGGTTGAGCAACCGACTAACTATCAGTACTCGTAAAAAAAGCTCTATTGAGAAATCTCCATTAGAAAGATATATCCTCCACATCGAGAACGCACATGAATTAGAAAAAAAAAGCTTATCAAAAATTTAGTTTTAAAAAAAAAAACTGATCGTTACAATATCAAATATATTTATTTCCCAATTTTCTCCCATTACAAAATACGTTTATATGGTAAAACCGAAAATGTTATTTTTCAGTTTTTATCTGTCATTTAGCTCAGGTTTGTTTTCAAATTGGAGGTAAGCATATATTTTTAGTTTTGTTTAAATACGCTATTGGTAGGGTTAATATCTCTTATTGAATGCTTAAAATATTAATGAAAATATTCAAATTGAAGATGGTGCCCCTGGAAGTGGAGATGGTGTACTTGTACCCGCTGGAGAATTCAACGGCGCATCACACTGACCGGTGCGAGCTGGTGCACGCGGAGCCTCGCGTCCCCATCCTCAGGAGAGGGCAGAAGTTCTCCGCCGCAGTTAGATTCGTCGGAAGGGCCTTCAATCCTGCGTCCGACCAAGTCAAACTTGTCTTCTCTATCGGTTAGCGAATCACCTGCTAGTTGTGCGTTTTCTGATAGTCGAAGTCGCCCAAACGGGCTCGACATTGAATATCCATCATTCATATAACGATGTTGCTGTTAAATTATGCACATTGTTTATTTTAGCCAGCTAGTGTAGACAGTAAAAAATGAATACTTTAACTAGTCAGTTGTGTACATTAACTAACTACACAGTCGTAAATAGTTAAAAATAATCACGCCTGTACTCACTGTGATGCCAACCAATTTATACTGCTGTGTGCGTATTCTCAGAATTGCTGTTTTACTGCCATCTGACATTTCACTTAACCTTAAAAAATTCAACATATTGTTGTCAATCTCACCCTCTTTCTATTCAACATATAGAACCTGAGACGTGATGTAATCTCTACTTTGATTAACGATCGACGTATTGAAAAAGAAAGACTTATTATTATCTTTAATCAGTTAATGATTTTCTATGACTTTTAGGTGAAAATTCCCACGTAATCAAGCGGACGAAGGGCGCGATGTTTTTGGCAAGGGAGGCTCCTGCACCGGAGAAGCTCCGCTGGTCTGCGGTCATCGTGTCAGAGCAAGATGACACACTTAGTCTTGAGGTGAGTTAACTCACTTGGTATCTTATCCCACAGTGTAACTATCAGAACAGGAGCCAATTATTATCACATGAAAAATGCCACATCTTAAAGATGTCTAAAAGCCTAAAAGGTATTCATTGATTGAAGTATACAGAATATAACTGGGGTGACGAAACCTTTATCCCGAAAATGGCTTACAATGTCTTGGGTAACTACTCCTGAGTTTCGAGAAATTCACGATAAACATTAAGTGCTCAACACTGCAGTGCAACCGATAAAGGCGGATTAAAACCATCAGACAATGTAAGCATCAACATTTTGGGAGTCCACCTACCCTTCAATGAAGACCCGAACCGTATTGTTGATTTTACATGGATTTCAAGCTTGGAAAATAATTGTTTTCTACACTGAACTCTACTTTATTTACACTATTTTGAAATAATAATCCACTAAAAAGGACGAATACTATATCTTTACACGATGGTCAGACACATAAAACACAGAAATGTATAACAGATTTCCTGATAACAAAAATTCAACAATACAAAACAGTAATAAAATAAAAAAAGCTTTTTCTTACATGATTTTCTGTACTATAATTTTGTTCTTTTTTCTAATAACTTGGTTTTTCCAAATTCAATGTTCAACCAATCTTAATTTTTTCTATGAACCTTTATATATTTTAGACAGTTTTTTTTTAACTTAAATTATTAAAAAAATATCATTAAAAAAAAGAGTGTGTACATATACTGGAAGCAATATTTATATTCAGTTCATTATTTAGATCAATAATTTGTTTCATTTTTTTTGTCAATAGATAACCAGCCCGTGCGATGTTCCAGTCGGCTCATGGTCTCTTGTTGTGGAAACTTCACTCAAAAGTGACCCCAATATCATTAAGACATTTGAATATGAAGATGATGTATATTTACTCTTCAATCCATGGAATAAAGGTATGCTTTGAAAGAAATACACAATTTAAATTTACTCATGTCTCCTCTACAACTTTGGTTGACAATCTAGTGTTTTTGGGTACTCGGGTTGTTTTTCATACTCAAGATCATCTTGAGTGACTTTGTTCAAACAATGTATAGCGAATGGACTCCTAAAACAGTTTATCTCAACAGAAGTTTTCTACGAGAACTGCTTGTTACTTAGTTGTTGTATGCTCATTGTATGGGATAGCAGGATAGGGTTAGGACAGGACGAGTGACTAGCTAATCTCTCTCGCTTTGCTCTGTTTTTAGGATCAGATAGGTGGGAGGAAATTTTAGGTAACACAAATTTTTCATGCCTTTGAAAAGAAATCCATTAATTGATTTCAAAATAAATTTATAAAAACTGTTCATAGTGAGATTCAAATCTGAGAGCATCATAATTGTAGCATACTGACAACTCACCAAAGACTGGACTTTTTATCTTTAATTATAATTATTTGAAATTAGCAATTAACTGTAAGGCAAAATATATTTTTTTTAAGCCTAATAAAACATAACATCAAAATTTACTGTCTCAAAATGTTCCAGATGACCAGGTCTATATGACCGAAGAAGAGTTGCTAGATGAATATGTCCTGAACGATGTCGGAAAGATATGGGTGGGCCCGATGGGAAGCAGCAAGGGACGCGAGTGGATCTTCGGGCAGTTCGATGACACAGTACTACCCGCCTGCATGCTACTCCTCGACAGGGCCGATATACCTTTTTCGCAGTAAGTACCTCCTGGTCAATATAGTTATTGTCATTCGCTACTTTTTAGTATTTGTTGCGGGCTTAAGATATTTTTCTTGTGTGTGTAAAAAAAACATTCGGTGAAATAAACCTTATTAGAAGCCGATATGCTCTACATTGGGAGCAGACAGTTGAGAAAATACTTTACATAAAAACTCATCAATATATAACAGTAGATGTTAGGTGTCCTAACTAAAAAAAATGTCAAGCTATTTTATATTTCGTAATCTTATTTCGATGTCATACAAGACAAAGTAACCAAGTGCTTTTCTACAAAAATAGATTGAACTATTTAAGTTTTATGATCATAAACAGTTGACTGAAAAATGCCCAACATAACATATCTACATAATATATGTATAATAAAACATGTAGGTACCCACAAAGTCAAATCAGAGAAGTGAATGCAATAAGAGGGGTTTTTAACATTTTCTTTTTTATTATTATTATTTTAATCTTTTGCCCTTTTTTTTGTTATTTACCCTCGAGAGGAGGTCAAACCAACAGTGTCTGTGGCGGTCGTTCAGGTTTTGGAGATTGGGCTTTTAGCAGATGTTGATAACCAAAAATGTGAATGTGGGGGATCGGGGGGGTTGATCTTATATACTGCTTCAAAGAATTTAAATATGAGATTGCCTATTTTGAATGTTTTATTCACCACGTCCACGTTCGGTTAGTGTTATAAAAAAATATTCACACACATTTTTACTATTATTTATTTATGAAAGAATTGCAATTTCTCACGTAATAATCCGTAAAGGCAAGACAATGAAAGTATTGAAATAGTTTTCTAGCATGTTATATTTAAATGCTAATATTTTTAAAGACGTGGAGATCCTATCAAAATGAGCAGAGTGATATCGAAAATTGTGAACTCCAATGATGATCGCGGCGTGCTGGTGGGAAGATGGGACGGGGACTACGCCGACGGCACCGCCCCGGCCGCCTGGACTGGCAGCGCCCCCATCCTTCAGCAGTTCCTTGAAACCCATGATGAGGTCAGCTATGGGCAGTGCTGGGTCTTTGCAGGAGTAGTCACTTCAGGTGAGACATGAAAATCTAACAGTTTCCTTTGTGAAAATTCAACGAGCAAACAGTTTTTCTTGATTATTTTAGGATGTAGTCATTGTCATGCAGTTTGTTATTATTACTTTGTATGCCAAGTCGTGTACCTACTAAATTTAATTATCTATATTAAATATATTTCATTTGTTGTATTTAATTTTCTTTAACTTTGTTTCAAAATCAATACCACACCTATTGCAATTTTAGTATACATACTAAACTTTAGGATTATGATTGTCCTAACAATAAGACTCAGAAAAACCGAATATTTAGCTTCGAGAACAGATGCTTGCGTGGGATAATGATAAACCAAATAAAATAATTCATTTTTAGTGTGCCGCGCACTCGGCATCCCGTCTCGCGTGGTGTCTAACCTGGTGTCCGCGCACGACGCCAACTCCTCCCTCACGGTGGACAAGTATTACGATACTGCAATGGAGGAGCTCACCTTTGACCCGCACAATCCCACCGGAGAAGACTCTATTTGGAACTACCATGTCTGGAACGACGTCTGGATGGCGAGGCCCGATCTTCCCTCCGGTAGCTATTCGCTTATTTCATTTGTAACAGAAGTGTTTTAGAATGTTACTGAGAGCCTTTGAAATCAATCTTTCTCAAGCTCTGCATTGTGATTCACTGTTATGTCTCAGACATGTCACTTTGTCTAAAAACATGGAGCTACTCTCCGCAATGAAGTTTACGGAAAAAAACATTATGTTTGTTGAGAAAAGGTGACATTTCTATTTCTATTATAAAATATCGACGGCTAAGTTCCACAGTGCTACAACTAGAAATTGTTTGTTTCGCGATATGGCTGACCAAAGTTTTGACGCATCTAAAAAAGATAATTATTATATGTTTCATATTTGAGTCAATAAATTCAATTCAAACTTATTGCCGTTGCAATAAGTTATATAATTCTGTCAACGTTTTGACAGAATTATAAAACAATATTTTAGGTTATATTTATATGGAACTGAGATATTGTTTATATTTATTTATTTCCATTATGCAAATATCTGCCTACCGAGAGAAAACTAGTCATTATTTCTAGTTGTACTTTTGTGGAGTTATAGTAAAGAGGTATTCGAATATAATGGTTAATATAACTCAACATATCATTTTTTTGACTTATCAATCTATAGAACTAGGGCATCGATACATATTTAAAAACATGGAATTGAACGTCTAACTAAAAGTGTGTGTATTCAAATGACAGTTAGACAAAATCCATTTTATTGTCGATCGGCATATAAAAAAAAATATGCTCAATATAGACCGTAGAAATATTTATTCCGCATCTAAAATATATTGTTAATTCTGCTCTCAGGCGTATGTTAATTTTGAAATGGTAATCTTCGCTTTGACTCCTTTCTGGAAGGCAGATAAAAATATTGATTAAAATAAGAATATTGAATAAAAATAAGATTTATCAACATATTTAGGGTACGGTGGATGGCAGGCGGTAGACGCCACTCCCCAAGAGACCTCAGGCGGATTCTTTCAATGCGGTCCGGCGCCCCTCGAGGCGGTGAAACAGGGAGCCGTGGGGTACCAGTACGACGTTCCCTTCTTGCTGGCCTCTGTCAACGCTGATCTAATGCGCTGGAAAGAAGATCCCACACAGGCTCTCGGATATTCCAGAGTCGATACCAACAAATATCAGTGAGAAATTAATGTGTTAAATTAAGATTCGACTAACGGTCATAACTACGACTAGCTTTCATGAAATTAAAATATTCTACTTTAAAAAAAGCTGCAAATTTTAATTAAGGCAATAAAACATATCTACCCATGAATGATTGTTGGCAGACATAAAATTATGTTTAGAATTTATGCCCATGTGTCACAAGATGTGATATATGACGCATTGCACTGTCACGGTGCAATGCATCAATTGATGTTTATAACTAGTAAAAAATCAAATGTTTATCAGATCATTATTATAATTTGATCACGAATTACATCAAAAACTCATTTCTTAGAATAGGAAAATGATAAAGTAATAAAAAAGGCTTGCTCGACCAAGGAAACCAATAATTTATGTGAATTACGAAATATTTTTAGGAAATTCATAGCCATATTTCAAAGTTGCTCTATTGTCTCTTTTAGAAAGTTTCATTTAACTTGTTATGTTGACTTTTTCAAACTGATATTATATTCGTATTTCCCGTAAATTATCAGTTTCACTGACTCCCATGTATGATAATTAGGCATATTTCTATTTGTATTTAAATTTCCTACAGAGCTGCTTAGTAATTTTTTTGGTAGAAAAAGCGTGCAGTAAAGCATATTCACCTTATCACTATCCGTTTGCAGCATCGGCCGTCTCATTCTCACGAAGCAGCCGTTCATGTTTGATCCAAACGGAGACACGGATCGGGAGGACATCACCTCTCAGTACAAAGCTCAAGAGGGCACGGAGGCCGAGCGACTCTCTCTCTACAATGGCATAAGGGGATCGGAGAGGGCCAAAAGGTATATGATTATTAACCTAGGTAGTGTCGCGAGGTATTAGTATGGCGATACCCTGCAGGCAGTGAATTTCTACGAATAATAAAACCTAATAAATATATCACTTTTAAGGTGTTCACTGTCAATACTTGGTGGAATGGCATTATAATAAAAATAATAAAACATTTTTATACTTTTTCCACATAAAATTTATTGGATCAGGACCAGTTTCGCTCATTGCAAGCATTATCAACTGATAAGAAAAATATATAAACAGTACTATTTATACAAATTTAAATTTAAATAAAAAGTGTAAGCAACTATTTACAATGAAAAGGATTTACAAATTACATTATAATTACACAAAATTAAATTGCTTAACATCTGTAATGTACAATTTTCCCGCTTCCAAACACAAAATCATCATTAAGTTATTTACTTTAGTAATGTAGTTTCACTTTGTTAAAAATTTCCCAAATTTTAATTCGGGTTTATAATTGACATCTAAATGATGTCCACTTATATTTATTAGTCTTTGATGATTTTTTAATTGTATGTTACAGATGTTAAGCAATTTATTATAATAAACATACCTTTTATTTTGTAAATATATTGAAATTGTATCATAAAGGCTCACCAAATAAACACTTACTTACACAGTGTGTTTGCGCCGCCATGTTTATAGAAAATTCGCAAATTTAATGATATATAAAACATAATTGCATATGTAAGTTTTATTTTAAAGTATAATATATAAAAATCACAGCAAAATTTTTAAACATCATGACTAAACTAAAGGGGGATTGGAACGTATTCCAAAATATTATATAATCTACAAGTAGTCCGAAGCCTGTATAGCGGCGTGTTTTGGTTACCCAACGAAGCTCTTTTTGAAATCAATATTTTATTGGTAATATTTATAATTTGTCACTTTCATTCCAAGAGACGTCTTTGTATGACGGAATATATATTTTTTTTAATAATCGATCTTGGCCGAGTATGAGTTTAATAAAAATAATAAAAGATTTTTAGTACTTTTTCCACTTAAAATTTATTTGATCAGAACCGGTTTCGCTCCTCACGAGCATTATCAACTGAGTGGAAAAAGTACTAAAAATCTTTTGTTATTTTTATTATAATGCCATTCCACCAAGTATTGACAGTGAACACCTTAAAATATGAGTTTAATGTCAAACGTGTAAACACGCTCATTTTGCATAGTACCATAGAGCGTGTTAACATTCTTATGACAGTCATCCGGTTAACTCAGTCTTGAAAGTGGATAATTCTTTATTATAAAACCATCACTATTGTATATAAATCAGTAGAAATTATTTATTAACTATTTTATAAGGGGTTGCACTTTTTTTGTCACAATATATTGTTCATAGAAAAACTATTTTTTCAAAACAATATTTTTTTCAGATTTTACGCAGTTCCCGATGAGGATAAGGAAGATGTTACGTTTGATCTAATTGAACTTGAAAAGATCAACATCGGGGAGCCATTTAGCGTCACCGTTAACATCACCAACAAATCAAACCAGGTACAGATTCCATATATAATTATTGCTTTTTATGCATTATATTAAGTCTATGCAAATGAACAACAGATTTATTGTTTGACAGGTGAGAAATGTTAAAGCCGTTCTGAAAGCGGGCAGCGTCTATTATACCGGAATCAAGGCTGATTTGGTGAAGAAAGCGGAAGGTCAATTTAGCATCAAAGCCAACGCCAGTAAGTTTTCATTTTTGATTGATGAATGGATCCAAAAACAATTTTGAATAGATAAAATTAGTTTTAATTCAAGAGCATGTGGAAAAATGTGTACCTAGAAAAATACATACATTTTTATTACTTTAATAATTTATTGTTTAATAATAGTACTAATTATTCTTAGTTATGCGAATTATTATACGAAATAGTAAATCGCAACGTAGTTATTAACTTGCTTAAAAGAAAACGAGTTAAAAAACTAACAGTGAATAACATTTTTTCAGGAGAAGAACAAACAAATGATAACATTAAAAATTGGCATAAAATCATTTATTTAGGAGACACTATATAGCTAAATTGTTGCCAGAAAACATAGCACCTGCGTTTTATACAGATTATAATTTAGGTAAAATTTTATTAAACAGTAAAGATCGCGTAGAATCATTATCACAGAGTGGTATCTATCGCCTCTCTTGTGGAGACTGCCAAGCTTCTTATGTAGGGCAGAGCAGGTAGAAACTTTAATATTAGAATTAAAGAACATATAAGATGTCTAAAAAGTAATAATTTTTCAGAGTTTGCCAATCACCTAAAAGAATATGATCATAATTTTAATCAGAGTAAATGAATAGCTTAGAATTTTTAGAAATAAATAAAAGTATAAACAATAAAGAAGTATTATTAAATCATATCCTAAATAGGACAGGCTGCTCGCCACTGTTAAATTAATTTCCAATGGGTTTAACCCTTCCAAATTGATATAACTCATTAGTTAATGATTTTGTAATGTAAACGCCATTTGTAGTATCATTATTGTTTGTTTGTTTTCTATCCTCCCCTCCTTGCTTCCCATTTTTATTTTTATAGTATATTACGTTAGAATACCATGGCGAAACACGTGTCACAGTTAGTAGCACAGTACGTGGAATAATCTAAGATATTTTAAACTTAATATTAGACTGAGATAATTATCATTTTAGACGAACGGGTGAACCTCAACGTCAATCCGGAAGATTACATTCCTAAATTGGTGGAGTACTGCAACATGAAAATTTATGCCATCTGCACAGTTCAGGAGACCAATCAGACTTGGGCCGGAGAAGATGACTTCCAAGTTTTAAAACCCACTATTGAGATCAAGGTGAGAATTCTCATGATGATATTCTTAAGAAGCGAGTTCAATGGTATTAGTTTCCAATAAAATTAACAACTGAACGACTGAAATTAAAAAACAATAAGAAATATAAAAAAAGGGAGAGATGAGAATTTTCTATTTCAAAAACAGAGTTTGTATTACATGAAGAACAAACCTGCGTATGCTGGACGCAGATATGTGCAACGCAAACGTTAGTCTGCTCTGCGCTGTGCTTTGTTGTAGTGTCAGCACAGATTCCTGATTGTCTTTTGATTTTGCCGCGAAATTAATTGAATTAGTGTAAACTGAACATTGTTCATACGGTACTACTATTTTAAAAATACACTAAAAGAATTATTACAGGTCAATCTGTGTCGTTCATTTTAATTTATTTCCCTCCTTGAGAATTTTCTGGAACGCTGACACGCATTTTGTAAGATAAGCCTGCCATGTGTATCTCATTTATTTTATTTTATCCAAGAAGACAATCGTTCAATATTGACATGAATTTTGTTAATCTTTCAGTTTGAGCCTGAGCCCAGCGTTGGAAGGCCCTGCAAGGCAAGCTTGTCATTCAAGAATCCGTTGGAGAGAGTGTTGACCGACTGCAAGTTCCACGTGGCGGGACCAGGATTCCTCCGGAGGAACGTCATCATCCCTCATGATGATGTCGCTCCACACGCCCTACTCTGGGTCGATTTGCCTATCACCCCCTCCGTGAGTGCTCATTCAGTTTTGAACTGCACATTCCTCTTTTTCATATTAAAAAGCTCTGGATCGAGTCCGTTGAATTGAATAGCCTAAGTTATTATTCTGAGAAGCAACCGTGTCAGTGTTAATTAGACCACTATTTCAAAACCACTGCATGATTCCTTCTCAGTAGTTTAATAATGAAAAAATATTTTAATGAATGATTGATTGCACAATATGTGATTCAATATTGCTATGGGTAAAGTGTGTCTAGTTAAAATTAATCCCAGATCGGACATTAAATTTCACGGAATGCGTGAAATATTTAAAGAATACCCAAATCTTGCTCTCTTCGTCAAACGAGAACTTCCACAGCCTCAAAGGCTGCTGCTGAACATACGAGACATATTCGGTAGAGCTGTGGCACACTATTAGTGCTATTCCCGCATTCATCGCACTTATTTTAAACAGTTTGAAATAGTATCACGTTTTGAATATACAGACTGTCCGACACAATCACGTGTTTGGTATTTCAGACCGTCGAAAATAACTAATATGCGTGTAGGAATACCACTACGGAATTACTAGGGAGGAAGCGAAGAGACAGAACCTCGGAGGCGCTGTGTTCCAAAATAATAACTTTATAAATGCAAACACCATATGCCTAAAATAAAACGTATTCACTTATTGTTTATCTCAACATTGCAGGCGGCGGGATCGTTGAAATTGGTTGCAACGTTCAGTTCAAAGGAGCTAGTAGATGTCACAGGAAGCGTGAGCATGGATGTTTATTAATAATTTAACTGTTTACCAAAAAAGTGCAATTTTTATTTTTATATGTTAATGTTTAAAGTCATAATATTAGTGTGCAATATCTTAAAAAAATGGATTGTACTTATTTATTATTAGTCGAGGACTGAGAAGTTAAAATTGATAATTATGTAAATGTATACAAAATTACTGAAATAAAGAAATTAGTCATATCATGCAACAAAACTTTTGGGGGTTGGTTGACCTTTTTAATGCTTCAATATCCTTTTTCGTCGTAGTTGTTGATCAGTTTTTCCTTTGTGGAGAGGGTGACAACAGAAGAATAGAGCTAAGGTAGGACTAGTAATGAGTTAGTTCATTTTTAAATCGGGTTGATGAGAGGGAATATAAACAGACATCTATCTGTGGAATACCAATACAAAAATCACACGCAACTGGTAACCGCAACCGAATAGGACTTACACCCGAGGGTGTTGAACGCATGGCTACAGAACCGGACTCATTAGGCTGAAAAAAAATAATTATTGACCATAATTGATTTTCTGTCTTCTAGTTCAAAGAGGTACTTTAATTATTACACAAAAACAGTAAACACTAATTTAAATAATTTTATTGTAACCAATTTACATAATATTTATATATTAAAGGTAAAAACAATTTTAACTAAATATAGACATTCGCTTATATGGGTAAATTGAAAAAAAATATGAATCAGAAGTAAATGTTACAGGTGCACTCTCAATATAAAACTATTGTTTTCATTTCCGGGTGTGATATCTTTTCATTCAAATGAAAATAAGTTTTTACTCTTCTACAAAGTAAGTTGCAGTTTGTAAGTCAATACATAGCTTATCCTTCGAGGCAAACAATGTTTCATTGTAAATTGCAGCTGTAAGATTTATTACACAAATAAGTATAACAATATTGGTACATTAAAAAATTACACTTTCATCGCTGTAACGAAATAAATAAGGTTTTCACGCTAGGGCTCATCTCGGTGTACTTCTGTCAACTCTGCTATCCGGGTTAGCATTCGAGAACGATTTTTTTTTCTATAAAATAGACAATCCAAAGAAAACTATGTACTTGACTTTTTATTACATTTCCGAATTTATCGTTCATTTTCACTGGTCTGATAGATCAAGTATCAACTGCACGCGAATTAAAATAATTTCATTACGTTCACAACGGGGTGCACAATCTAGTCGTTGTCGATCGGCTGAACTCGCGTGAAGTCCGCCTCGAATACGATACGAAGTGCGATCGAATGTCTAATTATAATAATTTATTGCCAACACCTATCCGGAAGGTTTCTCCCTACTATTGCATTTTGAACATTTTGGTGGGGGTGGAATATTTGCACACTTGGGTGTAGACAGAGGGAAATTTGACAATGAAGAAATAGACCGCTCCCAGGTAGAGAGAGATGGCCGCCGTGAGGATGAGATCGAAGACTGCCGGCTTAACGCTGAAAACACAAATTAGTATCAGCAAGAAAAAGCCGTTTTAAAATTGATAAGATATAGAGTTATTTGAATTCTAGTAAATATGTCATTAATATAATTTTTAATTTTATGGTTGAATTCATTTGGTTTTACTTACTTGTAAACGTTGAGCGTGGCAGAGGTGGGTCCGTACGTGGAGAACTCCGGGTCTCTCTTATCAGGCGTATAGTGAGTGACACTCAGGTCGGGAAGGTAACGTGACAGGGTGTCTGCGAGAGCCGACATTGCCGGGTTGCCGCCGACTGCCGAGACAAATTGCGTGGCCCGCGGCTGCTTCGTCAGATACTTCATCCATGACTCTAGCGCCGCCTCGTCCACTCTCTGCAACCAAAATTTCATTCACCTGTTTGTACATTTATGAGTTACGATCCGTTAGTTTTGAATGCTTCGAAAAGTTTTCCTGACAACTGATGCGATCAGCATCCTGAATGTTATTGCCGACTCCTAGGAAGAGTTCGGCAGCGAAGTGACAATGGTCAGTAATAATATAAATAATGTGAAATAAATACTAAAGTGTGTTTTACTTTTAGAATAGATAATAGTTTCATTACCAGAGAGTCGGTAAAGATGGCACTGTAATCGGAGGCGGAAAGGTTGTAGAGGTACCCTGCGAGCGCTTCTGCAATGACTTGCGTGTTTGCCGTCAAAGTTTTCATGTTCGCAGACTCGTATGTGTCCAATATGGACGATCTACTGGAAGATTTGTAGCTCTGAAAATATTTTAAATTAATTATTCAAGTGTTCAAATAAGTTAAAAAATATTTGCGGCAACATATTATGCAAAGGTTTCAAAGATCTACTGAGTGGGCAAGATGTAACAATTTCATTGTTTAATTAAACTTATTATAATGCTTGATCAAGAAAGTTCAAATATATTCTTACGACAATGGTAGAGTGCAAAAGTTAACAAAAAAATTTTTAGACATCACAAACATCTATCTATGCCTTCGAACAGAAAAATCTATTTAAAATATGGGATTCGAACCAGTGAGGTCCGGCATGGAAGCCAACGACGTGAACCATTGTGCCATAAGCCCGACATTTCTATACAACTAAAAAAATCATCAATTCAAATAATTTTTATTCGTAACAACTAACTTTTAAGGAACTAAGAGTGAACGCGGGCAGTCTTCTGATGCTGAACCTCTCGTGCTCCCAGGCCAGATTGTCATCGGCCAGGTTGATCTTCTTGTGCGTGCCGTCCACGGAGACGGTACCGCGAACGGAGGCCGCCCGCTTCAGCCGCTCGTAGAACACGTCGGTCGGACTGCCCTCCTTGGGCGGCTTCGACACGTGCATGACTAAAGAGTCACCAGAGGCCAAAGAATCAAGACACAGAACAAACGAAGCGTCCTAAAAAATAAAAAGTTTAAATATTTTTTGAGCGAGTTGTCAATATCGAATCAGAAATTTGCTTGTAAGATATTTTTAAGCAATCTTTCAACATTTGAGAGTCAACAGATTTTTTTGTATTTCGTTGAACCTTTCCGACATCGAGGATAGCTATGTAATCGGTCATTATATCTGAATGTATTATAATATATATCAAATTGACTTGGCAATGTTCCGTTGCTGTTTGTCTGTGTTATCTCAAATAAATAAGTAACGTACAACGGTCAGAACATCACATCAGAATTAGAACCCCAGATTTTCCTAATGTTAAACAATGGCTGAGAAGTCATTTGATAAAATAATAGTCTGCGACTCACTTACTCTGACTTACTCCGACATTGACTGACCCGCATTACATAGCATTTACTGTTAGCTCATTGGAATCTTTTTATCAAAGAGAGTATAATTTCTAAGGATTCCTTCGCAAAAGTTATTGCATTGTAAAATTACACACTTGAATGATTGATCCATCGACAGCGTCTAGTTGATCTTCAATCCATTTCTTGGTGGAGTAATAGTTCATTCGTGCCGCCCCCGTCAGCAGAAAAACTAGATTGACTGATCCACGGGTGCCGGCTGAAGAATACAGCTGAGAGAATATCCTCGCCAGCTCTATGACCGCTGAGGCTCCCGATGCATTCGAGTCCGCTCCGAAAGCTAGCTCCTGAAAAACACAATTCACACATTCATCTCTTTCGTTTTAGTGAGCGATGGAAGGATTTTATTTTTAATGAAATGATACATTTTAAGTATAGAAAACGATCAAATTTAAAATAGAAACTTACAGGCGAAGCGGCGGAAGAATCGTAATGCGAGACAATGGCCACGGTCGGAACTCGGGAGTTCTCTCTCGTGGAACCCTTCGCGGCGTTCTCTTGTCCCATAAGCTGACCGTGCAGTGTCGCAACTTTCAGCTCTTGCTTCTGGTTTGTGCCTCCCGAGATCACTGAAACGCGATATAGCTTGTGTTAAATTTATAATCAGTATGTAATCGTTTAAATTACTTTGACCTGCTGTTGCAAAATTCCCAGGTTTAATTTAAAATGTTAAGTATCACCCAGGAACCGAGATTCAATTCAAGTTAGTTGAAAAATTTATTATGAAATCATATTTTTTAAATACACATCTCCTAAGCATCAAAAATGAGAAGAGACGTTGAGGGCAGACTTTTGATAGTAGGGGTAAGCCAGAAAATAATGAAACCATGCATTTTATTGCATCATACCTATCTGATATCCATTAGCAGACGCCATATTGAACATCGCATCAGCTGCGCTTCCAGATTTATCATCAGTTTGGAAACTTTTGGCCAGATCTTCAACGATTCCGTTCATCTCTGCAGACCAAGGTGCAAAGTAGACAGGGACCGATATGTCTTGTGCGAGCATTGCGTTCTCTAGTACCAGCAAGTGCTGAAAAAAAAATGTAGAAATATTTTCTTTCTATAGTCAGAACATATTATAATATACGTATAGACTGACTTTTACATGAGCTAATTGATTTTGATTTTGTACCTCTCTGAAACATGTTTTAGCAGGTTATTAAGCTCAGCTGTTTTCAGAAAACTGGAATTTTTTTGATAACTAACCATTTTAAGCTTATTCTAAAAAAATATTTCTTCTTGATCTTTGAAACGATGCTACAATTGATAAAGACGGGATGGATTTACTGCTCACTAAATTACTAAATCCAGCAGTGAAAAGTTGCTCTGGTTTGTCTTTAATCGGAACACGAGCTCTTAACGTAGATTGCCATCTCCCGCGATATGCACCCCTAAGTTCCTGAAGTTGTTGACTCTCTGGTACTTAGGGGTGATGAGTTGTCAGCATACTCGAGGTCGCATAATCTCAGATTTCAGACAACGGCCAAATCTCAGTCAGGTAAATACCCCCTTTGAAAACCCTAGCTCCCCCAAATAATTATGTACAGCCCATACAAAAAATGATCCTGTCGATCATACTAGTCACACACTGTGCAAAAGTATTACGTACGTGACAAAGGGAGCGGTCAATAATCTCGGGGGTTAGTTTTATTCAGTCGGGGTGCCTGTATGTTCGAATTCGCAAACATTTTCATAAGTGACTGAATATTAACCAGTACTCGTGGAACAGATGTCTAGGTGCTCCATTATGAGTATGTCCAAAAAAAGTAAAAAAATATTAGCTTTGATAGAGAAAATTAGTGATTTTTTTCTTTTGTGGAGCTATAGAAGAGATATTCGAATATAACGGTTGCTATAACTGTAATTTTATAAATGATGATCTGATATTGTACGGCTTCACCGCTAAATCTGTATCAACTAGTTTCAAATATTATCAGTGTAATCTCATTAATGTAATCCCCCCTCCATCGCATGCAGCAAAACCTTATTACGCAAATTATATTAAATTACTAAAAAAAATACACCTCCTGTGACATAATTTAACAAGGTTAGTATCACATTACACTGCAGCTAAAACACATTAACATCCTTACAACTGTAAAACTTTTAATTTGGCTGAAGAACATTTTTATCCACCCAATACACCCAATATATTAATATGAACTTGTAATGGTGCATCTCAACAGCAGTTGTTTGAAGCAGACTGATCATTATTCAGTCGGTCAGTCTCTCTTTTTGGAAACAGCAAGGATAGAATCACCAGTCTAGGTAAGAAATAATAGCTTGCTGATATGGGTTATGGTATGGTATGATATGGGATATGATGGGTGCGAAAGAATATAAATTTCAGAAGCTAAATCAAAAGTATATAATGGTTGAGCTAGGAAAACAATTAATAAAATATAAATTCAATGTTCATCATCTTTAACTATACTAGGGTTTCCCAAACCTTTTCTTCAATGGAACACTTTGCAAATCGGGAAATTTTAACGAAACACTTGGCTTATTGTTTAGGTTGGGTAATTCATAAAAGTATAAATACAAAAAAAAATGTTAATAAAACACTTATTATTTTTACATGGTATGGTGTCGAGTTTGTTCTTGCACTTTGACTTTGTTGGAGCATAAAAAAGAAATCGTGCTTTGCATAAATAGGTTGTATAAAACGGAAGTAAAACAATAATAACTTAATAGGGTAAAATATCAAGGTATTTCAGTTCTACAGTGTTTTAAAAAGTTAAAGGTTGATAGCTATTTCGGCTAATTAAACGTACATTTACTCAGCTATATATACTGTCTAAGAAGAGATACACAATGCATCATATTATTCACTCTAACATACTAATTCAAATTCTAATTACAATATTCTTAGACAGTATATATAGCTGAGTAAATGTACGTTTAAAGCATAGTTCTGACGATGGCGTAAGCCATCAACCTTTAACTTTTTAAAAAACTGTAGAACTGAAATACCTTGATATTTTACCCTATTAAAATGGAGTTCTACCAAGTAAATGCAAATCAATAAACAATAATAACTTGTTTCAGCATATTGGAAGATTCTTCTGACAAACTGAATTATTTAATGTACTGGCAGCACAACAAAAATTTGACTGTTCTTCTGCGCTACTTGCAAACTGGTTTTGGCAAAAACCGGTTGGAATGTTGGTTTTGACGTTTGCGCATAAGAGCAGAGCTAATGAGGATGTTCAAGTGAACAAAATTGAATGCTCGTGTATAATAGCCGGTATACATCTCAGTGGCGGTTCTACGTGCTGCGCTAGGTGGGCTTAGCCCGACCTGCATTTTTCACCTAAAATGTGTAGAAAAGAAAAATTTAGATGGCTGAATAAAAATGCAATTATTGCGCTAAACAAAATAAATACATTTCTAAACGTAACAAACCTTTCCCAAATTTATACAATATATTTGTTTTGATTTTCCTCTGACAATATAAAGCAATGCTATGTCTACTTTCTTGATTGTGTTTTGTATTACGAATTTAAACCGAGCCGGCATAAAAAAAGCAAGATTCCTATTGATACTTCATACAGAACAGGCAACTTGATGTCAGTCTGGCAATACCTACATATTAATAACAATAAAAGCTCGGACTATTTTGAAATTAGACCAAGCTAAGACAAATGCTTTTTTGCAACATTCTGTTTACATTGGGGCGCAATCAAGCACGATTAGAAAACGTATGTATTTTATAACCATTGGCCATACGGAAACGTCATCCAATCATACACGACTGCGCCTTGGTATACAGCCTGCAGTCATGTCGTCAGATGGGCTAATTCAAACTAGCCCAAAAATAAAAAATCACTCGTACCAATCCCTGTTCATTATAAAAAATAATTGACAGAGTTTGTTGTATTGTATGAAACAAAACAGTTGAAAGAGTTGAATTTGAGGTCCAGTTTTTACTATTCTATTATTTCACACTTACATTAGCTTTGATTTTATTATATAATAATTTATGCTTTGCAGTAGTGTCGTAGTATTTGTTAATTTGCTTGTAGATTAATGTATAAGGTGAAATGGAAACATGCACAATTTCGTAAATAGTATACAATACTAAAGTTTTCTCTATCCCACCCAAGACTTTAGATCACGAACCGCTACTGATACATATATGTTTAGGAACCTGTTAGCGCTCAAACTGTGACGTGCTTTGCGAACACGGCTGCTCTGCAGTTTTCGCTTGAACGAAGCGAACATTATTATTGTTAGTCTGGAACGTGAACACGACATACACACTGCAAACCTAGTTCATTAACGTAACTCTTTACAAAAAATTGACAGCCTTCACATCACCTTCTGAGGTTCACAAACTCCACACACTAGAGCAGAACATATCCGCTAACAACTTTTGCTAACATAGGTGGATATGCGCCATAGCATGCTACAGTGCAATATAATCTCATTAATAAGATTTTTATTTAATCGTTTCTATTTTCAATGGGAAGTATTTTTTTAATCTTGTCAGCTCCTATTGGGAGCAGATAATTTTTCTACTAGAAACAGATTTCATTCAGTCACTCAACCTCTTTTTAGAGAGAAAAGATAGAAGGATAGAAGGATGGAAGGATAGGGCTAAGACAAGACAGTAGTTGGCCAGTCGCTAATAGTATCTTTATGTTGCAAACTGTGGCGGCTTGTGAGTCGCATTTGGCACTTCAGACATCATCACTTGAACTTATCACATTTTTTACCCTAAAAACCATCTATTTATGGCTCTCTTATACTTTTGTTCTCCTGTTTCCTTGAAAACTTGGGTCTCTCTCTTAAAAGTCTGTCGACCCCTGCCTTAGTCCTTTACCACGCTGCAATCGATTATGTGGAATATAACAAATCTGTACGAAGACCAAACATGCACTGTTTTTAGGGAAAACAGGACGCTGAAACACAAGGGCCAAAGACTAACCTCCCGTTCAGATTCGGAGAGATCAATGAGATGCCTCGGCAGAAGGAGCAGTAGAGCGCCCGCTTTCGACCTCATTTGCAGGAACCGGTCGACGGTGAGGTCCTGCAAGCGGGCCACTACGCAGTGACGGGAGGTTCCCCATCCGGTCAACGAACGGGCCTCCAGGTTCACTGACGCGCTTCTGCAACCTAATTCGGAAAAAAAGATACATATAGCGCAAGAGGGAATCAGACAATTTAAATCGATACAAGCATATCACGCCGTCTAGCGATCTGACGGTTCGATGTGATCATTTAAAAATATTATTAAAAAAAAACATTTGGCCGGGAATCGAACCCTGGACCTGGTCGGCGGATAACGAAAGTCGAACATGTGAAAGGGTCGTACCGCGGATAGGGGCAATGCCGCCAGAACGACCGTCACAGTGGAGATTCCGTTTCTAACCTACAATCCACTCCGATTAGGTTTAATTTTATCACGACCGAAAGCATTATGCGGATTTTAGAAATCCGCAATTGATGTATAGAAAGTTGAATGTTGATATATTACCGTGAGCCACTCCGTGCAGGTCATACTGCTGCATTCGATATACAGGGAATTCATGAGAGGCGGCGACAGGATTTATGGGCGAGATTATGATAAATAGCGGAAGCGCCACTAACAGGTAATAGGGTAAGAAACCGCGAAAAAATTCAGCGAAGCTGTCAGCCTCCTCCAGCCACATTTTTAGTCAAGATTTTTCAAATATTAATATAAGAAGCGCGACCGCGAACGAACGGAACAAACGCTCACTAATTTTATAATTCTGCTCAGATGACTGTAGTCATAGATAATATACTAGACTGTAGTGTTGTCTCTGGATGACTGTCAAACACGGGTAGACAGCTGGCTAAATTAATTTTCCTAATATAAATGTTGTCAATATCTCATAATAATTTGCTTATTTTAACCAGTTAAACGCTAACGACCCACCGGTGGGTCGCATACCTACTAACCCCACACGCTATAGTCCCACCGGTGTGTTCTCATTATTACGGCGTCAATAAATATTTTTTTCAGCTCGCGTCATTGAATAAGGGTCCGACATCTCTTAACCACTCACAAAATGAATATAAAGTTTTCGTTTTGACATTTTTCGTAAGAGAAATTCAACAAAAAGTGAATAGAGGTCGTAAGGGCTGTCACAACTTTTGATAAATAATCATAACATATGCGTAAATATTATTTTGCATATGTATAGGTTTCAAAACAATTGAATAAATATAAATTATTCTTAAATTCTTAAGAAAAAAATCGTACAGGTGGCAGGGGTTGTCGAATTGCTGATGCCTTTGTACAAATACGTCAATATTTCTTCATGGTAAAACAGTCGACGGTAGAAAATCATCTAGCTAAGCGGCGTTTTGAACATACATTGACAACATTGATTTATATGACTAATCCTACAATCTCCGCCCCCTGCAGGGGCGGTAGTCTGAGATGCAAGCATCACAAAAAAAAAATGGTAGGTAACATGATACTTTTTTGCCGTTTTCTGTAAAGGTTAAATCGGGTCAGGGCACACATGTGTTTTTTTGATGTTATATTATGAGAAATGTTATTTACATGTAGTTAATGCTTTCAACATGTTCCGATATTTATCCCAATATTCTAAATGCATTTTTATAACATTTACCCTCAGTCATAAGAAAACAATCACTCGTAAGCGTAAGTCTGTCGCATTACATTCCCGTATTGGAGCAAACACACACTTTATGGATTTTTTGCCCACTTCCACCTCTGAGCTATCTACTTTTGCTAGAAATATAAATAAAAAGCGTTGTGTGGTATGTGCTGCTTCAAAAAAAAGAACATCTACTAAATTCTTTTGTAAACAATGTGATGTGTCCTTATGTGCAGTGCCGTGTTTTGAAACATACCACACAAAAATTATTTTTTAATATATCTCGTACGTTATATGAACACCATAAAACACTTTTGTGAACATATTTTTATTTATCATGTCAATAATTTTATAAAATTCTTTTTTGTGACAACCCTAGCATCATTTAATTTCTAATTGTGTGAACTATTCGAGACTTGTGGGATATAATATCTTATTTTTTGCATTAAACTTTATTGTTCTAAAATTAATTCTAAAACGGTATTTATTATAAATTGTGTGTGACAACCCTAATTGAGGAATCGTTTATACGCGCTACAAGCCTTGTGGTATGGTTAATTACATGGCATTACTTTTATTCGGGACAGAGAACATTTAAAGCCATAAATCACGTGAATAGTTCCAATGTGTTGCCCTTTTTTAGTTTTTAGAAAATTGCTAGCGTACAGGACAAAAAAACCATATTTTTTCGTAGCTGTTAACGGGTTAATGGCAGTTACACCAAAAATTAAATTTTAGTTTTTTTGGGTGTCCCTTACAACAGCACTACGCTTTCTAAACAAAGTCTGGGTGCGTTAATTTATTTTAATATTTTAATACCATCTACCCGCAGTTGTCCAATTTCTGCACCAACAAGTTATCAGCAAAATTTTCTTCCAACACATAGTTACGGAAATCATTTTTTTATTTACTTCCCAATGTGCTTTAAAACGAGAAAGAACACCTTGTGAAAACCGGGGCTGTGGAGTAGGACTCAAAAAAAACTTGTGTATTCAAATTGCTATGGTAAAAAATGACGCCACTGCACACTAATAAGCCTAAAGAAACAATTAAAATTGTATTTTAAGAGAATGAATGTCAGTAAAATATGTAATACCTACCACCACACCAAGAGAAATTCCAGCACTTCTCGATCTAATTTTTTTTTTTTTTTACTTCATTTTAAGCATATATTTACTTCATACAGCATGTAGTTATGCACATACAATACATATGCCAAGAGTATTCAAAATTTACTTTGGTGGATTTTCCTGGTTTAGTAAGATAGGGGAAAAAAGGATACGGGGTCATTTACCGAAAATATAATTTAATATGTAAATGCTATAGATATGGAAAAGAAACCTGCAAAAAATGTACATATATTTATAAAATAAAATTCTCATTTGTACTCATTCCATTTTTATTGAATAAGATCAGGACCGGTTTCATGTGTAATGTTTCAATGTTTATAGAATGAAATAAATAACACTGTATTCTCTTATCAGTTGATAATGCTCGGTCTTAATCTTATTTAATAAAAGTGGTACAAATGAGTATTTTATTTTTTGATGCTTTCCACCAAGTATTCACAGTGGACACCCTAAAAGTGTACATATGTAACCGATGCAATGTGATAAACAATTGGGAACACAATAAACGAATAAATAAATACATGTTGAATTAGGAGTGTTCAATAAATACGGTTCTCTTTTATTTAGTATTTAAAAATACAATTTTTACAAAAATATTCTACAGCAAACAGTTTCACCATTCACGAAAGTATTGTTATAACATTTAAGCTGATATTCTGTATATGCAGTCGTCTCGAGTAGTTTTTTATCGGCGAGCTCGCAATCGAATAAGGACACAAATCGAAGAACAACTTCAGACATTGCAAAAACGTCATGAATTCAATATCTACTGAGAAAAATCCACTCTATGTCCACGTATTTATAACTTTCTGTACAAAATTATTATTGACATTTCCACTAAGCTTCATCGTTATAAACTGCACTGCATCACAGTATACTAATTATTTAATTATTTTTAGGATTGACAAAGTAAGTTGTCGAATGAGGAGTATTCATAGCAGCCTAAGATTGATAATTGAAATCTATCACGACTATTCTTTGATTCCAATTTGACTGAAATTATTATTCTATTATAAATTTTCATTAAATAAAAATGTTAATATACATTTTGCTTGAATGTATTAAAAAACAATGCCCATTAGATTTTACAGTCGAGGGTGTAGTGTACGGTGAAGAAAATGCATCGCTGACAATTCAGAGGCCATATTGATGAGGTTTGCAAAAATTGTTACCCCCCAACTATCATTACAGTAATAACTCAATTTTAAATACTTTGAATTTAATGAACAACTTACCGTTTAAATGTAAAAAAAAAACAGGTTTACAAGGTTTAATAATCTCACGCACATGTAGCTAACAGTTTTAAGGTGTTCCCCATAAGCGCACGAGGCTCGGCGCTCGGGGCCTCTATATCTTAGGGGCCTCAAAAATAATTTATATTTAATCCACATAGTTTTATTCAGTTTACAAGATTTATTTTATATTTACATGGAATTCTTGAAACAACAGTTTTTAGTTAATAATCAAATCAATGTTTTCCAATGTACGTCCTTCATTGAAACAACTTAGGCAGTAGATAATAATGAGGTATCTATGAATAGAAATGATAACAAATAGAGAAGAATTCATCTGACGACTAATATACGTAATATGAAAATCTCAAGTAAATTTTTCATTATCCTAAAATGAAATCCACCTTCAGATTATATTGTGCCCGGCGCCACCCGAATGCTTAACCGCCACTGATTACCGTTAAGAATTGACAGTGAACACCTTAAAAGTGATGTTGAATAAGTTCATTTACACTTTTAACTGTGTGTTTAAGGATACACTTAAAATAATAAAAATATAAAAAAAATAATAAAATAAGATAAATTAAGATATACAAAAATAACTCATTACTCAATGAGTGAAGAGAAACACAAAAGTTGCAGCGGCGAGGGTCTGCGCCACACTTAAGCGAGTAATATAACAGAAAAAGCAAATCGCATAGTACATATCCATTTATGGAAAATTTAAGAGCTGTGTTTACAATTAATGTACTGTGCGTTCGGATATTTATTATGTAAATAGACTTTTGACTTTGACATTAAAAGACACTATCTCCCGACTGCAGTAGTCTGTCATTTATATAAAGATTTTACTGTACTATAGGACATCATTCTGACCCCGAGCGTTGCCAACGTTATGATCGTGCAGGACGTACGGTCGCTCTGAAAATGCCGGCGGCAAACTTAAAGATATGAGGGAAAAGTTGACAATGTTAAACTATAATATATATTTTTTTCTCATCTTCTTATTTAATATGCACAGTTATAATACATTTTAGGTTTATTTTACAAGTTGAATAATATTAAAGGTGACTTAAAATAAAAGCATATTTTAAAAATGCTGAAAAAATCTATCACAAAATATAAATCACAAAATTATAAGGTAATTTCGCTCCCAAATGCACCATGACAATGGAAAGCAAAAAAACATTTGAATTATCAATTAATACATAATTTTTTTGGCTTTTACGGTTTGCATTCACAAAATTATAACTTTAGAAACAGCAGGAAAACACGGTCTCTCCCTAAAATAATAATTTTAAAAATAAAACAAAAAATAATTTCCCTTCTAAGAGCGATCGAATCAAGGCCACAGTTAGAGTCTGGCAAATACGGCGATCGCCATGGGCGAGGAGGCGCTGGAGGTGCACAGGGGATGCCAAAATGATATCAGGAATTTTTCCGAAAATACGAAATACCGAAATTTCAGTGCAAAATCTACCCTTCGCCCTAGCTGCGGCCCTGGATCGAATCACTCAAATAACAAATCGTTTTAAATAGAAGGAAATTGAAAACACAACAATGCGAGAACACCTCTGGTTCACATGTTGCACATCAGATAGACGAGACCAAATTGAAAATCTCAATCGATTTCATTGCTAGCTCACTCGCGCGGTACACGTTCCAATTTCAAAAATCTTGTAATTACTATTACCTTATTGACTAAAATAATTGACAGACGAGTGTATTTTTCCAAATAAATACCGCAATAGTGGTTACATTATTTTGGAAATAGTTTAACCGCAGACAGTGACAATTATTGGACTGTAATGAAGAATATAATTAGAATATGTATTATCAAATTCAGTCGTTACAATCTTGCATTGTCATTCTGTCAACGATTAATTCATTGAGCCCTGATGGTGCTAAATCACAGGCAATGTCAAATACGTCAAAAATACATTCAGTGAATGCACACCGGAGAGTATTTACAGTTTTTGAATTTGTATAAAAATTATAAATACGAATTTGAGAAACAAATCGGAGCAATACATTATTTCAAAAACAATTCAGGACACAGCGGGTAAGCGGTGAAGGGTGTTATTTATTTGTCAATTATTTGCTTATTATACTTATAGATAAAGTGAGAATTTAAACGTGCGTCCGCCCGTCTATTTTGTATGAATGTCCTGCCGTTGAAAATTTACTCTCAGTGCCCAGCGATAGCTGTCAGTGGTTACAGGCACTAGGTGTGATGAAAAAAACCAATTAAGTAAAAGGTATTTAAATATGATGCGATGCAAAATGAACAGCTTACAATTGAAATCCTTCAGTACTCGAGGTGCTTGCTGGGGTAAAAAGGAATCACTTCACCGAAGATTAAAAATTTGGAATGTCAGCGGGATAAGATTCTTTTCGAAGCGTCAGACAAACAGGGTGCGGACGCATCGCGAGTCTTATAACTAGGATCAAATAATTGACCGATTTATTTGAGAATTTTTCAATAGTAAAAATAAAAAAAATAATCAAGGGTTATCACAGTTTTCTAGTAAAATTAGATGAAGTATAATTGACCGCCGCCTCGTGCGAACCGAGTCGGGAGATTCGAATTCGGCATCTCTCCCTCGTTTCAGCAGACGACAGATTACACTCTGTCCGGGAGTCGCCCGATGCTAACGGGCGGCGATAAATACATATATTATTTGGAAAGATTCACACTTCACGCGGGTCACCGCCCTCGGTTAATCCTTTGGTGTCTATCACGAATAAACTTACGGCTCCCGCCGAAAATAAATATTTTGTTTCTTATGAATAGAACAGAATCAATTGCGATTCGCTCGACAGCGTATCCCGGTTAACTGGCAGAGGAATGAGAGCAAAACTTTATGAAAATATACACGATTGCTCAGAAAAATAATTTTAAAACAGAAGACAATACTGAATACTAGTTAAGCGGGTCAGATGAACCCGAATCTCGAAATATATCGGGTGCGGGAATCTCAATCCGTCATTTTGTGGATTTTGATTGTTGACCGGAAAACTTTTATACCTTTTTTGCTAGGGCCTATTGCGTAAGCTTTTCGACCTCTTCTTATCTGAAAACAGACATCTATTTATATATGTATTTGATAGGTTTCTTGGAGTACATATGCATGCTCTACTACCAAATTACTCTCAAACCAAAACATAGCTTTAGAAAAAAGAGACAATTAATTGTTCTTCAGCATATCATTTTCCCACGTCGCTTGTCGAGATCTCACTTTTTTCATGTTAACTCAATCAATCATATCTTCGGCCACAGTCATATTTATAGTATTTTAATCTCGAAAATTACAGCTAAACTCTTTACAGTCGATCCGTGTCGGAGTTTGAGGAAGGACGGATCAAGATGCCTGCGACCCCTCTGCAAACTTAAGAGATAACCAAACACAGTGCATTCTTTGCAGATAATATTTTTCTCCATTCAAGTACGAGTTGTCGTCAATTATTTTGTAAATTACATGTAAATGTGGCTGCGATGGGCGAATCCTGCAGCGGACGGTCGACATTCGGAGAATTACTGCAGCGTGAAGTTGTGGTGACGACCGTATCCCACGGTTGGCCCTCCAATATCCAGGGAGCGCGAGGAGGCCACACTGTCCGGGCTCTGGAGTGATGTCGTCCCCGGCGGGTTGATGGGTGTGGTGCCTCCCGTCTCGAACACTGTGCTGTCGTAAACGCTGTTGCTCTGCTAAAATCATTCAAGGATAACAAGAATCGATAGATATGGGCGGAAGTTTGGGTAAATTTTAAATTTTTCTTTCACAGTCGTGAATGAGAAACAAAGTAAAAATAGAAATTCGGCATCGAAAAGGTTCTCACTTGATAAATGTAATCAGAATCTGTCTTAAGTGAGCTGAAACTCTGCTGGTGCGGCAATGACACCTGATCATCTTCCGCGGCTTCGTCCATCTGAGCTTTGTACGAAAACATTATGCTCGGCTGCGATACGCTGCAATTTAAAAATAAACTTTTAGACACACCATTATTATTGTCAGATATGACACTGCACAACCGCACTGCGCTCATTTTAACATCACCGTGCACACTTCTTTGAAGATCTATTCATTCCAATTGAGAAAATGGTTGATAATTTATTTTTTGCTATATGTGGATACATACAGTCGAACTCGGTTATTGCGATCAAGGAAATAGCCACATCTCGGATGTAATGAGGAAACATTCATTGACATTTAGTTTATGGTTTTCTCCATAAATTTATTCACTTTCAAGTTTTCACAAGCTACTTCTCGGGCATACCGAGCAAAAATATCATCAATGAGAGTGAAAACAATGAAACAAGCATTATTTTAAATTTTATAAGAAAAGTGGAGTGTGTAAATAAATTCTAATTGGATATTTTTGTTTTGATTGCGACTTCGTATTGCGACCGCTCCAGATACTTCACGTGATGGGTATGTTTGTAAGCATTTAAAAATACCTATTCCCTGTGTAATGCTTATAACGAGCAAATTCAGTCGGTCCCATCTTCCTCATAATAACCAAGTCCGACAGTATATATAATTATGAGAGGAAGTGAACCTGAAAAATTCACTGAGGAACGTATGGTAGACGAGAGGCGTGAAGAGAGTGAAGTAGAGGCAAGCCGTGACGTCTACCATGCACAGTCCCACATCCACTCCCCAGTTCATCATTCCCGCACCCACCGCCTGTGTCCCGTCCAGCAGTACCAACAGCAGGATGTAAATGTAGAAAGAGAGTTTAGCTAAAAAATATTGTTGAAAAAAGTTAGCTTATAAATATAATTTTGTGTTTAGAGAATTGACAATTGAGGCTTCAATCATAAGAAGATGAAAATTGTGTTCTTTCTGATGTGACAATTTGTGAAACTTTCGAGAAATAAAAATCATTCATATATGGTTTCCAAAGATTTAGATTTGATTAGATTTTTGAACGCAGCATTGGAAACGATAGCAAGATGATGATAAGATAATAAAATATTGGTTTAAAAAATCAGCAAAACTGTTTAAAGTATTATGTAAATTTTATTTTCTGAACTAATTCTAAATTTGAAAATGAAAACAAATTCTCACTGGGTAGAGCTAATCTCTCTCGTAATCTGGTCCACGGAAGAAGCAGTATGCAGAGATATACAACGGTGAAAAGAGAGGAGGAGCAGAACCAGAACAGCATTCCTCCGTGGCCGAAGAGATCGAAGTCTCTCGAGTCGATGTGGAAGCTGTCATCGGGGAAGACAATTTCCAGAGTGCCCTGAGTCAGGGTGAAAGCCAGGGCGATCAGAGAAGTGACCGCCAGGACGTGACGAATGCTGCTTCTGCTGTCTAAGTGACCTAAAACAGAGACGTTTGTGTCAAATTTGAGATGTCATATTTTAACCATTTAGCTGCCGTAGAAAAAAGTACGTTTGTACCTAGCGCGCCAGCTATAATTTGCAATTATTAATTTAATTAGTTATTGACGAGGTAACTCGCCTTCGGCATGTTGAACAATGAAAATTATACGAGATATCTCATCTGTGGCAGCCATCCAGTTAACCCTTTGAGAATGAGTTTTGTTCCTAATAAATTTAGCTAACAGAATAGAATAGTAAAGTAGTCAAGTAGTGTAGAATAGAGTGCAGAATATTTTATCTGAAATAAGTTTTCAATTCCAATTCAGAACTAGATCTGTACCGAGTTCATGCAGGCGTGTAATACTATTGACATCAAGAATTGTGATTTATAAAAGTTTTTTATAAATGTTTGTATGACTGATTGAAAATGTACAAAAGATTTTTTTAGCAATGATTAAATCTGTCAAAAATGTTTCTCACCGAAAGCCAATCCAAATATGACAACGCTCATTTCAGTGGCGAGCAAAAAAAAGCGCACTGTAATCCACAGTATCTTGTCTGCTAGACCGCCCAGGGGCAAGGCTGCGTTCACGGTCATGGACACGGCACATCGTATCACACTAATGATGATATTTCCCCACACCAGTCCATAGAATGTGAGGAATATGGGACTACTGGTGGCCCGCAACTTCAGCTGCGCTCTGTTGAAGCGCACCGCCAGGAACAGTAGAAACAGAATATTTGGAATCACTATCACCAGATCCCATATTCGAACTCTGAAATATATCCGGGAGCAGTATGGATGTATATGTATACAAATTGGTTACATACATTTAAAACATTTAAATATAATAAGTTATAATAAGTTTTTGAACGTCAATCTTTGGTGGAATGATATGCAGTAGAATCAAAGCTAATTGGGGATTAAGGTAGTCCAAATAATGAGAAATCCAGATAGTCGAAAACATATCTTTGACAGATGCCACGTCATAATGTCATTGATTACAAAAAAAATGTCATGTTTCTTTGGCAATCAGAAAAAAATTGACAGATTAAATAAAACAATTATGTAGGGTGATTTCAATATATTTGATTCAATATTCTACAGTTTGAATTGACTGCAGATTGAATTGTATTTGCATTTAATCATTAGTATGTTTTTACACAATATTTTAACAAAACCCTGTACTAGGTGAAAAATATAACTAGGTGAGGGTATGAATGACAGGTGAATTTACAACGATGACGACTACAAAAATGTCAATTCAGTGCACTTGACAAAATTATATTGTATTGATCTATCACAAAACCGTAAATTAAAGCGTTCCTCGTTGAGAAATGTAATTCCGAAGGTCATTCGATTTATTGCAGCCCTCGTTGCGGATAGCTTTATGCTATTTGGGTGCGTACAGATTTAAAAATGGTTATCCAATGCAGTTTTTTTAATAAAATTACAAGTAACCTACTAGAAGTTAAAGATTCTTTATTTTGTCGGCAGATAAATAGTTCACTGTTTATGGATTTATTCATTAGTTCCGTTTCAACTTCTTTTGCGTGCAGTAAAGCAGACCAATACAATTTTGAACCTTTGAAAAAATACAGACTACTTAGCGAAAATATCCCGCATAATCTGCAGAAGGTGTAAAAGATTAACATGTTCTTTGCTTTCCCAACCATAAATGTTGATAATAATAATATATTGAATTTTTTTATTTATATAAATATATATTTTCATATTTTTTTATATAATTGAGTAATGATACATTTTTTTTGGTTTCTGACATACTTGGTGTAAACTTTGACGATGCAGCGTGGTTTTAAAATTCATTTCATGTCTTTTTTGGTTAACTTTTTTTGCAATAAAACATTTACATTTTTAGAAATTTTTGTTAAAAAAAAATCACATTGATACGTGAAAACAACATATTTACGCATCGACAGACATTGCTGTTGAATTTCGTTTTACTAACAGAGTTTGGTCCTGTGAATAAGGTTACAAATATGCTCATCTATCTATATATATAAAACAAAGTGGGGTTATTTACACCACGTATATCTCGAGAATTAATGCACGGATTTCAATGATCTTTGATTTATTAAATTCATGTCTGCCTAGAATGGCAGATTAAGCATTAAAACATCGGAAAAATATAACGGGAAAGAAATTATAAAGAAAATAATATTCTCGTACAGAACAAGATTTTCAAATGACGAACAGCTTCAAATAATGACATGTTGTTTTATGCTAGGTTCAGGTAGATGACACTAGATGGCACTGTATTTATACGATTGACTTTTAAATAATTTTAAATTTAGAGTATGGATAAGAATAAAAAATCGATGATATGAAATGAAAACGAAAGAAAATCGGATAATATTGAAATGAGGTTATGTTTATAATTAGGTATGATACATTTTTTGACAACAATATTACGATGTTTGCTCAAACGTTGGTCTACTCTGAGATGCCACGTTATTACACCTCGACGCTACATCGAAGACATTTTAACGTCGAAAGCAAGGCGATGCGGTTCCTGATCACCCGAATGACTACTGATGCTCTTGGTTGCATTTACACAGTTCATCTGAAAAATGACGAATGCTTCTACTTGCTTGTCAACAGCTCAATTTGCTTGAAAATGATACTTATTGGGACATGACAATCGCTGAAGAAATTGTTTCTGAATCTCCAAGTCAAATACGCACATTATTTTCTATCATTATTTTGACATGCTTCCCATCGAATCCATTTGAACTGTGGAACAAGTACAAGGATGACATGTCGGAAGACATTTTACATCGAATTCATGTCAGTTCAGGGAATCCCGACCTCGAGGTGAATGAAGAGATACATAACCAGGCTTTGCTTTAGATCGAAGACATGTGTTAACTCATGTGCGGCAGTTTGTTAGTCGAGTTAGGAATGCCAACGCCAGATCGTGGAATGAACGACGCTTTCAATTGAGAATTGGAACGTGAACGTGAATATGATCGAAATGCATTGAACCAATCAGTTCAAATGAATGTACCACTGTTGAACCCACAACAGAAGGAAGTGTACGATACGTTAATGAATGCAATTGATGATGGAAATGGTGGCTTATTTTTCCTCGATGCGCCCGGTGGAACTGGGAAGATATTCCTCATGTCACTAATTATGGCGATTGTTCGTGCGAGATCCGAAATTGCTGTAGCAGTTTCTTCTTCTGGAATAGCGGCCACGTTGATAGAAGGATGGCGAACGGCTTATTCAGTGTTGAAATTGCCGTTTAACCTTTAAACGACTGAAAAACTGACATGCAAGATTGCGAAACACTCAGCAATGACCAAAGTTTTGGTAGCAAGTAAAATCATCACCTGGGATGAATGCACAATGACGCACAAACGCGCATTGGAAGAACTCAATCAAACTATAAAAGATTTGTGCAATGACTCAAGATGTTTTGGAGGCGCATTGATTCTACTATCTGGCGATTTCCTCCAAACACTACAAGTCATTCCAAGATCGACCACTGCTGATGAAATAAACACTGACCTCAAATCATCGACTCTGTGGCGCTATGTGAAGAAACTTCAGCTGACGAAAAGCATGCGAGTTGCATTTCTAAACGATCCATCTGCCGAAGATTTCTCCAAGCAATTGCTGACTATCCGTAACGGCCGTGTTCCTGTCGACGAATCGAATGGATTGATTTCGTTTCCGCCGAATTTTTGCAATTGCGTCTCATCGAAGGACGACCTCATCAACAAAGTGTTCCCGAACATCATTGCTAATCACAAACATCACAATTGGTTGAGTGAACGAGCAATTCTTGCAGCAAATAACAAAGATGTGGATCAATTCAACTTCACAATTCAAAATCAAATCGTTGGTCCACTGCATTACTTTAAATCTATCGACTGTGCCACGTGAATTACATTATTTCAATGTAATTAAAATACTTTTCATTTTGAATTTTGCACATTTATTGAACTTAATTCATTTTGACTATTCATTTAAACTGAATTTAATTCAGCCAATAAATTAACACAATATTTATTGATTCTGAGGCGGTACGAAGTTGGTCGGGTCAGCTAGTACTTAATAAATAAATATTATAATATTGACGAATCTACCAAAACAAATGTTTTTTACTCCGTCAATTGCACTAACCCAAGATGGAGATGGATTGCAAAATTAGTGGTTCTCATTTTTAAATGAAATTAGTTAAATAACTCACCGAGTAATCTCACCCATACTAAGGTAATGATTTATAAAAAGAATAAAATAAAACTGACCAACTAACAATTACATGAAAATAAGTATGGATATTCAATGGGTATTATGTGAAAGATTAGAGTAAAAGTAGAGAGTTTGAAAATGTGTGTAATGAAGTTACCTCGAATTTGATATTTCCACATATAGAATATGTTTACAGAATGACTCTTCGTCAGTTGGGGGAAGTATAGATGCATTTCCACTCCAATCGGAGCCGATCGCCGTCGCACTTCTTCCCAGCATCTTTTCCGTCATTGGTTTACCTGCGATTCACATAATAAATTATCCAAAAGATTGCACATGTTCAACTTCCAATCAATGTTTCATGTACAACAGGATTACTAGAAATATTTATAATAATTATAATACATCAGTTGAAAGGCAATCTCACCGTTGATTCCGTGATGCATAATAAAAACATATTCTACAGTAAGAAATCTATATGACAGTAAGGTTTTACAATAACATGTCTTAAAGACGCAGTATACAATGATCGAGTCAGGATGTAAAATAATAATTAGAAGTATAAATCAATAAAATATTATTATTAGTAGACACTTAAAATATACGATAACATTGTCAGCTGCGAAATAACGAGGAAAAATCATCAAAATAATACAATACCTCATAAATTTAAAACAGCATAGCGAACGTTTATTTTTCGGATTCGATCATTTCATTTCTGTAAATCATTATATGGTACACCTTAATAGCGCATCTATAATTATGTTGAAAATATATCGCCAGAGTGACTCAATTAAGAGGTGCTGTTTCACTATTTTAATAATTGTGTCACAGATTGCTTTAAACGTCAAATGCAAGGCTGCCAGACTACAAAAATATTTTGTACTACCATAAACTATTTTTAAAAAAAGTATACCGTAGTATGGTCAGTTTTTATTTGTGAAAATAAAGTAGCTGCAACCAAAAACGATAACGACAATACAGCACGTAAAAGCGCGCTTTTCAAAACATATATTTATATATATTGTAGCTATCAAAATATGATCGCAAATTGGCCAACCGATCCTCTGTTAAATAAATAAAGCACAGAATAAAATTGTATATAAAAAAATGTGGATGAAATACGCTTATGGCTTTTTGTATTTGATAAACTTTTGTTTAGGTTGAGTATCATACCGAAGTATATAATTTTCCAATATGTGGGTACAAAATGAATGGAAAAAATAATGCAATTTAGATAAGCAATAAGTAAAAAAATAAAGTCACCAATGAAAGAAAAGCATATAAAATATTGGTATAAAAAGTATATTGCCATAAAGAAAGATAACGTAGCTTTGTTTGTTATTACAATGTCAAAGTGTTTTAACTTGCGTAGGAGTAAAATGTAAATTTTGAAACGAAAAAAAAAGTTTGTTTTAAAGCACATAAGTTTGTAGTGTTTATTCTGTCAAACGGGGAAAATGTCTTAAGGTTAACGCACACGCGGCCACCAAAGGTGACCATTATGGATGACCACTAAAGGTCGCGTTTTGGTCAGTTGTATCATGGCCCCTTATAAGGATGTAGGACCTACATCCTTATACCATTACCACCTACATTGTAGGTGGTAATGGTTGTATACAATTAAAAACGCGACCTGGCTTTTGAAACTAACCCGACCACTGGGCGTTTCGTATTCATTGAAACATTGTATGTATTCATGTTGTATGTATAGGGTTATTGCTTTTTTTTATGCCAGCTCGGTTTAAAATTGTAATACAAAACACAATCGAGAGTAATATTGTAGGTAGACATAGCGTCTTATATTGACAGAGGAAAATCGAAACAAATATATTGTATAAATTTGGGAAAGGTTAGTATTTATTGTGTTCAGCGGTAGAATTGCTGTTCATTTTTATTCAGCCATCTGAAGTTTTTTTTCTACACATTTTAGGTGAAAAATTCAGGTCGGACTAAGCCCATTTAGCCCAGTACGTAGAACCGCCACTATTGAAACCCATTTGAAAAATTGTACCGTAGCTGAATGCGGCCACTAGTGAAGATAAATACACCCGATCCTTTTTTCCGCGACACATTGCTTCCAGAAATTAATGGGTATAAAAAATCGCGTAAACTTAACTTTCATTTTTTTTTCCAAAAATCAAAATATCGTGTGAAGAAGTATCTAAAATGTATGAAAAACTGAAATTTGCTCTTCAAATTCTTTCAAATTTTATTTTTTTAAATTACTTAGGCTATTTTTTGTATTAGTACAGTGATTGACAAAGTAGCCGTCCGGGAGAGAATTTCGTTGTTCCGCAGAGAAATTTGAAACAATTTTTAATTTTTCTGTTTTTACATTTTTTTGTATTATTAATTGAGCTTTGATAAATTGGATTTAATCAAGGCTGTGAACTCGTGTAAAAAAGACGACTCCGACTCCGAAGAATTTTTTCAATCATGTCATTCTAACTTATATATACAGTCAATTCTTCTATAGCGTCGCGATAGTGACTACCATTACCGCCTACATCCTGTATAGCCTATATAGGCTATATAGGGGGCTATGGAACTACACTATATCAAAAGCGCTATAGAGATGTTGGCACCGCAAACGCGAGTAACGTATACGCGCGACGGAGCCAGAGATAACTAGACGGAGCATTGACGATTTCGTATTTTGTCCGGCCGGTGATGTCACGCGTAATAGCAAACCTAGGGTAAGTCAACGCAGCAATTTTTTAGCTAATTTTTAAAAATCAGTTGGCATATGATGAATAAATAATAAAAATATAAATTATAAAACTTTTTCGGGAATATGTTTCATTTTAGGATACATATCTTTTCCGGTTCTAAGCTCAAGAAATGCGACCCCAATACCCCCATTTTCTTAAATATCTATTTTAATATGGGTGATACAATGTTTATAATTAGGGTATTCTTATATCATAGTTTTTTGGACCTTTTGTAGTTTACTGCATAGTATAACTGCGCTGAACGCGTCAGTTGCAAATTTATATTTGTATTGGAATGACGTCTTTTTTACGCGCAACTTAAAATATGATTATTTATTAAAAAACACCACGGATTTTTATAAAAAAATGTATGAGGAATGATGCAGAGAGATATTTTAAAGCCCTAAGACTATTTTTTTTTGAAATTCATAAGAGTAAGGCCAATAATGAGGAAACCACTGGGGTCCCTAAACGACCCCCATCGGCAGAGAAGTATTTTTCTAGTCTCCGAGCCGCGACAGATATTAATGTCAAATAAAAATAAATAAAATACAAACAATTATTGTAGAAAGCAAAAAAAATGGTTTTTGTAATTATGCATTTAATTACTGTCAATGTCATCTAATATCACTTTCCATCGAGACTTTTATAATAATGTACTTTGAAAGTGCTTTTTGTTCTAGAGAAATACATTTCCTTTCAGTCTTTCCTTGGGTCCATTAGACCAGTGCTTCCCAACCGTTTTCATTCCACGGCCCCCTTAATCTGAAAAAATAATCCGCGGCCCTCCTCAATACAAAACATGTGCTGCTGCTAGGAAGCACTGTATTAGACAACATAGCTCAGAAATTAAAATGAATCTTTAAATAATTTGATCATTTTCTTTCACAGTTTGTAAGGATATAAAACAATCAATACAATTTAAAGCCCACAACGTATTGAATTATAAGAAATCAACGCTTACGGGAGTAATTATTACACTGGCCTCATTATGTTATTGGATATAAGATAATATTATTATTTAGATCAGGGTTTCTCAACGGTGGGCCACAGAGATTTATTTTTGTTTTGGGGAGCCACAACACAGTTCAGGGGGGCTACGGGCAAATTGAGGATTTCAAATTCGTCGGTGAGCTAAAAAAAAAGTCTTTCGGAGATATTCTGGGAAAAAGTATACCAAATTGGGGATTTCAAATTTCTCGGTGAGCTAAAAAAAAAATGGTATGGGGGTCACAGAAAAATAAAGACACTCAAAAGAGGCCACGCTCCCAGAAAGGTTGAGAAACACTGATTTAGATTTATAAATAGACATGTATTACATAATTCAATAGTTTTATTATAAATGTGTGCATCGATTTACTTGAACATAACTTGTTCCATGGCTATACAAGTAGAACAATATTAATACTTTCGATGAATTCGGAGGTAATTTTGTGGAAGTTAATTTTAATATAAAATATTATTTTACTGTATTGTGATGACCGTCCCTAAAATGTTTGCAAAAGATTTAGGACAAAACTCTATAAAAGTGGACGTTATAGAAGAATCGACTGTATATGTATTCCATCAGATCATCTTTAGTCAAGCATGTAATATCAGAACTATTGACTATTATGGCTTGAATACACATCGTTTATATATTTTTGTTAAATGGGTCTGGGTTGCTCGTTTTTCACGACTTCGACTCCGACTCCACAGCTTTGATTCTAATTGATGGCTTTATTTTATGAATTCGATGTATTTTATGTGTTCTTTGATATGTTTTTGCTCTATACACTTTTAAAAAACCATAAAGGTGGTCCACATGATTAAAAAATATGTATTTAGTGTTCCGTGAAGTTTTAAAGTTTGCCAACCGCTGTATTAGCAAATATGAATGTACCTAGTTATAAAATTATTTAAAAAAAAAACATATACTTACTTACGTAGGTAATATGGTATAAAACTTAAATATAGCAACTTATAAAGTAAGATAACATGAGAGAAAGAAAAGTAACTAAACATAAATTTGGTGTATCATAATAGTTCACTTTTTATAATAACAATAACCCATTGAGGAGGAGTTACACAATCTATATTTATTTGAGTAGCCCATTATTGTCTATGCATAGTAAATATATATTTTTATATTATAATATTTTGGGCAGTGTTAAAGGGTTAACGGTGTAGGAGTAGTGAGATTGTTTCCTGTTTAAAAAACGATTAGAGTGCGAACGTTAACGGCGTTATTTAATTGGTGACTGGTCAGTCAGCAATCGGCACCGACTCGTTTGAACTCTGTCCCGTCGCTGTGTCTTTGTTCACTAAATTTTGTCAGTGGCACTTGTCTGCCAGATTCGTCTTCGGTTAGGTGTCACTCATAAGATAAAATGACACTCCAAACATTGAGCTGGGCGGCTATCTGCTGTCTGATAGCAACAGTACAATGCTCCGGCGATTCAGATCCTTCCAAAGGACCCAAGGTTACGGATAAGGTCAGATCCTTTGAATTAAATAAATTTATGAGACATTTTGCTTCGGTGGCACTTTTCATTTATAGAATAACGTGGCCCGCTCATTTGTGAAGCCATTGTCATAATATTTTAAAATAAAGCCATTACACTTATTTGAATTTATCGTAATGCATCATTGTATTCTTGAATTTAAAAAAAAAACTGATGTTCTAAATTTTTGTCATTTATATCCTAGAGAAAGTAATGATTGGTTTATTATCTTTTTAATTTGATGTATTATGTAATTTATATTTACCACAGCATCTCAAGAGTATTATTTAAGCAATCTCACATTAAGAATGACATTACGTATTTTTGTCAAGATGAGTTATTTACTAACATGTAACTAATAAATTCTCAGGTCCAATTAAATACATTTGAATGGCTACAAAATGAGTTTGAAATTACTTTTTTTACACTTTACTTTTTAAGGCTTCGGTCTATAATTAATGCCGTCGGCTGCGTACAGCATTACCTGGCGCTAGGTGCATTATTGTCGACGCCGCGCTTCGTGGTTTTTATCGTCATTCTTAGATGTGGCCCGTCGTTATTGGTGAACAACGGATTGATGCTTGTTTTTATTATAAATGTCAAAACACATTTATATGGTTTCAATATAAAGTTTGAGGAGTATTTGAGACTCACAGGAGATCAGTTTTTGACTGTTTCTTAAAAAAATAAACTAATAAAACTACCATTGAAAAAAAAAATTCAAATCAAATAAAATTTTGTTTACTGATTAAATTGATAACTTATCCGGTTCTTTGTAAAAATTGTCCACTTTTAGCAAGACTTCTGGACGCTGCAATGCTCAAAAATACCTAGAGACACACGGCCTTTGGCATTTAGATGCTGCATGCTTTAGGGGTGATAACGAGACCACCCATTTCCATTTAATTTCCATAGTAAGCATTCGGCCGTCGGAGGCAACTGAATTTAAATTTACACCCAAGTTTTCTTTGTCAATTTGAATTAGCTTCCCTGACTTGCGTGTTTCCTTGTAAATTGTGGAATTATTATCTTAGCAATGTGATCAAATTTAATTTTATCCAAAGACGAGAGATAAATGACAGATTTGCATTTAGGTATGGTTCGATATTACCATCGGTGGGGAGGCAGCCGGCCGAGTCTACATTGGACTCTTCGGTAAAACCGTTCCGTTGACCACTCGCAATTTCGTCGAACTAGCTCAGAAACCCGCAGGCGAAGGCTTCAAAAGCAGCAAATTCCACCGAGTCATCAAGGACTTCATGATTCAGGGCGGAGATTTCACGAAAGGCGATGGCACCGGAGGTATCTCTCGAAAGAATTTATGTTTGCTTTTGTCAACGGAAATCGTGTGAAAGCATGATACTACATTAGACATATTCAGACTGAAACTCGCATTGCATGCCCGTTTGCTTTTACTTAATAAAATTGCTTCACTTCACCTACTCATTCGAGGAGAATTTATTTTGCCGAGTGAGCGCAGAGCTGAAATGGTGTGTATTGTAGAATCCTGTTTGTGTCTATAGTGAACTATTTTTTTTCATGTAAAATGTAAGAAACCATTGGACCTTGATAATGTCTTAGTGCCAAAATAGCCACCTAACCAATAGTATTGTACTTTGATTCAAAAATATGAAAAAGATTGATGGGGAAATTAATTAATTTAAGTGCAACAGATTGACATTTTAACATTTGGTCTGAATGCTCAGTGGAATTTTAATACTAAAATTGAATCGTTTAAATTTTGTCACAAGTTTTGTTACTAATAACCCGGGTTTCACTTTTCGACATCTTCAGGCGCTTAAGTGCACGGATGAACTTGAACCGACGTTGGTAAATGACTAATTAATCCATGTAGCCATCAATAGCTTTTTACTTAGTGATTAATAAATTTATTTCTTATATATACACCAGGGTTTCTCAACAGTGGGCCATGTGGCCCCCCAGGGGGCCACAGAGATTTATTTTTGTTTGGGGGAGCCACAACACAGTTTAGGGGGGCCATAAGTATTGATAAAACGATACAAGGAAGAGCATAATGGCAGATGTTGCGCAGCTATTTTTTGTAAATCTGTAAATAAAATAAATTGCTGGCATTCTAGATTCGAAAATCTCAGCAGAGATATAAAAAAAGGTGGGTTTTTGAAATTATAATTTTCATGGGAAGACAAAACAATGGTAATGGGGGCCACAGAAAAATAAAGACACTCAAAAGGAGCCACGCTCCCAAAAAGGTTAAAAAACACGATACACTTATTTACCAAGTGTCAGTTCAAGTTTATCTGTGCACTTGAACGCCTAACAATTCCAAAAGGTGAAACCCCGGTCGTTGGTGACAGAACATGTGGAATGTACAAAATTTGAATGATTGACATTTATCAGTAGCATTATTCTGCAATTTTATTTAGAATTTTTTTAAGCTGTTATAAATAAAAAAATATACTCAAATTTAATATCACAGTATTATGTGATTTTGCACACAAAATGGCGTTCGAATGGTTAAAATGCTGCCACTGAACACTGTCAAGGATGGGAAAAAATGTTTTGATACAAGGCTGTCAACTTTTTCGATTCTATACTTGTTTTGAAAGTTTTGACTTTTTTCTCTCAATGGGAGATTTGCACACTGAAATCAGCATTACAACTCATTAGAAGGACCATAAAGTTTGGATATTAGAATATACACATACATAATGCCAATCCAATTGAAATTTCATCATATTTTTAATCAATTTTGTATTTATTTCGACGGCATAAAAAATATCTAAATAATGCCTTTGTCACTTTGTACAACTGGGGTACCCCAAACTGTTAACATTTTAAATTGATTTTATGCTATTTAGCCAAATGATATTCTATTCATTTTCAATCTGACACTGTCATGATTAATGTATGTCCCACTTTCATTCAATCCGTCACTGCTAAACCTGTTTCTATATTTTCCCAATTCAAGTTTTACCGTTTCTTTGTTTTGGACATTTAAATTTCTTGACGTGTTGAACTTTTGAGTCATTTAGATAGCATTGCCTTGTTTTTTTAAAACATCAAATGAAATTAATAATTAATGCATGCGACTTAACGTTTCAATGCTTTAACATTTTTTTTTTATTTATTTCAAAGCATTTCAATACTCATTTTTCATATAATACGTTACTTCATCGATCAATGTAAGATGTGCTTGCGAGTGTGTTAAAAAAAAACACTTGAAAGTAAAGCCCACTTTGGAAAATAAAATCTGTAAAACATATATTATATTATTTCCAAAGTCAAAATGTGGAAAACGTTTAATTTTCTTATCAATTTTTTTGTGATAAATTTAATGTCACAGTCCTGATGTAGTCATTAAGAAATAAAATAAAGTGTACATTAAAATATTTGATTACAGTGACTGAGATTAGTATGAAAGTCATGCGGTTTCTTTGTTCATTATCAGTGTGATATTTTTAGCACACGAAAATATAAAATATACTTGTTATTAATATGCAGGTCTAAAAAACGGGTGATAAAATATGTGATCTGCATAATTTTTTTATTTCCAGAATGTAACATCTGGCGAACGACAATTTGTAGATTTTAAACTCAACGGCACAATTTATTTAGAAAAACAACGCAAGGGACTAATATTACAGATGAAAACGTTACAGAACTGTAAAAGTATAATTTCGTTATCCTAACGATCGCTCAATGCACAAGAAGTGGAGAATAACAATGTTTCCCTTGTTGGATAGTTTTCAATTTATATTAAAAACTTTGCTTAGAAATAGTACAATTTAATCTGCTGCACGAACAATTAAGTAATAGCCGACAATGACGAGTCAAAATCACCTCTATATTAAAATTTTCTCATTTTTTAAAAGGACGCAGCATCTACGGTGAACGTTTCAATGATGAAAACTTCAAACTGAAGCACTACGGCGCCGGATGGTTGTCTATGGCTAACGCCGGCAAGGACACCAACGGATCACAATTCTTCATCACCACCAAGCAGACTCCCTGGTTGGACGGCAGGCACGTCGTCTTCGGAAAGATTCTCAGCGGAATGGTATTAAATGTTTTATTAGAAAATATTAATATGAAATTGTTTCGGTATAATTAGACATTTTCTGTTCTCTATATGACGGCAACAACACGAATACTCGCCAGAACTGTTACATTGAAAATTCACAATGAGTGGCAGGCTGCAACTTCTATTTTTGTTTACATAATTTATTTTCGTGGATAAAGAATTTCAGCATAGAAAATAAATTTCTCTAATTTCAAACAGTTATTGACCACACATTGCGCCGCACATAAATTCACATTGGGTCGCATGTGGCCTGCGGGCCGTGGTTCGCCAAGGCCTGGTTTGATCTTTAATCAATATTTAATCATTATCTATCTACACATGACTTTATATTTTTATTTCATATTATTAACCATTTCAGTAGTCAGTTAATTTTGACTAAATTAGGTTTCTCATATTTTTATTATTAATACTATTGCTACACACAACAATCTGAGAAGAATATTTATTCAAGAAGTAAATATTTTTTTTGAATTATAAAGGTATTGTAGAAAATTTAATAAGTAAACTAATTCATTATTAACAGCTTAATGACTGCACGTTTTTTTTTATAGAATTTCACCTGGCGGCCGGGCAATTTTGCGAATAATTCGCAAAAATTTAAATTTTACTAATATTACTAATTTACGAATTTAGTAAAGAGATATGTTTACCAAATTTAATTTTCTTAGCTTCCAGATACTTCGCTTATACGCATCTATGAGTCCGCTGGCCAGCAACCTTTGTTTTTCAGACTCAAATACGCGTCCGAGGTCGTTAAGCTGTTAATTTAAAAAAAAATTCTAGAAGCTATTACTTAGATTTTTTGCCCTCATCTGAGTTTACCTCACACTTCCGTCGCTCGCGAGCTACCGGTAGCTCGCGTAGGATATTTTATCATATTTATAAATTTGCCTGTAAAAAAATATTATTGAACTCTGAAAATAAAAAATAAAATTTGAGCCAAATTTCAACGAAATGCTTAACTTATATATAAACATAATATTAAACTTAATATATAAACATGAAACATCCATTTACTAAGCGTCAGTTCAAGTTCATACGTGCGCTTGAACGCCTGAAGATGCCGAAAGGCGAAACCCAGGTCGTTAGTGACAAAATCTGTGGGAGTGTACATAATTTGAACGATTCAAATTTAATATTGAAATTCCACCAAGCACCTTCAGTCGAAATCTTAAATTAAATAATTGATAGAATTTTAATGCGATCTGTTGCTTAATAGTGTTGCCTCAACTATAGAATCTGTATAGCCTTTCGTCACAAAAGAAAAGTATCCAATTTTAGTTTGAATTGCTTTCAAACTTAAAGCATTGTTTTGTTCTACCTACTTATGTGAATCAATGTTTTTCACAATGAAGGTGATTAAGAGTCAATATAAAAACAGACTCGCAGGTGTACATCTTGATGCATTCGGATGGGAGTGACAATGTATTCACTGAGAATTAAAAAAGTTGTGGAGGAAAATAAAATGAATGGCATTCTTTTCACTAATTATTTTTACACACTTATTTTTCATCTATTATTTTGTTTGTAAATAAATAATTAAAGTACGCATTTCATGTTTTATTAGAAAATCCAATGTTCTAAGTAATATAATAATATTATGTATGGTACGATAAGGGCCGATGATAAAAAACAATTAAGAAGGAATATGTATAGGTAGCTCACCAGACAATTTCAATTTCTGAAAGTAGCTCACATCCTTATTGAGTTTGGAGACCACTGATGTAGAAAATATCATTTTCCTCTAACCTATCGTCTTTGACGTGCGAGATGTCAATCTTGGAGTGTCAATAGCACTGATACTGAATGTTAATTGTGGCAGATGTATATAATAATAGAACAAATTAAAATGAGTTTTGATTGTTTCAGGACGTGATTCGAAAGATTGAGAACGGACCGACCGACGGTCGCGACAAGCCGCAGAAGGAGGTGGCCATCGCCGATTGCGGCGCGGAAGTCGTCGACGAACCGTTCGGCGTCGCGAAAGAAGACGCCATGATGTGAATCAGCTGAGTCCCTCTGTTCTGCGGATGTTGATGTCGTCAAAGCCTGAAATACATAATCGACGCGGACGGTCCCGCGTCATGCATTTATATTTTTTATACATTACAAAAATTCAGAATGGAACCGTTGCGCAAAGTTTTCCGCATTAAATATCAAGAGATCAAACAATAAAGTTTTATTTTCAAAATATTTACCGTTTATTATTTTTTTCTTATTTCAGAAGTAATGTCGAACCAAAATTACACTTCAAAAAACAGGAAACTCACTTAACCATATTTTCTTTATGTGGAACATATTATGTCTAATGTGCAGTGCCTCAGAGATATCTATTATCAAAAAACATCCACTTTAGACAATAGATATTAGTTGACTGGTAGCCAAAATGCTATCGGTAGGAAAAAGAGATGGGCAACCCTTCGTACTCTAGAGTAGGGTTTCTCAGCGGGGGGGCCAAAGAGATTTATTTTTGTTGAGGGGAGCCACGCTAAAATTTTCTGAAATCCCAAAATCGAAGTTCTTGGAAGAGCTAAAAATAAAAAAGTCTCACGCTGTTCATTTAGGCAAATTGTAAATTACTGGGATTTTGGATTCGAAAATTCTTAGAAGAGCTAAAAAAGAAAATCTCATGTTGGTAAATTCCTGGGTTTTTGAAATTCGAATTTTTATGGGAAGACAGAACAATGGTAATGGGGGCCACAGAAAAATAAAGACACTCAAAAAGGGTCACGTTCCCACTGGTATGGGGGCCACAGGCCCAAAAAGCTTGAGGAACACTGCCCTAGAGACCTGTAGAAGAGTAGTACATACCTGAAATACCGAATTACCGGCTTGAGCACCTAACATTATTAACACTCAAGCGACCGGCAATTTCGCGACAAAGTTACGATTAAACCCGCACTTGCAGCCGGATTCGCGCGTTTTTTCTTTAAAAAAACATATCTTTTTATTTAATCGACACATTTCTTTAAAACAAAAAGGGCTCGGAAGCAAAGAGCCGTACCTATGAAAATAAACAGTGAATGGTCTTGTGAACGCGATAAAAATGCATAATTTTACTGATGTTGACATTGAAAAGAACCGAAAATAATAAAAATTTGACACACGTTACTAAAGTAAATCCCCATAAACATGTGAAGCAATAAATTATGACCCTTAATTGTTTGATTTTTACGGCATCCAGAAAATCTCAAACTGTGTAACATTTGTTTGCGTTGACGTATTATATGTACTTTTTTAAAGAAATTATTTTTCAAAATACATAAGATTAAAACTACTATATAGTAATAAGACTGTCACTTTTACTTATAAAGTACGCAATAAATCAATTAAATTTTCATGTATGGCATGCATGACGCATTCACCCATCATCGTCTTGCAAGCCAACCCAATATTTAGCAAGTTGCAATAAAAAACGTTTAAAAAATATTTTTGCCGATGAGTTTAACTTAGCGAACACAAAAAAATGATTAAACATAGCACATATAAGTAAAAAAACGACACTTTCTTTTCGATTTTTCATAGAAAAAAAATATTTTTTAAAGAAAAAAATGCAAAAATTGAAATATTTTTTTTAATTACTTATTTAATCACATAACTTATACAACACAAACATTTTTTTAATATTTTAAGCACTGAATGTAATAAAACAACAGCAGAAAATATATCGCGATCACAAAAACGAGAATGTGTTGTCTTCGACCAACACAAATGCACTAAAATATATTTAAATAATATTAAAGAATATAAAACGACCAGCAGTATGTTTTTTAAGTCTAATGAAAGTAAAAGTCAACTCGTAAAATATTTTAATTTTAAGTATTCTAAAGCAAAAAATATCTTATTTCAAAAGTCATTTTCACCCATAAATAATAAGGTAAATCGACACAAAAAAATACACATACGAAGCAAACCCTCTTGAGTAGCATAAAAAACAAAACCCGAAATTAATTAGTTTTGCTTTCACGGATACTGATTACACGCCCACGTGTGTAAACCCGCGCTAGCGCGTGGCCGGAGTTTAACGGATAACGACCATTTCCGCGTTAGTGCGGGGTCGGGGTCTTGACGTCTGAAATGATTGTTTAATACATAGAAACTGTCATTAATTTATTAATATAAAATATAATAAAAGCAATAGAAATTAAAAAAAAAACATGTTTGGTTGCTTTATTTCTTGCAAGTAAATTCATAAAATTTTAATATATTTTCAATAATCTGGATACTCAGTTTTATTGAAAATGCATTAACCATACAAGGAAGGGTGTGACAATATGTTCACAGTAAACATTGTTGTCTATTGATTCTATTAATATTTTTTTTACCTGAATATCATTGCTTTCACTCAATTTCGGTTAAAAAGAATACTGCACTTCCACAAGCACATGCGATTTTTTAAATTATTGTTTATTTTTTTTCTCAAAAATGGACATTTTGTAACTGTTGGTTTTTATTTTATTAGACCTTAAAATTTTTACTTACTTTTACTAATATATTTGTATTGAAATAATATTGATCTAAAAAGGTTAAATATTTTTTAATATTTCATGTATTTCAACCGTGAAAAGTTATCTGTGAATACAATGTCGCTCGTATTTTTTTTTTTATTGAAATAAAATCTCATACCTGGAGAGTTAAATAAAACTTCAAGAATTTTTCTATTATATAATTTGTATTTTATTTGCTGTTCCAACCAACATTATAATTTTGCCAACCCGCACCCTGGTGATGGCACCCCAGACCATTATATATGGTAAATGTATGCAATCTTCATTGTATCGCTGCCCTGTCCTTCATTGCACTAGCACATTGTCATCAGTGCTGAATAAACTATAATCAGAGAATATGGCACGGCACCATTCATTTTGATTTTTTTTTCCAAGCCTTTAAAAAATTCCATTTTGATCAAGCTGTTGTCATCCATCAACTTAATCAGATGAATGTGGTTGCATGTTTTTACATTCTTGGGTTATTAGCAGTTTATTATGTCATTCAATATTTTAACAACGGTTAAGCCATTTATATTTGAGATGTGGATAAATTCTTAGACAAATTTGTAATGATATTCCGTCGCCTGAGAACTGTACTGGGACATCGAAATGATAGGCGTTTCGTTTTTGCAAGAAAGATTGCTTTTCCTTCAATGTTAGTGCTGATGTGGGATATCTGTCTTAAAGAGAAAAATCTCTTTCTATTTTAAAAAAATTATTTTAAGATGTCTAAAAACAAGCACAGCATTGCATAGCATCTCAATACTAGATTTTTTAGGCGGTAGTCAAAAATAAGTTTAAACTTCAGTGTGATTGTCGACACTTAGTTGCTCCCAAATAATATTTTTTCCCCATAGCCTTGAATAATATTTTTTCAAGTTTCACTTGAAAGAGATTCAAATATTGCACATTTGTACTTTACTAGTGTTCCGCAACTCTTACGAGATGTCTGAAGTTTCATGGACCCCTAGTGAAAAAATTTTGCTTGTTTTATCTTGCGGGTCGTTAGTGACAGAATCTGTGAGAATGTACATAGTTTGAACGATTCAAATTTAGCTTGTTTTGCTTGAATTATTAATATAGGCAAGTGACAGAATTTAATGCATGTTAAAAAGTACAAATCTTATAAGCTAGTTCTGTGTACCATTAAAAGAAGGTAAAATTAAACCAATATTTATAATCAAAAACTAACAATAAACGAAATATATAATGCAGTCTGCCTTTCAATATTCTGTACCTTAAGGTTAGTTAAAGCAAGTTTGTTAAATTCTTTGATTATTTATAGAATGAAGCGCTGCCACAAATTTTTATAGCACACCTCTATTTTGAAATGTCACAGTCAATAAATAGCTGGTCCCAGTATCCTATTTTTGTGGCTCATAAAAGTTCTTTTCTAACTTCTTTTCAACACTGCTGTCTTCTGTTGTGGTGTTTACGAGTTTGTATCCCAGTACGAACAGGGAAATTGATATATCAATAGATTTGTGTTTGACGGGATGGATGTCTGTGTCAAAATTCCCTCCCACTTATCCGATCCTTAATCAGGGCACAGAGAGTGATGGCCCTTAGTCCTGAGCAAGCCGTATCCTTATATTCTTAAAAATGAGGTTTAGTGGCTGAGTTAACAAGTTTTTCTCACCGGACATGCCTATTAATTACATCAGTGAGGGATATTTCTTTATTTTTTGATAGATTGTGACGATGTGAGAGCTGTAGAAAAATATTAATATCTGACTTCCTACAGTCTAGATCAGTGATTACCAACCCCGTGCCCGCGGGCGCCATAGCCCCCACCGACAGATTCCGATGCACCCGCCAACTTATTTATCAAATCGTTAAATCAGTGAACTAAAAAGTATAGGGAATTGAGGATTTCAAATTCCTTGGTGAGCTAAAAAAAAAAAAATAGTCACGGTGATATTTTGGACAAATCAGTGAATTCCTGGGTTTTGAGATTTTGAAAAAATGTGGTGCTCACTGCCCTACCAATATTTTAGATTTCGCTCTAGGATCTGAAAAGGTTGGTAATCCCTGGTCTAGATAAACCTGCAAGAAGCTAGAAAAAAGGAGTCTTAATTTTCAATAGCAGACAACGGTTCGCATCTGCAAATTGATTTAGCGACCTTGTACAAAAAAAGAAGGGCGACGTCAAGAGTCGGGGTCCGATACGGTTGCGGTGTTTCTTAAGCGGGGTGCCGGGGGAGTTCTGGCGAGGTGCCTCTTGGCGTGGCGGACGAGGTCTCCTCTCTGCGCGTAAGAGGATCCGCAGGTCTCACAGCGGTGAGGCTTCTCTCCGGTGTGCGTCATCATGTGGCGGGTCAAATGACTCGATCGTGTCATACGCATTCCGCACACCGTACAGACATAGGGCCTCTCCCCAGTGTGAATTCGGGCATGCTGTTTCAGATCCCCCCTGGTGATGAAGGCCCTACTGCAGGCACTGCACTCGAAGCTCTTCTCTCCGGTGTGCTTCCTGAAAAGATCAAAAATGATGAAGATTTCAATAATCGAATCGGTAAAGATCTGCCATGTTTGTAATTGAAAAAAAAAATGATTAATATAAAAATTATCAAAATTAGCAAATGGGACATTTTTGCAGTATAAAAAATTGGAATAGAGTCCTTTCTTACACAATTGATTTTTTTATGCAATCACAAACATATGACAGTTCAATACTGATTCAACTGATAATGCGATTGAAAATTGATAGCATAGAAATATAGAATTAATGTCATTTTGACTTAGCCGTGAGCGGATTGCAGACCTGACGTGATACTGACGGTGCGCTGTGGTCCTGAAGCTCATAGGACAGAGGCCGCAGCGATAAGGCGTCTCCCCTGTGTGCAGTCGAACGTGGGTGGCCAGTCCGGCCGCTTGTGCAAATGTTTTTCCGCAGGTGCCGCATGCCAAGGGCTTCTCTCCGGTGTGAGTCCTTTCGTGGACCTTCAGACTTTGCGACAATGAGAACCTCTTGTGACACACTTCGCATGCGTGAGGTTTCTCCCCTGTATGAATGCGCAGGTGCATCTTGAGACGGTACCTGAAATTCGATGGAATCTTTAATTGATTGGTATGATCGGGAAGTATTCGGTAATATTTTCACTGTAATATGAATTGAGGTAAATAGTCTTAACCATCTAGAGCAGCGTTTTCCAACCTGGGAGGCGTGGATAACCGCCAGGGGAGGCGCCAAAACTTTTTGATATAAAAATAATTTTCATACAATATTTCTTATACCTAATTACAATCTATATATATAAAACAAAGTGGGGTTATTTACACCACGTATATCTCGAGAATTACTGCACGGATTTCAATGATCTTTGATTTATTAAATTTGTGTTCACCTAGAATAGCAGAATAAGCATTAAAACATCGGAAAAATATCACGGGAAAGAAATTATAAAGAAAATAATATTCTCATACAGAACAAGATTTTCAAATGACGAACAGCTTCAAACGATAAAATGTCGTATGCTGGTTTCAGAAAAATCCACCAGATCGCACTGTTTTCTATATTTGTTTGTTTTTGCTTCTTTTGCATACGATGACTTATGAATAATTTTAAATTTAGAATATGGATTAGAATAAAAGAAATCGATGATATGAAATGAAAACGAAAGAAAATCTGATAATATTGAAATAAGGTTATGTTTATAATTAGGTATGATAAATTTTTGACAACAATATTTTGCATGAACGTTGCTTTACTCTGCGATGACACGTTTTTACACTTGGAACGCTATATCGAAGAAATTTGAACGTCAAAAGCAAAGCGATGTGGTTCTTGATCGGCCGAATGACTATTGATGCTCTTGGTCGCATTTACACAGTTCATCCAAAAAATGACGAATGCTTCTTTCTACTTGCATGTCAACAGCTCAATTTGCTTGAAAATGATACTTATTGGGACATGACAATCGCTGAAGAAATTGTTTCTGAATCTCCAAGTCAGATACGCACATTATTTTCTATCATTATTTTGACATGCTTCACATCGAATCCATGTGAACTGTGGAACAAGTACAAGGATGACATGTCGGAAGACATTTTACATCAAATTCGTGTCAGTTCGGGGAATCCCGATCTCGAGGTGAATGAAGAGATAAATAACCAGGCTTTGATTTAGATCGAAGACATGTGTTACCTCACGTGAGGCATTTTGTTAGTCAAGTTAGGAATGCCAACGCCACATCGTGGGACTGGGAAGATATTCCTCATGTCATTGATTATGGCGGCTGTTCGTGCAAGATCCGAAATTGCAGTAGCAGTTTCGTCTTCTGGAATAGTGGCCACGTTGATAGAAGGATGGCGAACGGCTCATTCAGTGCTGAAATATCCGTTAAACCTTTAAACGACTGAAAAACTGACATGCAAGATTGCGAAACACTCAGCAATGACCAAAGTTTTGGTAGCAAGTAAAATCATCACCTGGGATTTATGCACAATGACGCACAGACGTGCATTGGAAGCACTCAATCGAATATCTGTGCAATTACTTAAGATGTTTTGAAGGCGCAATGATTTAAATATCTGGCGATTTCCGCCAAACACTACCAGTCATTCCAAGATCGACCGCTGCTGATGAAATAAACACTGACCTCAAATCATCGACTCTGTGGCGCTATGTGAAGAAACTTCAGCTAACGATAAACATGCGAGTTGCATTTTTAAACGATCCATCTGCCGAAGATTTCTCCAAGCAATTGCTGACTATCGTCGGTAACGGCCGTGTTCCTGTTGACGAATCGAACGGATTGATTTCGATTCCGCCGAATTTTTGCAATTTCGTCTCAACGAAGGACGGCTTTGTCAACAAAATGTTCCCAACCATCTAATCACAAAAATCACAATTGGTCGAGTGAACGAGCAATTCTTGGGGCTAAGAAAAAAGATATGGATCATTTTAAACTTCACAATTCAAAATCAAATTGTTGATCTACTGCATTCCTTTAAATCTATCGACTGTGCCACGTAAATTACATCATTTCAATGTAATTTAAATACTTTTCATTTTGAATTTTGAACATTTATTGAACTTAATTCATTTTGAGTATTCATTCAAACTGAATTTAATTCATCCAATAAATTAACACAACATTTATTGATTCTGAGGCGGTACGAAGTTCGTCGGGCCAGCTAGTGTTACATAAATAAAACTTCATATTGTAACATACGATAACAATTCAGTGTATGAATGTTTATTTTTATTTTTCTTACATTTTTTTATATATTTGCTGTACTTTTAGTTCCTATTAAAAAAAATATCTGGAGCGGAAGATTTAAAAATGGTGCCTTAGCATTTCCGAAGCAAAAATTTTGTTTCAGAAATGCACAAAACGACCTAGTTCGTTGAAATTTTAGATCAATTCATGGATCACAAATGCATCTACTTGTTCAAAAAGACAAAGTAAAAGCTTTCATTAAAATGCTGAAGTTATGGAAATCAAATTTACAAAAGAATGAATAAGATATGTTTTCACTTTCAAAACATTTCTGGGCCACAGCCAATATTGAAGAAGCAAACATATTTTTATTGAACAATTGGATGATTTATTGCTACATTTTTTTAATTATTTCAAAGACAGTAATTTCTCAACATTTTTGAGGATACAGAATCCATTTATCGACAATGAAGAAGAATTTAAGGTAACAAACATCGAAAAATAAAAATTGGTATAATTTTCATTGCGATAATAGCTCATAAAAACAAAAGTATCGAAATGAAACTATAATTCAATTCTGGATGAATTTCAGTGAAGAGTAAAAATTTAAACGTAGAGTATATCGACTGTGGAAAGGAAAAAGGACGTAACCCACACATATCAAATTTTACAGGAGGCGCTAAAAATGTATTTTCATGATTTTGTGACATATACAAATTATGAATTATACACAACCTTGAAGTGCACGGATACTTCTAAATTGGTGTTTAATTGACATAACCTAATATTAATTAAAGAAATTATCCAGGAAAAACCTTTATTTCAATGTTTTTTGTTGGTTTTAATTTTTTACGAGGTCATCTTTTTCAAACTTAAAAGCTAAATTTAGATACTTATTCGGCATTTTTAGCTTCCATCCTTTTGATAGAATGTGTGTCAAGTTGTATACATTATGATGATCGAAAAAAAGCTGTTTTGGAAAATTGAGGGTTACGTCCTTTTTCCTTTCCACAGTCGATATGAACTCTTAGTGGAGTTTATTTCAACATTAGTTTACTACACACCTCCTTTTTTTATGAGATTGGCAATAAAGAGATAGGGCTACGCCGTATATCTAGGGATCCAAAGGAGAGGAGGGAATTTAAGACATCAGAAACGTCGATGCCTTTCAGTCGACGAGCACCGCGACCGAAGCCAAGGACGTTGACAACGGACTCTGAGACCCTATAATAAGTATGCTTAAAATATAAGTTTGCTGCAGTCTACACACCATACAGATTAAATCATTTTTAGATCCATCCCTTCCTCTAAGACTACATTTTGTCAAAAAATCTTTAACTCTTCAGACTAAATAACGTCGCAAACTTTTTAAGTATATGCCTCAAAACACTTCCCCTAAAAGCTTTTTTTCCAATTCACGCTCATTCCCAGCGTGGAGCATATGGCTACCTAATAGGATACACACCAGAACTTTTTTTACGAGAACTGTTTGATAATAAGTTTCTCAACCTTTCTTAGTAATGATAGAAAGATACCGCTAGCTGTTTCCGCGGCGTAAGGGTTACAAAATTTATATTATGTTTTATAATTGTTTCTTATAACCTTTGGGAATGATGCTGATAATGATTTCAATACATTATTTGAATTCTTCAATCAAGGTGTTTCTCTCCACCAAAAGGATGCCTGACTGCTAAGCTATGTGAGCCAAATCATAGCTGAAATTGACGAGACCGAAAATCGCTGAGAGTTGTGGGTATACATTGAAAAATACCTCGAGGACATGACCTTTCCACAAGTGAAGCACTGCTCTTTGCCCCGTTCAGTTTTCTTTGATTTCGCTTCAGCTTTCCCGTTTAAAGTTTTTACACATTTTTTGATGCGAATACCTTGACGGTCTGTCCTCTCTCGACTCACAGCCGACCGTTCACCGTCTGAATCTTCCGCGCTCGGAAATTTCAAAACAGAAACTGACTCTTCGATCTCCCCTGTGCTTATTGACAGTCTGTCGTCTGAATCTCGAGAATCGACATCATCTGAGTCGACGTCGCGAGGTTGATTTAAAACTGACGGCTTTTTAACGCGACTGTTTGCGATTCGCAGGGGTTTTCTCAAGACGCGGTATGGCCGGCGACTGCCAGCCCCGTTTCGCTCTTCTGACGGCGAGAGATTCTCGCGTTTGATGCGGAGACTGCCACCGACGAGATCGATCCCACCGCGCAGCCTGTCGTCTGACTGTTTGCATAGAACTCTGAAGTCGTAGGAAGAGTTCAGCTTCTCTGCACACCGTCTACAGATTCCCGAAGGGAAACCGTCTCCCGGGAACACCTGAAATTAGACATCAAAATTGAATATTTATCGCTGAAATCATTCACCTCACATTCATCACAACACGTCGAATCGGAGATATAAAAATAACTCACTTCTATTGATGCGCAAGACATCATTTTGATTGATAACCCTATGGAGTCTGAAGACTCGAATAGCGATACAAGATCGCCTGGAATAAAACATATTCTGCAGATATCTTCCATGTGGCTGATGTAGATGATATTGACATTACTAACTGAAACCGGCAGCCATAACTTACTATGACACAATGACACTTCGCCGTTTTCTCAATTTGACTTATTAAATTTGGTTGTATACAAAATATGGATGGGGCTGCCAGTCGTATACATAATACTTCCCTAAAATATTTTATGAGGAGAGCAACAGTCATTTAAAAAATGGGCTCTTGTTAAGTAAAGAGTCGCATTTTTAAGCCGCTATAATTATATACGAATTACCTCACGTGCGCGTTGTGATTTGCTGCTATATGCAACTCTGTCACCACATTTAAATAATTTGAGGTCTTGATAAAGATTAATAAAATTTAACTTTGAGGATATCGTCGAATGAAAGATCGACAAGGCTTTCTTTTAGCTTCATGCACAAATTAGTATCTTGAAAGTTTGCTCTAAACGGATCTATTATCCACATATCATGTCTAGGATCTTAATTTTTGGATAATAATGAGAAAAAGATTCTCCGAGTGATTTCAAATGCTTTGAACCAGGGTTACCACTTGATTGTTGATATCATTCTCCCAAATATATTCTTCAAAATTTGAAAAAATTTGCACATCGTCTTTAACCAATTGCGTATGCCACAGTAGTATATTTTTGAAAAAGTATCCATTTTACTTTGTAGTATAAACACGTCCTTAAATTCTTCTTGTGAAGATATATTGTATTCATTCATTTAACAAGGAGAACATATCAGTTAGGTACGCAAACTTTACCAGCCATTCAACGTCTGATAAATATTTTTGAAGTTTCGAATTATTTTGTCGTTTAAAAAATAATTTAACTTCTTCCTGCAAGGCGAATAATCAGGTAAATATTCTGCCCCTCGACAACCATCTCACCTGAGCAATACGAAGAAGATGACTATACTCTGAACTCATTTCTTCGCAAAGTGCCTCAAATATTTGAGAATTGATTGATTTGTGACGAATTTCATTTATATTTTCAATGACATTCGATAATAATTCGTTTGGTTCTAGGGACATTTTTTTCGACTTAAGTTGTTCACGATTAATGCAGTGGTCAGATAAAATATGTGAGTGACCAGCTTTCTATATATTAACAACTCCTGAAATATGTCCAGTCATATTTGCGGCACCATCTGTGCATATCCAAATACATGTTTTCCAATCAATTTCGTTTGTCACAAAATAACTATTAAGTGCTTTGAAAATCTCAAATTAAGTAAACAAAATAGTTTTTCATACTCAACCCTGACAAAACAGAGTAAAAATGTTTTGTTTGTAATATCAGTAAACTTGAAAAGTTGAATTGGAACGATGAATTTTTCACCACTTTTATTATCTGATTTTCAATATCTTGGGTCATATATACGATTCTGCGCTTTAAAGTACGCGCAAATATTGTCTCTGTACGAGCAGACAGGGATAAGTTTCAATTTCCGGACAGCCTGCTTTCCGAAAATATGGGTAACCGGATGAAACAGAACATGAAATAACAGAACATGAAAAAACAGAACATCCTAAAACAGAACATGATAAAACAGAACATGCAATAAGAGAACGTGACAAAACAGAACAATGAAAAAACAGAACAAATTGATAATTCAGAACAAGTTTGCGAACTCTATGGCATTGCACGTCTGACAATAGATAACATAACGTCTGACAGTATGGTATATTTAGAAAACTCTAGTATTGATATGTTTTACAATTAATTATTAATCTCTATATCGTATTATATATATTATCTATGGTATTAGACCCAAAAATGATTTTATAATTTTTGTGAAGGCTTGATAATCGCGTTAAAATCACACAAAAAACGGTGTCACGGAAAAATATTTCATATTTCGCATAATTTTTCATTGTTCTTCATATAAATGGGTGATTGAAACGCGATTATCAAGCCCTCAAACAAATATGTTAAACCGTGGTGTTTTTTAATGTTAATTTGTGAAATTTTTCGCCGTAATAATCCATGACTAGCTTTAACACACAATTATCCATTACAATAATACTTTCAGACTGAAATTAATAGATATTTGAAGATTATAAAAGTAGCAGTTGACTGATAAATTAAAGCGGGCTTTAATTATTATCCCGGTTGATCGTTTTTGTAGAATATTTTTTTTTTGGTTCAAATAGTTTTACGTCGCATTTAGTTATATAAATAAAGAAGTTTTTTGAAAATTAAAGATTTTTTTGGTATTATTTGATAATTTCCCGCAATATCGGTTTCCCGCATTATTCGTTCATTTATTACGGTCCCTTGAAAAACGTAGAATCGAGGTTCCACTATACAAATAAGGATATCAAATACAAGTAAATCCAAAACAAACGAGCCAACTGTCAATGTAGCTTGACCATAAGCAATAAATAAACAACAATTCACCAAAATTCTTACTAATATTTAATATTTGTTCTCATTTATCTATGTTCTGTTTTGACTGTTCTGTTTTTACGTGTTCTGTTTTTTCATGTTCTGTTTATGCAAGTTCCCTATTCTGTTTTGTCATAGTTCTGTTTTATCATGTTCTGTTTTTTCTTGTTCTGTTTTTTCATGTTCTGTATTTTCGTGTTCTGTTTTTTCATGTTCTGTTCTTTCATGGTACCGAAAATATGATCACAGGCTGTTAACATGCAGGGCTTAAATAATTCTTTTCCAATCGTATACGACTTTTTACATTGCGCGATCTGATTTTCCATCATATATGAAGCATTTTATAATGATTTATCTTCCCTGGTCATATTTTTTAAAGAAATAACTTGGTTTTGCATATTTTCATGTCTTCTTTTAAAATATTCTAGCAGTTAAAAATCCGGATGTTTTGAATGCAAGTGTCCTAAAAGATAACCTTTCAGAACATACCGTCGATGCATATCAAATATGGTCTATGTCAGTGTTTCTCAACCTTTTTGGGAGCGTGGCCCCCTTTGAGTGTCTTTATTTTTCTGTGGCCCCCATACCATTGTTTTGTCTTCCCTTGAAAATTATAATTTCAAAAATCCATCTTTTTTATAGCTCTTCCGAAATTTTCGAATCTAGAATGCCAGTAATTTATTTTATTTACGGATTTACAAAAAATAGCTGCGCGACGTCCGCCATTATGCTCTTCCCCGTATCGTTTTATAGGTGCCCGTGGCCCCCCTAAGCTGTGTTGTGGCTCCCCAAAACAAAAATAAATCTCTGTGGCCCCCTTAGAACATGCTGTGGCCACCTGGGGGGCCACATGGCCCACCGTTGTAAAACCCTGGTCTATGTGACGAAAGTGCATTCCGAGATAATCGATAAAAACTGTTTAAAAAAAATAACGAAACGGAAAATAACACTTTTATTAATGGAGATATTAGGAGAAAAAATATTTATTCAATATAAGTTTACATTTATTACAAAAATTTACTATTTTGAACGAGAAAATAACATTTTAATGCGTTTTTGGCACATGGTTCATATTCTATGCACAGTTTTAGTCACATGAACCATTTTTAATACTAGCTATCGAAATATTTCAAATTTGATAACTAAGCACTAATCTAGTGTCTAGGTTAACAGAAATAGTGTATGAGATTATATATATCAATAAATTGATGACATCTTTATGGATATACTATGACAATGGAATTGTGTAGTTATATGTCATTTTTATAATAAAATAATATATTCATGTTCTGTTTTGACAAACATGTTTTCTCCATCTTCCCATGTGGTATTAACACGTATCATTAAGTCATCACAACACCCAGAATTGAAGTATCCATATTTACACAGAAAAAAACGTGTAAAACATGTTAGCGGTGCAACGAGGATCAAACCCGTATCCTCCAGACAAATGAGTAGGTAGACCATAAGTGTATAGAGGCCGTTTAAAAACTAATGTAGTCTCACTGGCAGATCCTTTGGCATTATTCTTGGCCTTTTCAGCTTGTTCCTTTCGTGTTATGTGTTGGTCATGCATTTTTTCCCCAAGAGTTCCACATTTATAATCTACACAAATATCACATTGATCTTTGCGCGGATGGTGAATAGAAACTTTTTCAGTTTTTAAAACGTTTCTGAAAAAGTTTCTGTTCACAGTTGGCACAATGTTTTCTGTGCACCACGTATTGAAGACTATTAGCATGTGCTGAGTTGATAAAAATACGATTCAACATATCGTCTTTTTGTTTGAGACCGGCAATAATGACGGCAGGAGATTTAGCTATTTTTTAGATTTTCCGCAGCTTCAGTTTGCATGGGTTTTCTTTTACTTGTATTGTTGGGGGGGAATATTTTCGCTGTCATTAATATTAGTGTGTTGCTGATTGCTTCGTCTTGTATAAGTGCTTTGTGTGATACTCAAAGTATCAATAAACATTTTGCAACACACTCTGTGTTTACTCCCATCCTAAGCTAAAAGATATAGGCTCGTATTTAAACGGTCAGAATTTTAATTCAGTTTCGGTCAGAATTTTTAATACATCGGTCAGAATTTATATTACACTGGTCAGAATTTATATTAAATGGTCATAATGTATCGGTCAGAATTACAGAGGGCAGAATAAATAATCTATGGTCAGAATTTATATTAAGTGGTCAGAATAAATATTAAATGGTCAGAATTTATATTAAATGGTCAGAATATAAATGGGATCGGTCAGAATTTAAATGGAATCGGTCATATTTATTTTGACAGATGGTCTGATTTTTTTTGATGATATGATGTCATCGTATTGCGTTGCTATTGGTGCAAAGTGAAGTTGCTTACGGCAAATCGTCCAATGGGCGATTAGACGAGCGTTGCTACTAGCGCCACGGTCATTGAATGAATCACTATTATTGCGCGCCCAAAGGAAGAATTGAGAGTTTTCATAGACTAGGTTACCACATCCAGGCATTTGTATGTTTCGTGTCAAAAAAAGTTTTTATTTAAAAAAATGTTCACGGTATTTCCGCCTAACCGATATTCTTTTGGTTATTGAATAATTTTAAATAATCTAAAAGTTGCAACTATTTTTTATTATTTGTACAATTTGATACATTGTGATCTGCTCTGAAGAGAGTAAAGAAAAGGATAATATTTTTGGAAAGAACATTTAGATAAATAATTGCTATGGTACATTTCATAGCGACTGTGGAAAGGAAAAAGGACGTAACCCTCAATTTTCCAAAACAGCTTTTTTTTCGATAATCACAATGTATACAACTTGACACACATTCTATCAAAAGGATGGAAGCTGAAAATGCCGAATTAGTAATTAGTATCTAAATTTAACTTTTAAGTTTGAAAAAGATGACCTTGTAAAAAATTAAAACGAAGAAAAAATACTGAAATAAAGGTTTTTCCTAGATAATTTCTTAATTAATATTAGATTATGTCAATTAAACACCAGTTTAGAAGTCTCAGTGCACTTCAAGGTTGTGTATAATTATTAATTTGCATATGGCCCAAAATCATCAAAACACGTTTTTGCGCCCTTTGTAAATTTTGATATGTGTGGGTTACGTCCTTTTTCCTTTCTACAGTCGATATAATACACTTATTGTAAGGAAAACACTATTTTTTTTTTAATTGAAAGAGGTGAGTATTTTTTATTTGAATTTAAAAAAGTGAAAACTAACAACATTCATCATAAAGCCTTGGTTCCTCTTGGAATCCTACATCCACTGCACTTCGGTGGATCCCTACCTTTATATAAACAAACCGAGTGGTATGTAATCAGATGATGCGTTATTTGTAATAATAATGACTCATTATAAGAGTCTGCTTTTCCACACATAACATGAATGTTGAAAAAAAAGGATTATTAATTTCATTTTTTTCAAAATTTTACCGTACAATAGATTTTATTCTGACCGTATATTAATTTTATTCTGACCGTATATTAATTTTATTCTGACCGTTTATTAATTTTATTCTGACCGTTTATTAATTTTATTCTGACCGTTTATTATTTTTATTCTGACCGTTAGTATTTTTATTCTGACCGTTAACATTTTTATTCTGACCAAAAATTGAATTTTATTATGACCAAAAGTTGATTTAAATTCTGACCAGAAATTGATTTAAATTCTGACCATTTATTTTGTTGCCAAAGATATATATCGCGTCCATAATTTTTCTTCGTAATATTTATACTTTCAAGACGACGCTTTCTTATAGCTTGTATTACTAACACAGAATATATACTTTTTTCTCCGGTCAAGTTTTCAACTTCTTAAAACTGTGGAATATGCGCAGGCGATCCTCTTCTGTTATTTTATGACAACATAAAGAATTTTCATATTCCACCTTGGGTAATTTGTGTAAACACCTTATTCCCATAGACTTTGCTTAGCTTTTTGATATTTTACGCAATGCTTTTTATAACCAACATACTCTTGCCCCGAGACTCTACGTTTCAGATTATTTTTAATTTTCTGAACAACTGAAATGTCAGAATCCATTTGTAAAGAAGTATCCATATCACTTTGTGGAATCCACTCTCCTGATGATTCACACGGCAATCTGTTTTCAGTGATATCTTCGTATGGCGCGGGGAAAATATCTTGTGACAGAATTGGGATAAATTATCAGTCAAAGGATATAACATTATGTCGTCATACATTTTGGTGGTTGATGGTTCGACAACTTCAACATCCATAACGTCTGATACAGAACTTCGTATCTCACATAAACGTACAACCTCTAGTTTGCGGTGTCGGTAAAATCTAGAACAAAATCGATATTTTAAATATATTAAAGCATTCTAACTTTTCTGCTTATTTCAATGCAGTAATAAAAATAGGAACTCACTCACTCACATTGCTTACAGCTTGTCAGCAAACGACAGCGATAATGTATTTATATATTTCCCTTGTTAAACATTAAAAATTAAATATAAATTACACAGCACACAACACTATGACAGTAAGAAAGTAAAATATTGTGAAAACCTATAGTTAGATACCTACTTACAGATGGCATAGCCAGAAAATAATTTCCATGCTTTGTCAAATATTATAGGTTTCTCATATTGCTGTATTTTTATTTTAGTATTAGGCCATTTAAAAAGTAATAACTTATCGCTTATTTATAAACCAAATGGTCACACACAGTAAAACAATGATATAAGGTGTTTTCTACACTTATTCACTACAAAATTTTTCAAGCGAACAAGGCCGAAACAACGGTGAACTCATTGATGTAAAATACGAACCATGTGACCATTGACCTTAAACTAGCTACGTATTAAATATGATGCATGTGCAGTAAGATCACATGGTTCATATTTAAATGCAAAATTTTGAGTGTTGTCACATGGTTTGTTTTCTATCTCCTTTAATATTTTGAATTATTACACGGTTAATAATTCAGAAGATGGAGAAAAACTGTATATTTGGCTCATTTTCGTAAAATTGTCACATAGACCATATTTGATGTGCATCGACGATACACCACAGAGTGTGGCCGTAGTTCCAGCTAGGGTATCCAATCCCGGAGCCTTTTTCCAATCCCGGGATTTCGGGATTGATAAATTTTCAATCCCGGGATCCCGGGATTGAGATAAATTTACCGAGGAATTTGAAATCTCCGATTTGGTATACTTTTTCCTAGGATTCTCACGAATGCCTCGTTTTTTTTTTTTTTAGCTCACCGAGGAATTTGAAATCCTCAATTTGGTATACTTTTTCCCCGAATTCTCACGATACCTCGTTTTTTTTTTTTTTTTAAGCTCACCGGGGAAATTGGAATCGACAATTTGCCAATTTCATCTCACTTTTCGAGATTTACTCAAAGTTTCTCAATCCCGAAATCCCGGGATCACGACCATGTCAATCCCGGGTTTTCGGGATCAGAAAATTGAACGGGATCCCGGGATTGGATGCCCTAGTTCCAGCCATAGCCCCCAATACTTATCAAGCCATGTTGCACGACCTGGAAATAATGTATTAAGACCGCTCATCATACCATAGACAATATATACTTACCCTTTGACATATGTCAAATCGACCTACGATGTATTTTAACAATGTTAAATTAAACCAAATTGAATCTGTATATATTTAAAAATAAAAATGAGGGAGTGGGAAGGAAAAATAAGTGGCACTCTTTTTATTAAACTTCATTTTATTATGACATTTTTCCGCAATACAAAGACAAATGCATTCATTAATTTCAACAGCTTATCAAAAAAAAAATCACGAAGTTGCTCATAATAATGAATGAAACCAATTTTGTTCGGTTTAAAATTAAATGTATTTAGCCAGGCATGTCGAGCTTATAATGATTTTTTTTTATCTTTGTCTACATCTTGATACAGGTTTTATAGTATTGAACTGGAATACTGAAATCTAGTTTGTTGTCTCATGTTTCTTTAATACACCCGTTAAAAAAATCATTGCTTATCAAATATTAACCCTTAACTATGCCGACATGTTTCTTTTTGTCAGCAATGTTGATCGATTTTATAAAAACAATGACAAATTAAAATTCAACAGTTGTTTGTTTTAAAGACTCCTCCGTTATAGTACAAACTAGAATTTATATAACTATTTATTTTAGCTCCCAAAAACAGACGCTATCATGAAACTATGAATACTTGTTAGTTCGTCGACATTATTGATAGCTTGTCATTTGATACACTTCTATCTATCTAGTACAAATGTGCTAGTTACCTCAATGTCATGAAAATGTTTGATACATACTACCGTATTGACTGTAGTAGGCGAATTTTGATGTGGAATGGCTCTAAGCCATTTTCTTTTCATTATACATCAACCATAGGAAAAGCAAATGTTGAGACTGCACTGTTACTTAGCAAGGATGAGCTGAAGTTTGAATTGCATCCTGGAACACAGTACCGTCTAGGCATCTGAAAACATCACGTAGAAAATTAGTAGGTTAAAAATCAATTTCTATACAAAAGCTATTATTGGTCGTCATGAAATGCAGCAACTATGTGTTAAACGACAATAATTTGACTATCTTCGGTAAATAATTCTAATTGCATGTAATAAGCCATACCAACTACTTCATGAAATATTGCTTTTCAATATAAGTTTAATTGAATACATACCCTGTTTTCAATTTGGAATGCCAGTACTTAGTATATTCCAACATTATTTTTCAACTTAATGTTAATGAAATTTTAATATAATCCCTATATTAATGCAAATTATATCATTGATACGAATCGCAAAGCAATTTATTTAAATTGCATTTAGCATTCAATGTATGATTTTCACATCAAATGTCAAATTCTAACCTATAATATATTTTTTGAACATTAATTACGACAAATCTTGATAAATATCAATGGTACTAAATATTTGACAATTAAGTGCTTATTCATTAAGCTGTACTTTAATGAACTGATGAAATAAATGATGTATTTATAATTTACGACAATCTTTGCCAGGCGTGGATGTCATTTCAACTTAATATTGATATTTACTTACTTTTAACGGGTATTTTGATGAATCATTATATTGGCGGAAGATAATAATCACTGAGCAACCTTAAATGGGTTAAAATTCAAGTTTAATGTACAATATATCACGATTTATTCAATTATATGGCATTGGCACAGAACACAGTTTACAAAAATTCAATATGGCGGCCGTAGCAGTTAGGAACAGAAATTATACGTCTATATAAATCATTACATTTTGTAAGTGTAGGGTGGTTTTCGAAAAACTTTTAACTGTAGAATGATGCCTAAGTAGTCACAGAATACACTGTTAAAAAATCTTCAACTCAAATGCATTCAATTTAACGAAAACAAACTTTTAATGCAGACACATAGAATCAATCACTGGGTTTCCATACTAACTCTATGTAAATCGCTAGTCGACGACAGACTCAAGTGGAGCTCAACGGAAATTGCGTGATGCTATTTCTACTTGGCTTTGAATGGAGGCGGTAATGTTCCAGCTTATTGCCAGGTTTTTCAATGAAACCAAAATTTCAGTAGCTGGAATCGTATTTTCTTGATATTTGCGTTTTTATTCTCCCTACCTCCTGATTCTCCTGGAAGGTCCAATTTATTGTCTAGTTTACGCTAAGATTAAGTATTAGTACTGCTATGCTATTACTGTTATCGTTTCCACAATCTTTTTTTTCCCCCCAAAAAAATGCAAAATATTCTTTTCCTTCTTTTCACCTATTATCAGTTTGATATATTCGAATCAGAAATAAAAATAAGAAATTTCAAAATTTCAAACTTAATTTAGTTAAAAAAAAAACAGAAATAAACCGTGAAAATCGGAGCCTATCTCCGGTTACGTGAAATGTTCCACGATGTGACGTGAACACGTAAATTTTGTGTTCCAGGACATATTCTGGAACAATTTGTTACCTAGTGCAGAGTTTCCCAAACATTTTCTGGAATGGAACACTTAGCAAGTCCGGAAAATATAACGGAACTGAATTTGTAAGATTTTTTTAACTGTCTTACAACGTATACATCTATTCCATTTTTTTTCGGAACACCTACTCTGGCTCCGCGGAACATAGTTTGGGAAACCCTGACCTAGTGAATGGTGGCTGTAAATTACCGGACACGGACCTTTCATATTTGATTACATTTACTTTAAAACGATATCCAGCGCACTTTAACCTACGCCATCTAATCCTGGACAACGGCGCCCCAGTGTAGATATCTCTATAGATATATTAACATCTTAGTAGTTAAGGCAGGAGTTCTTAACCTTTTTGTGGAAATGCGCGCATTTGAGACAAGATAATAATGGACGCACGCCAGTTTTCTAAAAAAATACAATTAAATATATAACGACGAACAACTACTTAGTGCGATCTTTGACATTGTAATTCACTTACAAATTTCTTAAAGTTGGGAATGTATTATGATCATCTGAATCGTAAACAATGATCATTTTTTTTTTATGAAAACATTCTTTTTAAGGGCGCGTGAAAATAGCTTCGCGGGCGCACATGCACCCGAGGACACAGGGTTAAGAATCCCTGGGTTAAAGTATACTAGCTATGCAAGTAGTCAATGTATGTACTTTGTCTATGAGTCAATGGCATAACCCTAGTCTATGCGATAGACTACCATAACCTCAATTTTTGACTTTTGAAGTTATCTCTGTTTTGAAGATTGGCTTATAATCTTTACTTTCGAAGTTGAATACTAGAAATAATTAAAAATGTCTTTTAATGCACAGAAAAACTGTCGGCTATTCTCTCGTGTTTTAACTTCTGTTACACGATTGCAGAAGCCGGCGCTCCAGCAAACGCAAGGCAAGTGAAAAAAGTTATATTTTTTTCAACTTAGTTTATTTTGTCAACTTACCTAGTAAGTACTAATTAATACTGTCACTGATTCGAGTAAGTAACGATTTGAGACTATTTCAAATTAACTTTCATTTACATTAGATTACCAAAATCCCTAAAAATGTGATTCTAGCAGTTATCAAATGTGTATTATAATCCATATACAGTCCTTTTCGGTAATCATTAACACTTGAGTCTGAAACCATCTGACAGTTAATTTAGTATGGCCGCCGTGTCAGTGCTGCCAATACAAAAACATAACTCGCTCGATTTTTTTTTTTTTTTTTATCATGTCCGCTCCCAATGTGGAGCATGTGGCCTCCTAATGGAGGTGTCTCAACAGAAATTATTTCTACGAGAACTGTTTGTTACTCTGTCGCTCAACCTCACTTTTTTTCAAAGTGAGTAGTAGGGAAAGAAGGAAAAGGCTATAACAGGACTAGTGGTTGACTAATTGCTATTGCTACACCCAGTTATTAACGGATCAGAAGGATGGGAGGACAGGAAATGATGTGAATTGACATCACAAACACCCAGTCTTCAATCACAATTTTGAATTGAATAATTCTCAAATTCACTGTGATCTTTCCGGGAATCGAACCCAGACCTACATGATCGGTAGAGCAAGCTCTAACCGACTGGGCCACAGCAGGCGACTATTATTTGTAAATATTGTACATACCCAAGAATCGTAGTTGTCTCTTATAACCGTTAGAAATACTCCAAAAATACTGCTACCTGGGGAGCGAAACAAATTCCTAAACAAAAATTCATCCAAATAGGACCTGAATAAAGCCCTACTTTTGCGGAATTGGCGATAATGTGTGTACCAGGCAGTATATGTTTATATATACCGGTTTCGCCACGAAACCCGTCTGCAAAAAAAGATTTTTAATCATGGCGTTGTTATTAGCCTCATTGTGAAATTTTTCACCAAAATAATCGCAAAATGCTTAACGACAAGTTTATAATTTGTGTAAATTTGCTATTCAACATGTTACACTTTTTGTCTCTGAAAATTTATTAAATCCTGCTAAAAACAATGCAATTCCTAAGAAATTTATGCTGGAATGAAGAAAACCAATCATTCATGCGAAACACCAAAGTTCGTTGTGCATATTTCAAATTTCCTCTATAGTTTTCTCTAAGAAGTTTTATCTGACATGCTATGTTTATTTTTTCATGCTGATATTATATTTGTATTTCGCATTAATTATCGGTTTCCCTGATTCCCATGTAGGCTTGATTTAAATTGCCTACTTAATTGCTGGATTTAGATAATTTTCAGGTAGAAAAAGAGTAGTATGTTACATCCAAAAAGCATAATTACATCCAAAGTACCCCCTTTATTCATCCAGTAAGTATAACTTTTCTTTCATTTTAGTGGCATCACTGTATTCTGCTGCATCTCTGGGGATTGATAATTTTCTAATTTCAAGAGAGAAAGTAGCAAACCGCATGTCGGGGAATTCAGAAAAATTCCTGAGCAAAATGAAAGAATATGTTAGTCAAGATTCTAACAGTATCATATTTTCAGAAGATCTTAAAAATATGGTACATTTATGTAACCAGTCTGATGTGGAGATATTGAAAGACATGATTAAAAAGTATATATTTTTCCAATTTATTAAATAAACATTGCTTCTTTTCATCAGTAACCCATCAAAGGCAAATGCAGCGCATCATTTTTCTACTGTCTGGGATGAATGATTTTATATAACATATTTCATGGAAATTTAAATAAAATTTAAAAACAATTATTATTACATTCGAAGTACTGAGAAGAAATCCTTATTCTTGTAATCAAATTCAATGAAAAAAATCCTTAATAATAATAAAATATATTTATAAATATTATTATCTATAACTATTTGCCATCTTTTTGTAAATTTTTCGATTCTCTTGTGATAACTTGCCAGTATCTTATTAAAATATGTCAGTACGTGATTTTCCATGTTGCAAGAACAGTTCGAAGGAGCAATGTCTGGTAAAAACGAAAGATGTTTTAGAACCTTGCACATCATCTCTTGAATTTTTTCACAGGTTCATCTTGCATTGTGATGGTATACTTTACGTGGAGATGCAAGCTCTAGCGATAATTCCTCAATGCTTCGCTGAAGTTTTGGTACAGTGCTGCACAACCCAGGGCCTTAAATAACATTTATGGTGGCATTGACAAAATATGAAATTTCCTATGACAAAGTCTCATTGTTTGTTGGGGGTTCAATTTTTAATTGACAAAGTTAAAGAGCTCTCTCTACCTATGGAGACAGCCTTTTTGCAAAAAATGCATTTATTAGCAATTGCTTGCTTTCTTGAATTAAAACATATAGACCATGTAAACAATAGTCGGTGATAGTGTTTCAGTAGAAAATAAATAATGGGTAAAAGGGTTGGTTTTCCTTTAAGAGCAAATGGGCATTGCACTCCGCTATGTATATATATATCATTTATTAATATTCAAATATAACATTTATACCATTTACTAATGAGTAAATTCCTTATGTAAATATTTCAGAAATCGATAACTAATTAACACACTTATATTGAAATACTGAAATACGAATGCATGGGCATTTTTCAAATTGTACTCCCCAATACTGTATCGCGATGCCAATCTTGGGTCGTCATGCTAGGTATGAATCACATGACCACACGATTTTGTTGAGAATTTTTAGGCTTTGGCAGTATATAAAACCTACTGTGTTTACTTTTTGATTGATAAATACTCTTTATAACATTAAAGTTATGATCGCTTATAACAGTGTTCTTCAACCTATGGTCCGCGAACCGGTAACGGTCCGCGAAGACTTTTATGTTTAGATAAATTTTCGACTTGATTATCTCTTCGATGTTGATGTAAAATGGTGAATAAACTGCCTTCTGATATCTGTAAGGTGTCAGTATCTCACGTAACTTCAATTTAAGATCGGTCAAAACTATCTATAAACTAGCGAGATATTTTTCTAATTCTTACCTGTCCGCCGATGTAAAAAGGTTGAAGAACACTGGTTTCTAACATTTCAGAAGATAATTTTTTTTTTTTTAAGGGCTAGCATAAATGTATTCCATATTTTTCAGCTGTGTATAGGGTTCGGCTTAAAATATCCTTTCCTCTCATATTTATATATATTGTTCAATAATGAATGATCTCTACTAAATATTCACATAATTTTGATATAATTTATATCCAATTTAGTACGTGAAACTATTGAATAAAACGAATGATCGTTTCCCATGGCTACCGTGTTCATTTAGTAACAGGTTAATAATTTTTCAGTTATAAAATCCCGAATTACTTTTTCCAATTGCAGATTTAGGTATGGCATTCTTCTCAGCACGGTTTCATCAACGAATTTAAACTTGAAAATAAACTGCCTTATACAGCAAAAGATTTTTACGACGCCGATTGAGTTTTTTAATAATTCGTACTTCACTTTTTTCATTAATAAAAAAATAGGTACCTACTTGAAGAACTTGGCAAAAGCATCGAGCTATTACAAACAAATTGTGCATTAATTACTTCAGTCAAAAGTGAGCGCTGCTTATCAGCTTTAAAAAGGGTAAAGTCATTATTTGAGTCAATACTGGAAATAAACCACAAATAATATAAATATGACTCAAAAAGGACTAAATGATCGCGCAACTGTAGTGAAAATAATAGTAAAATGGCATAGTCATTTTTCAGGCTTAAGCGATCGTGTAGTTTAACTATTGTTATAATTTAAGAAGTGGATGATAGATTTCTTACATAAATAAGTCAATCTTTTTTTGCACCCCCTAATATTTTTGTCACAGGCTGCCACTAATGGTCATGCCACTGGCATCGTATGCAATCTTTTTTTTTAATTCTCATTTTTTTAAAAATATTTTGTCAATCACCTGAATGATTATGATGTTATTGTCTCAAAATCTACTTCTAATCCTCCAGAAATATTAACAGCTTAACGCCCGCTCGTTTTTTATAGAATTTCACCTGGCGGCCGGGCAATTTTGCGAAAAATTCGCAAACAATTGTAATTTTACTAAATTCACTATAATTTGTAAACCAATTGAGATATCTTTACCAAATTTAATTTTCTAGCTTCCAGATACTTTGCCGCATAAATCAATGCCATTTGAGCAGTGGTTCTTCATCTGTATATTGCATACTTATGTTGTGTACTGAAAAAACCTAAATCTACTAAAAGATCTTCTTTTAAAATATGCAAAACCTACTTTTTCACATTGTTTACGTGTACATACTATAGCAAATTTATATTTTCAAATAATAATACTATAAATTTACATTTCTATAGCAAATTTATATTTGCTATAGTAATGTAACATAAAAGAATATATTTCAAAGGAATATTTTTTAATTTATTTCGTAAACATAAATTGAGAACCCCTGTCACTAAGTTTGAATAGGTCATAATATTATCAACCACTCGTTTAAAAATTCAAAAATTGTTTTCGGCCGTCATAAAAATGCAGCAACGCACGCCCAAGCAATAAATCACTAAGCAATTCGAAACTCTAAGGGCCCCGCCCCAAAAATGCATCTGGATGACAGGATACCCTGCTAATATTACGTATGTATATCGTCGCTAATCGGGGAAACAAACCAGACACGATTTATAAATCAAATATTTAAACAGAACGTAAAATAATATTACGAAAAATCACATACGAAAAAAAAAAGTCTACCGTCTAGGGGTGTTTTTTCACGAAATAGTTTTGCATAAAAATAATTTATTTTTTGTCAAATAATGCGTCAATATGTATACTACCATCTCTCGTTAACATTCGAAATCAAATTCGATCCTAACCAAGTGATTTTTCAATATAATGGAATGTATGACGTAGGACGTGTATATGCGTCCACGGTCCGCTACCGTTGGATTTCAAAGACTTAAATACGCGTCCACGGTCGTTAAGCTGTTAACTTTAAATATGATTTTGAAAACAAAAATTATTTTTAAATTTTTATTTTAAACCTTTAAAAAGTTTTTTTTTTTGTTTTTTGTGTAAATTTTTGCAGCTGTATGATTTTGTTTCAGGTTTAATAAGCAGAATGACCAATTGAGATTCGGAAGTTTTGTTTTCGGTCCCGTAATAATGAGATTCTTCCATCACTTGAATGACCCCGATACTGCTTTAAAGGTGACCAATATTATTTCTCTTTTATCATACTTGCAACCCGGTGCGCCGATTTCTCTGTAACCGAATGACTTTTATTAACCTGTTGAACCCTATCATTGTGAAATTTATGAGTCTGGAATGTGGTAATCGACATTAAAAATTGTTTTTTTTGTACGTATTCTTTAAGCATACTAAAAGTTCGTATTAGAATATTATATTAACCTAGGAGTGAGCCGAAAATATTTTTTCAAAAATAATTCAGAAATTAGTAGATTGTGTTATATTAGAAGCGTTGTGAATTGAATACTTTCCAATCATTTTTTTTATTAATTACAGGTCTTTGAAGATGCCGATAATGCTGGATTTTTTGATCAGCTGATGACGTATCAATTACTCATAGATCTTCTCTACGAGAATAAAAAATATGATGAAATACTCAGGATATTCGAGTATGTCAAAATAAAACAGACGCAGATGTACAAATATCCAAAAAACATTGTTGTTCTCATTATGGCCACATGCTATAAACAGGTTCGTTCTACTATTATAGAAACTCAAATATCTAACACCTCAACGAATAACTAAATTCTACATTCTAGAAATGACAAATAATTTGGTAGTTTTAAAAGTTAATGAAAAGTAAACATTGTTGCTTTGATGTTTTTTAAAAATACTGAAATTTGGAAATTTCAGAACACGAAGGAGAGTCTTGAATACGCATCGAAACTTTGGAGAGAACTGGTAGAGGCCGGGCATATTCCCATGAGAAAAGCTGTCTCCTTTTTTGCTGGTAACACTTTGGTCCCTTTAATTTAACGAATGGTGCTTAAAATATCTATTATATAAAAATCTTATCCATCATTTTTATAATGTTTGAATACAGAAGCAAAGAGTGGCGCAATTAAATATTAATTAGAATAAAAGTTTTTAAAAAATCCCAGAATTTATAGGAAGATTATTCCGTAGATATTAAACAATTAAAAAAAAATCATAGAAAATTTAAATTAAAAATATTTGATGAATACAAAGATTTGTTAATTCTAATACCTGGGTTATTTATTATCGGTTCATTATCATTTCTGTTTGAGATGGAGATTATATTAAGATATAATTTATCTGAAGCTCTTAAAGGACATTTTACAATAAAAACTGAATTTTCACAAGGTGAGCGAAACGTTCTTGCTCGGATTGTAGCTTAAAATTTACCTTTTTATGGAAAAAAAAAGTTCCCGTCTCTAGAGGGTCAAGTAATCCTGAGGCGGACAAGCCGATTCATAACTGCCCAGTCACTTCGCTTCCAATCTCTTCCATCACGGCCGATCAGTAAATAGTCCAATATGTGGATGTGGCAATACGATTTAGCATGCTCATCACATCCTTTGCCAATGTCCAGATGCGGACAACGAACTGGATGAATTGCTTAAGGCAATGTCTGTCAGTCGAAACTGGCAGTTTTGCCGACTCGGTTACCTCTAGAATAAATAAAAAGTTGTTCTGTGAATTTATGGTGTCTTCTTTTCACACTTTCGGGAAATTTAAAAAAAAAAAACTGGCATTCATTTTCCAACCTTCATTATTCGCATGATGGAGGTTTTCTTAATATTTAAATTTGACATTAGTTACTAAATTTATGCATCTCAGGTTTGGCGTTAAATCAAGGAGCACCACACGTGGCCTTAGAAGTTGTCTCGACAGTCAAGCAACAATTCTACGTCAGCATAAGGAATTTAAAGGTCAGTATTGGAATTGCTTATATATAACTAAATTGGCGAACAATAATAAACATGCATATCTTCAGTTCAATTTTAATTCTCGACAGCACTCCTTCATCCTACACCTCAACTGTCGCTGGGTCACCTAACGAAACGTGATCCGCAGCATAATAGATTGTCACTTTGTATCTTTCAACGGCTTTTCTTTAAATTCTGCCGAATAACATTTATTGTTTTATTCTTTATGTTAGGTTTCAGCTCTCGCAGACCTGAATAGACAGGAAGACACTTTCCCAATATTGAGATCAGTCTTGGATATTGATATACCCGATTCCAAGAAAAAGACATTCGCTAAAGAAACTGTAAGTCATCTCTTTGAGACAGTATCCTTCTATATATATATACATTTCAAATGTCAACAAGCACTTCCTTTGAATAGAAGTGAATTGATTCTTCAGGTAAAAATTGATAATCACTTATATAATATTATAATAATTGCAGATGGATAAAGTCAAAGCGTCAATGGATCGGTGCAATAATAACGATGTGAAAAGAGAATTTGAACACATCATTCTGGCTCTCGAACGTGAAAAACTTATCGATATACAGGTGAGGCTTACAAGTTCGTAAAAAAATATTGCAATCTGCACTGTTCCCGCAGTGTGTTCTTGATTAGTGATTTTGTGAGGAATTCAGAGATAAGGGAGCGTAATAGACAGCGTCCCGTCACGTCAGTGGTCATAACCACTGACGTGACGGGAGAGAGAGACGTTGGAACTGACTGGGTCATGCGCTGTGGATGCCTCCGGAAAGCCTCAATCCCGCCTGCCTTTTCTTTCGACCGGTGGGATTCCGGCGTCCCGGACGTCCGTCGGGTACTATCCATAGAATGTACTCGGCACAACTGAGGGATGCTGGCATGTCACGGGAGGAAGCAAAGCAATTGGCGGGAGACAGAGGAACATGGAGGTGCCGCGTGGCGGCCATATGCTCCAGATAGGGAGCGAACATGGCCAAAGAAAAAGAAGAAGTTCTTGATTAACCCTTCACGCACGTAGATCTTATATCGATTTTTATTAGTGGCTCATTCATATCCAATTAATAGCAGAATAAATCACACATCAAAAAATAAATATCGATTTTTCTGTTTTGAAAAACATTTTGGGAAACATTTTAGGCAAATAATTTTGACGCCAGTGGTCTAGTTTTTTTTATTTCAAGTTGTCGCTCTCAAGCCAGTGTTTTATTGGCGCTAGATGGTATCGCTCAAAAGCTCTCTGACCGTAGTATCAAATATGTTTTTTTTTTCATCATTTTAATCATGGAAATATGGTACTGTAAAAATAATTCCTAAGGGGATTCCTGCTAATGTTAATGGACGAAAAAACAGAGTCATTGTTTTGGCGTCCTTTTCCTGTTTCATACATTTACTAACAAAAGCAATATTGCATTGCGTTTTTTATTATATTTGGTCTCGTTTTCACAATAAATTGTCGAGTAACACTCGCCCATCTTGTGTTTTCTTATTTTTTTTTCATTCCTTATTTTAATGTTTTAGTTGATGGATGACATATTGTGCACAGAGATTCAGGCGTTCTCCACCACTTATGACAAGAATGCACCTTTGCACTCATCATTTCAAAACAAAAGGAAATTCAGTCCCCCCACGCAGCACCGGCAAGGTCTCCGAGAGCTTTACTAGAAGCCTGCCTGCATGAAGATGAAGCCTGAGTGAATCATGTTGTGTATGGACTGCTAGTGAAACTAAAAATGGTAGTGAAACTAGAAGCGTTGTGTCAATATAGTCTAATTTCCGTACGTATATTTTGTGTATTTAAATAGCTTTAATAAAATTTACCCTACTCAACAACTTCTTACTGGGATATTTGATTATCTGCATAATGAGAAAAACCACTGCTGTAAATTGTGTTGAATTGGTTGTCCTATATGTGTATTGTAACTATGTTAAATTGTACATATCTAGAGGTATATTCTCAAGAAATTGAGTTCTACTTAGTAAATGCTAATCCAATCAATAACCATAAATAACTTTGCACCTCCCCATCCTTTATTCCATATAGTAATAAAGACATGTTTTAATGGGTAAATAAATATTTTAAACTGTTGCATCTTCCTTTGCAATAGTAAGGTAAAAGTATAAAGTGGTTGGGTTAGGTTAAATTAGGTTAGATAAGGAAAGATCAGGATAGATAAGGTAATTTATGATTATTGTCACAAATGTGATTTTATTTTTCCATACAAAATTTTAAAGATTAGGGGTTTAGATAGGCTTATGGATAGGTTAGGTTCGTTAAGGTAAGGTAAGGATAGTTGCAAAAAATAATTTAAGATTACTGTCACAAACATCCCGACGGTCAGATAATTTTATTTTTCCTTTCAAAACGATCATTTTTGACGCCAATCAAAAAATGGCAATTATGATCAAAAGTGGAAAGTGGTAGGGTAAAGGCCTGTTACGTGCTGAAATTGTACCATCGTTATGATGCAGTGGCATGATGAGATATTTTTGGAAAGCATGGCCCTTATGACATGATATCCGTTCAACTGTCTCGTAATCGGACACCCATACATTTTGGCACATGATTTTACACTTTTTGACATAATTTTGCACACTTTTTGACACAATTAAACATTTTAATGACACGATTTCTGACAATTTATCAGACACGTTTTGGAGATTCATGGCCACTTTCAAAATTTTGAGTGTCATTTCTTGAGTTTGACTGTCAGTTTTAAGGGCTCCATGGTCATTTTTTAAGTTTTACAATCATTTTGGGAATTGACTGACATTTTTTGGATTTTGAATGTCAGTTGAAGATAATTCAAAAATAATTTGCGTATTTTTGAACCAAATCTCGGTGTTTGAGTTTCATTCGTGATAAGTCTAACCTATCCTAATCTTGGTGTTTTAGTGTCATTCATGATAGCTCAAACCTAATTCTGGTGTTTTAGTGCAATTTCATAATTACTAATTTCCACTTTTATTAAATAATATCAGAACCAGTTTCGCTAATGACCAGCATTATCAAATGATAAGAGAATACAATATTTCAGTGTTATTTATACAAATCAAAATGAAATTAATAAGGTGTTATAAACAATTCGCCTGCTGAGAATTGGTTTCAACCAAGTCCAAAATGACCAGAATTAAGTTAGTCATATATTCATAATTCTGGCATAAGTTCACCTTGTCAATTTTTTAGGGAATTTAATATTGAGTATTTATTGAGTTATAAGCAATCAACGTCTGTATCAATATTATAATTTTATTAGTATTGGCTTGAAACAAGTCCTCCGACCTATCAGATGATGGTATTCAAGTGACTTAGTATAAACCAATAGTTTCATACTGTGACGAAAATTATAAGTACGGTTGACAATGTAAGTCTTGTTTTATTGCTATGATTGATGTTGGTGATTAAATTCAACCTTCACCTGCAGAAATAGATTCAGGTGAAATGATGTTTCATTTTAATTAGTATCCTGATAAATAATGCTACTTTTAAACTTTATAGAAGATTGTGTAGCATTTAAATCAGCCGTACTCAACCTTTTTTTCTCCAGGCCGCATTCCGATTTTTGTTTCTTGACGTGGGCCGCAACATATTTATAGTAAACTGTAAATATAACACATACTATACTGCATAGATATGTATGATGCACAATGGCGTCGTGACTAATGATTTGACGTAAAATACCATCACTAGTCGAGCCGGCATGCCAGTACTGCGGTTTTTGTGCGTAAAATATTTAGCGACTATAATTATTTTGGGCCGCACATAGCTGATTGGGCCGCAGGTTGAGTATGGCTGATTTAAATGCTATGAATGTTTTTGTTTTTCAACCAGTTTGTTTGGTGATATGAGTGGTGCTGGTGACCCTACTTACAATGTAGAAATTGATGAAGGGTATATAGCTAACAAATATTTATTTACCGTAGGTGTTACGGATATAATTTTTGACGTGAGTGTTAGAAGACATCTACTTAGCTATCGACTTTTCGATAGGAATTCTCGTTTTTGACTGGCTAGATTTGGAGAGAAGGAATTGGATATCGATATAGGTTTATTGTTACAAGTTGTCATAGATGATTTAACATAAAAAGTTTATTGTTACAAGTTGTCATAGATAATTTAACATACAAAGTTTATTGTTACAAATCAGTTTAAAATGTAACATAGCATAGAGGTAGGATGTTGTGTATACATAACATAAGAAACACATCATACTTGGGAAAAATAAGGACAATAGTTACGGCTTCCACACTTGAACTGTATTATAATTGGTTACTTCACACGGATTTATTTTAATTCTGAATTAATGCTTAAAGCTTTTATTCAATGTGAAACTGATACTGATAGCCCTATCCCAACATTCTCTCTAAGCCGAAGGGTTAGCTGCGCGGAAATTTCAAAGGCTGCGATTTAATATTAATTGAGTAACTGTCTTGTAGTACGCGCCAACCTGGAATTAGTGTGCGGGGGCTTCCCAAACAAAAATAAATATCTGTGGCGCCCTTAGAAAACGCTGTGGTCCACATGGCCCACCATTGAGAAACCCTGGTCTAGACATTAAGCCTCATTTCATTTATGCCAATCCGGAGGGGAAACATAAAGATTGTCTAGTATGTTCCAATAGGAAAATTCCAGATAGGAGGAAGGAGACAAACTAAATTTGTGTGACATGTACCAGAAAACCCGGTCTCCATTTAGGCCAATGTTTTGAAAGATACCATACATAATCCAATTATAAAATGTAAAATATAATGCCTCTGTATACTATTTTAGTAAAATATATAACTATGGTAAAAAATAATAGTCTTTCACTAGTTAATGTAAATGTAATTCACTTCAAAATTTGGTGAACCTGAAGGTCAACAAAAACATGAAAATATTTAACATCAAATTTGAAAAAAAAAAAAAAAAATTAGAAATAAATTGAAATTTAAAGACATTAAATTTTGTCTTGACCTTCAAATCGAAATAACCTTGAAAAATAATTGACCTTGAAAAATGGGGACCGTGAGGAAAGAAGTGAACATCAAAAATGACTCGGCAATCGAGAAGTTTGACCTTGATAAAAAAAAATTGACCTACAAAATTTGGTGAATTTTTGTCGTCGCCAGTGAATGTATTCTTTGACTAGTGAATTTTTGGTTTCGCAAGTAGATGTATACTTTGACTGAAGAATTTTTGTTTTCACAAGTGAATGTATACTTTGACTGGTGATTTTTTGTTTTCACTAGTAAATGTAAACTTTGGTGATTTTTTTTTCAACAGTGAATGTATACTAAGACTGGTGATTTTTGTTTCACTAGTGAATGTATACTTAGACTGGTGATTTTTTTTTCACCAGTGAATGTATTCTTTGACTGGTGTCTTTTTATTACCAGTGAATGTATACTTTGACTGGTGATTTTTTGTTTTCACAAGCAAATGTGTACTTTGACTGGTGATTTTTTTTTCACCAGTCAATGTATACTTTGACTGGTGAAATTTTTCAGCCACCCGTCAAAGTATACATTGACTGTTGAAATTTAAAATCGCCAGTCAAAGTATACACTGACAATAAAAACCGGTCAGTGTACACTTTGACTGGTGAAATTTTTCAGCAACCCGTCAAAGTATTCTTTGACTGGTGTTTTTTTATTACCAGTGAATGTATACTTTGACTGGTGATTTTTTGTTTTCACCAGTGAATGTATACTTTGACGGGTGATTTTATTTTCACCAGTCAAAGTATACATTTACTGGATTTTTTGGTTTTCACCAGTCAATGTATACTTTGACTGGTGATTTGAAAATTTTCACCAGTCAATGTATACTTTGAAGGGTGGCATAAAAATTTCACTAGTCAAAGTATACGCGAACTGGTTTTTTTTGGTCAGTGTACACTTTGACTGGTGATTAAAAATTTTCACCAGTCAATGTATACTTTGACTGGTGGCTGAAAAATTTCACCAGTCAAACTGTACACTGACTGGTTTTTTTTGTCAGTGTACACTTTGACTGGTGATTAAAATTTTCACCAGTCAATGTATACTTTGACGGGTGGCTTAAAAATATAACCAGTCAAAGTATTAACAGACTAGTTTTTTATGGTCAGTGTACACTTTGACAGGTGATCTAAAGTTTTCACTAGTCAATGTATACTTTGACGGGTGGCTTCAAAATTTCACCAGTCAAAGTGTACAGTGACTGTTTTTTTTTTGTCATTGTATACTTTGACTGGCGGTTTTAATTTTCACCAGTCAATGTATATTTTGACGGGTGGCTGAAAAAATTCACCGACCAAAGTGTACACTGACCGGTTTTTATTGTCAGTGTAAACTTTGACTGGCGATTTTAAATTTCAAAAGTCAATGTATACTTTGACGGGTGGCTGAAAAATTTCACAAGTCAAAGTGTACACTGACTGTTTTTTTTTTGTCAGTGTATACTTTGACTGGCGAATTAAAAAATTCACCAGTCAAAGTGTACAATGACTGGATTTTTTTGTCAGTGTATACTTGAACCAGTAAGAGTGTACACTGACTGGTTTTTTTGTCAGTGTATACTTTGACTGGCGATTTAAAAATTTCACCAGTCAATGTATACTTTGACGGGTGGCTTAAAAATTTCACCAGTCAAAATGTACACAGACTGTTAGACAGAAATTTTAAAATCGCCATACAAAGTATACACTGACAGAAAAAACCAGTTAGTGTACACTTTGACAGGTGATCTAAAGTTTTCACTAGTCAATGTTTACTTTGACTGGCGATTTTAAAATTTCACCAGTCAATGTATACTTTGACGGGTGGCTTAAAAATTTCACCAGTCAAAATGTACACAGACTGGTTTTTTTTTGTCGGTGTATACTTTGACGGGTGGCTTTAAAATTTCACCAGTCAAAGTATACACAGACTGGTTTTTTTGGTCAGTGTACACTTTGACTGGTGATTGAAAATTTTCACCAGTCAATGTATACTATGATGGGTGGCCTCAAAATTTCACCAGTCAAAGTATACACAGACTGGATTTTTTTGTCAGTGAACACTTTGACTGGTGATTGAAAATTTTCACCAGTCAATGTATACTTTGACGGGTGGCTTTGAAATTTAACCAGTCAAACTGTACACTGACTGGTTTTTTTTGTCAGTGTATACTTTGACTGGCGATTAAAAATTTTCACCAGTCAATGTATACTTTGACGGGTGGCTTTGAAATTTAACCAGTCAAACTGTACACTGACTGGTTTTTTTTGTCAGTGTATACTTTGACTGGCGATTAAAAATTTTCACCAGTCAATGTATACTTTG